>CM043016.1:146966150-147526840 GCA_023690525.1 Holotrichia oblita | reverse complement strand
CAATTCGGTAAGCGAAATGCTGCTAAAAATTCCCCGTTCAAACGTTAATGAAAAACCAAAATTGATGATTTCGAACATAAACTCGATTAGGATTTTCAACTTCCCATGTAAATTATAAATTAATGTAATTACGTATATGCAGGCTTCATCCGTAAACATATTTGTTTAATCCGGATTTTAGTTAACTCCGTGTCACTAACGCGTTAACTAACGATGCAATTGACCAAGATTAATAAAGCCGAGAATACTTACTTTCATCATAACAAATTTTATTAAATCAAGGAAATGTTTAGATAAGGCAAGAAAAAAGTAATTGTTTCACTTTTTTTTTCACTTCTGTTTAAGTTTTAAACGACATGCATTACACAAATTATTTTTGATTTAAATTAAAATATATTGGTCACGTCTAAATAACAATATTTTTACGTACTCCCACAAAAATAGATCTCGACTTTTGCGGACCATCTAATGACTCCTCTATTCCACTTCGCCAGCAGCATTTCATTATGATAATTGGAAATAATTTGGAAGTTATGAGATGGAGCACGGTATAGGTGTCATGACAACGGTCGTATTATGTTTAGACCGCAGCTATATGAGATTTAACTACCCTATGATTTGTAATGCACAGTTATTGAAAAATTACATTCGCCTGTCCAAATTACATCTTACAAATCATACCAAGTCGGACATCAATAAGAAACTTTATGCCACTTGCTTATCGCTATGTTGAAAGATGAATTAAAGCAGAATTGAAAGGTAAAAAATTGTGGTTATGCGTGGACGAAACAGCCGATCGGCAAAATGATTCTGTGATGATACGTACAATGGATGAATTAAAATCCGCATCCTCTATTTTACTTGTTTCCAAAAGTGTTGCAAAATGTACTTGCGATGAAATTTTAAAAGTGGCGTTGAACGTATTGAACAAATTTCAAGTTTCAACAACCCAACTTTTAATGTCTGTGAGTGACGGTGCCGCTAACATGCTTTCTTTAGGCAGGTCTCTTAAAAAGAGAGTGGCAACCTATTACATGTAAAATCCATGCTTTAAAAGTTGTAGCGCAATTGATCCATGAGTTAGTGCTTTAATAGCTCATACAAAGGCAGTGTTTCTAAAGTCTTAAAAACGTACAAAAAAATGTCATTAACTGTGGCCCAAAGTGCATGAACCACCACAACCGATTACTACGCGTTGTGGAACATGGTTCGAGACTGCATTTACTACTACGAACATTTTGATGATGTGTAGAAGGTAGTTTGACAATTCGATCCGAGACACACCGAAGTTATCAAGAAAAGCCAGAAAATGTTTGAAGGTAGTGTGGAACCACCGAAAGCGACTACCTACCCTCGGTGAAGAACAGGTCAGGCAGTTGTGAAAACGCACGACGACCGAAAAGACGTTATATTATATTATACCTATTTTAACTTGTAATTTTATTAATAAACTTTGTTTTAATATATTTTAATACATCTCATTTTAATACAAGTGACATAAAACGTATCCCACAAAATTGGGGGCTCAACTGGGATATGGACATTTTCGGGAAGTAAAAGACGAAAGATGTTTTAATATGTGAAAGTAAAATATTAATGTGAAAGACGCGGAAAAGAACTACGAAAACGACGAAGAAGAAAGACGAGTGTAATATCGAAGTGTAAAGACCAAAAGTGTTAAAAGGTAAACAAAATAATAAAGACGTGTTAGAATAAATCTTATTACATTTTAAACGAGCAAATAGAATGAACTTTTAAGTGAATGTAATAGAAGGACAGTAAGACGAACATATATATATTGGGACGAGTAGGTACTTTTATATTTCTTAGAAGTGCGGTCGGAGTAAAGACGTTGACGTTCATACAGATCGGTATTGGGATATATTTCAAAAGTCGGTGCGGGAATTCTGCGAATTTTTTTTTAAGTCGGGCAACAATGACATCGTTAGGACAATTATCTCGAGTGGCCGGAAACTGCACCGACAGCTGTCATTAAAGCGATGCACAAACTAATTTTGAATATGAGGGTGACCGGAGTAATCGCAAACAACTGCGCGCGTTCGAAGGATTTACGTTTGCGGTAGATTCAAGAGAATATACTAAGAAAACTAAATACGCTAAAGATTCATTAAGTGAACGTGATTTAACATCCATCGCGAATATTTTATGCATAGATTATAATCAAGCGAATAAAGACACTTTAATAGCAAAAATTTGTAGTGTTTTGATGAACTTGGCGCAACTGGAGAATTCTATAAAGAATTCGGAAGATGAAGAAACGGATGATGACGTGATACAAGAGGAAACTACTCAAAAAGTGCTCCAAGTCCAACAGTATCAATCAGCGCTACTGCAGTACCAGCGTTTGGCATCAACTTTCGGGACGTTGGGGGATCGATAACTCCATTTGACGGAAGCGGACATTACTCAATTAAGAAATGGGTAGAGGATTTTAATGACCTATCTTGCTTACTCGGGTGGGATGAGTTGCACGCATATATTTTCGCAAAGAAATCTTTACGTGGCCTAGCTAGATTATTTACTGATGGAAAAAAACACATCAAATCATAGCCATCCTTAAAAGCAGCTCTTATTAAGGAATTTTCTAAGAAGCTAAATAGTGCTGAGCTACACAAATTGTTATCGAATAAGAAAATGAAAGTAAACGAAACTATTCAGGAATATTTTCTCGTAATGAAAGAACTAGCTACTCAAGGGCACATCGAAACAGAGGCATTAGTCAGTTATGCAATTGATGGGATTAAAGGCGACCAACACAATAAAATAGCATTATATGGAGCTACTAGCCTAGACGAACTCAAAACTAAACATGTCTGTGGATTCTATTCAAATTATAGATGATGTTCACTTACATCAATGCGCGGTTGAAAGTGTTATTGACAAGGATTCACATGTTCTCATACTAAGACAAATTTATGAAGGTGCGTCGAAAGATACATCAGGTTGTCACAACGTGAAATGTGGAACGTCGTTTTGATCATTAAAAAATATTTATTCCGCATGCCGTATTCATTTGACTGAAACACGTGTGGAAACATATTTAATGACTCAAATATTTAATAAATGCCACCCAGTTTGTAATTTCATATAAGCTGCTTAAAACAGTAAGTGTGTCAGCACTTCATATAATATATTTTTTGTCATTATTTTATGTGTAAACATTCATGCGTCCGTATCGCCTATGCTTGCTTATGAAAATCACGAACGTAAATGATGCGAGTACGTAACACTCGCTCGCTAATACGGCTAGCGACCCCTCCATATAGTTCTCTGCACTGCACTGAAACTTCCTCCGCTTTGCCGAGTTTAGTTATCATGTCATTTCCACAGATTTCTATAAAAATCTAAAAAGTAATAGTATAATTGGCATATTTTATGCCAATATATAAAATAATTACAAATATTTCAAAAAGTCATAGATAGACATATGATACTTTCAGAGTAATCGATTGGAACTTTATCTATAATTGGAACTACTTCCTGCATTCAATGTTCAGGTCAGATATATTATAAATTTACCAATATTAATTATCTAGTTATGATCACCCTGTGTAGCTGAAGTGGTTCTGAGATAAAAATATTTTAAAAGGAGAGACCTAACGGTATTAAAACTTCGTACAAAATTTCAGGAATTTATCATAGATATCGTAGAGCTTAATTCTTGTAGCTAAACGGGTTAATATTTCCATTTAATATATATACACCATAGAAGTTGTGCTAAAATGTAAATCTTGAAATATATTAATATTAAAAATGTGCAACGTATCTCAGAGCAAATCTGTAGTTTCTTGGGTGAATTGAACATAGGATATCCACATGAATTAGTGCAAGTACGCCTGCGTTAAATGAAACTATGCGAAAATCGTACACGGCATAAAGCTAGAAAACAAATTTAACTATTCTTATATAATCACGCAGCAGTAGAGCTGATTCTCTACAATATTATTAATATTAATCTAGCATGTACTAGGATAACAAAAATTGCATGTGATAACTATATTATTAATTTTTATTGGCATTATTTATCAAATTTCTAAATTTTTACGTATGCCATAATAAATAATGCTTACATTTAAAATTAATAGTTCATAAATAAAAAAAGTGTTGACATTACAGCTGTCGCAAGCTGTCGTCTATCTTAATTTAAAAAAGTGGTATTTTTAAATACTATCAGTCAATAATGGTCATCATCGATACCTTGTACCAGTTAGTAGAACGAAACACAGCGAATGTGAGCATACTGTGGAAAGGTAAAATTTTTACTGTTCTCATTTTGTCTTTACAATAATTGTCCAAATGCTTATTATCCTTGTTAAGAATGAACAGTGACAGCTATATAGCATAATGTTTGTATTGTCATTATGACAGCTGCTCTAATTCAGTTCGATATTTCGCAGTATAATATAAATTTATACATATGCATGCTAATATATTGCAAGAAAAATCTGCAACATTTCATACAAATCGTGAAAATGTCTTTTATCTTTGCTAGATAAAACAATATATGTATACAGGGTCATTCACGGAACTGGTTCGTTAGAACTTTTTGATGTTTTCGAAATTCAACATTTCTGAAAACTTGTAGTTATAACTGATATCATCTGAACTCACCAGGAAAATTATTTGTGCCATTGTACCACTTCAGGTTTAGTGGAAATTGACGTCAACTTTCTTAATTTAAATAGCGTGGTATATTTTTTATGAGCTTTTTGTATCGGGCATACAATTCTGCATCAAAACTTACTAAGACACCCTATGTCAAAAATTAGCCGTTTTTGAATTATTGAATTATTCAATTTTTTTCAAATATAGGGCCAACTGCAACGTTATGTTAAAATTCTGTATTTCTGAAGGCATTGCAGCTATAAAGACCTCATGTTTGGCGTGATATTAGCCGAAATAGCGTACATCAAATTTACGTCCTAAAATTTATCATAATTTATACAGGGTCGTCCAAAATTAACGTTCATTTCAACTAACTTTATGTTGATGAAAGTCCTTTTTTTAATGGAATACCCTATATATTATTGCATTTTTGAATACAGTTAATAATTCTCTATCATTGATTATTAGACATATTGGATTTGATCTTTTACGGTTTTCGAGTTATTAGAGATTTCCTGATGCAAGTCCGAAAAAGACACCTTTTTAATGCATTTAAAATCTCAGTAATCCTTGAATGTCAAAATAATTGATATTGTATTTGTACTATAAATACACATAGTTGATATCTGTCAAGCAAAATGGCGAATGAAATGTGTTACGGAAAAGAAATGATATTTTAGATTTATTTTCCATTCACTGTAGTAGCACATGTCGAGTGTAGTATATGACAACAAATATCTACATTTATGCAAAATGAGCTAAAAAATATCAATACAAGAAGCCAGAAGAGAGTCTTGAACAAAAAAGCTTTGGAAAGGAATAAGTTCAGTGTGTTTTTTGTCATCGTGATCTGATCATATTGAATTTTGTCTTTTGCAACGCTATTTTGTTTAATTTTCTTGTTTGAGTTTTTGTAACGATATTGTTTTAAATCACTTTGCAAAAATTTGGATATCTGTCGTCAAATACTGTACATGTACATAATCCTATTACATTCTCCGTGAATGGACAATAAATCTAAAATGTCGTTTCTTTTCTGTAATGTATTTCATTTGTTATTTTGCTTGACAGATATAATCTATGTGTATTTGTAGTACAAATGCAATATCAATTATTTTGACATTCAAGGATCATTAAGATTTTAAATGCACTAAAAAGCATATTTTTCGGACTTTCATCAGGAAATCTCGAAAAACTCGAAAACCGTAAAAGATAGAAGCTAATACGTCTAATAATCAATGATAGAGAATTATTAAGTGTATTCAAAAATGCAATAATATATAGGATGTTCCATTTGAAAAAAGTGACTTTTTCGTTGTAAAGTTGGTTGACATGTACGTTAATTTTGGACGACCCTGTATAAATTATGATAAATTTTAGGACGTAAATTTGATGTATGCTATTTCGGCTAATACCATGCCAAATATGAGGTTTTTAGCTGCAATGCCTTCATAAATCCAGAATTTTGAACATAACGTCGCAATTGGCCCTATATTTGAAATAAGTTGAATAACTCAAAAACGGCTGATTTTTGACATAGGGTGTCTTAATAAGTTTTGACGCAGAATTGTATACCCGAAGCAAAAAACTCATCAAAAATATACCATGCTATTTAAATTAAGAAAGTTGACGTCGACTTCCGGTAAACCGGAAGTAGTACAATGACGCAAATAATTTTGCTGATGAGTCCAGATGATATCAGTTATAACTAGAAGTTTTCAAAAATGTTGAATTTCAAGAACATCAAAAAGTTCTAACGAACCAGTTCCGTGAATGACCCGGTATAACTCTCTGTAATCTCCAAATCTCTTATGTAACAAAAACGAATCTTTGCTGTTAATGAAATACAACATGTTTTAATTAAATCTCCTTCAATACCGGGTGCGCCATTAGTGGATCAGCAGAATTTGGCATGAAAATTAACAGATAAGAAAGTGGGATTTTCTGTATACGTAAACAAGGTGTCTCAGTGAGACCGTTCATTAGAAGTTCTGGTCAAAATATAAAGTTGAAAATTCAGAATTATACAATAGACGATTATGTTCTCGTAAATTAAAATATTACTTATTAGATTTCTAGCGCTTCCGGGTATACCGGAAGTCGCCATCTACTTTGTTATTTTTAATGGAACATCCTGTATATTTTTACATACTTCAATTTACCTATTTTAAGCTTTATAAATACCTTTAGTTTTTTCAATTTAGTCTGGGCGTTTTGTAGTTATTCGATTTTTTCTAAAAAAATTTGCTATAGCCAACATTTATTCAAAAAATCAGAGAACACTCGATTTTTCGGATATCAATTTAGAATTCATAATTTGCTTAAACATGTTGGTGCATATTTACATCTTTTATGTCCCATATGTCCTATACCTAAAATTGATACTTCGGGAGATAATGGGTTTTTTGAAAAATGCACACATAATTCATCGATAGTTATCCAGTGTGCCATGAAAAATAAGCGTTCTCAAAGATTTATTGTCAAAGTCTAACGTCAAAATCGCACTTCGTCGTTTGATGCCTTGTCAGTTAATTATTACCCATTAAATGCCTTTACATTATTGCTATAAAGAGTTAAAATTGATAACAATAACAAAAATAATATTTACACCTTAATGTTCGAAGACAGGTGTTATCGATTTTAACTCTTGATAACTTAACTCAGAGTATTTCTGAAATCAATTAATTCTTTCGTCTAGTCTGTCATATTCTGATTTAAGAATCTTCAGTATTTTGCCTCTTCTCTCCAATCTTTTGGAAAAAATTCTTTATAACCAAATGTATAAATTTCTGACGTTAAACAGTGTCTTATCAAACCACCAATTGGGTTTTAGGAGGGGTCTTAGTGCTTCTTGTGATATTGCATATGTGCTCAATAATATGGTGGCATAAACAGCGTCCTTATTTTACTTGAGTAGGCTAAAGCTTCTGATACGGTATATCACTCGCTACTTATTCCTAAATTACGTTACCTACGACTTTCTAGGGACCCACTTCTACTCTTGCAGTCGCATTTATCTAATCGAACACAGAGAATTGTATACAGCGGCAACACCTCCAGTAGCACAAATATTTCATCGGTTGTTGTTGTTTTCTGCTGTACTGTAGTAGTGCGCAAACTTCTGCTGACGTCTCACAATTATTGCATTCTTTTTCTTTTTCGATTGATCAAGAAGCAATGGATACTGTTAATCAAAAATTTGGTTCGAATCATTGCGTTTGAAATTGAACATTTTCAATAATCTATTAGAATTTCTTGATTCTGAAAGAAATCTGCTAGTACTCAGTTTGAAGAGCATGCATAATTTAATTAGAACAGATAAATTTTAACTTTTACTTTGAAATTAAAACTTATTATTATATATTATTTAAACTTAATTATCACTTATACAACTACCATTGTGTGATTATTATGATTTCGTTTATGGACCATACCTATCCTATTATTAGAAATGACAAACAATTTAATTCGACTGATCAGTTCAACTAGGGTAAGCAGTAGTAGTATTTTCTAGACATTATTTACTTTAGCAAAAAACAAGGTCCTGACAATATTTTAAATAATTGAAGTTTTTTGGAAATCAAAAATTGATACAATTATCGAAGTTGAAAGATTTTCAAAAAATACAAATTTAAAAGCGAAACTGCATATCTTATATTAAGTAAAATTCCAAATTGTGGATTTTGTCAATCGGTTCTCTTAAAGCTAGAGCTCAAGAAGCACGTCAGTTGCATTATTCCTCCAAAAATACAAGTTTTGCACTAAAACTGCCGAATTTAGCCTACCCTATATATAGAAACACCGACTAGTAATTGTCATATTAATAATCAGCGTCTTTTTACATCTTCAGTAAAAGGACAGCAATTGCAGTAATACACTCATAAAAAATCGGGCCTGATAAGTAAGTAAAACAACCGAATACAACGTTTGTTTAGTTTCATGTGTAAAAATTGCAAGAGTACAACCTACCGAATGCACACTGTATCTGTGAATTGTGTATACCTTAAAAAATACATGTAATCTATGACTCAAAAAGCAATTATAGATTTTTGGTTAATGAATTTTCTTATTCTGTTAAGGAATCATCGCACAAAAAAGCATGAATCCTATTCAATTCTATGTCAACATGTATAAATTATCGCTCCAAAAATATGCAACAATCTATTATTTTACCATTTTCAGTCTTTCAAGTTGCTGGTTATGCAGTAGCTGCTATAACAGGTATTACAGCTACCATTTCATTTTATTGTTTGCTGTATACCTTTCAAATGAATTGTATATTATACCCTATCGATGTCCGATTCAAGAATGTAACTTATAGAGACCATAAATATGCAATGCTGATGCAATCTATTAATTTACCGACCAATACAACATTAGATGTCTCAAGAACTGAGTGGCATGGAAATGGTCTTTGTAAATACTGTATTTCCATGTGGATGCTGAGTTTTATTAGTGGAACAATATTAGGGGCATTCGTCCTTTTAAATCCTAAAGGAGGAAGTAGCTACCACCACACATTGTAAGTATGTTATTATATGTATTAAAATATAAAATGAATAGTTTAGTAATTCAATATTTTTATTTAGTAATTATGTATGTTGCTTATTATCCTCAAAGTCAAATTTCTTCCTCTTTTGATATTTTATGCTAAATTTTGTGTACAACAAATTTTTCTTACGAAGAATTATTTAATATTTTTTAAATACACGTATACATACGAGGGCAACCTGAAATGTTTCCGGAATCGACAAGAAAACACGGTGCCACACCAATGGTTTTTTATTTTTATTTTTCGATGTAGGTAGTCTGCTCAAGATCAAACGGTGCTCCAGTCTCTTCAAGCCGTCGGAAAAGTTCGTCGTGTTTCGAAGTCTGCAAAATAATCATCTATAGCTACGATCACCTCCTCATTCGAGGCAAATCTCTTTCCTGCCTGCGACTTTTTCGGCTTTGGGAAGAGGAAAAAGTCACTGGGGGCTTGCTCCGGTGAATATATAGGATGAGAGACTAATTCGTAGCGCAACTCATTCAATTTGGACACGGCGATGCGAGATGAATGAGCCGGTGCATTGTCGTGGTGGAAAAGCACTTTTCTCCGCTGCAAACGAGGCCGTTTCGCCTTCAATAGTGCATCTAATTGGGTCAATAAATCGCTATAGAAGTTACCCGTGATTGTCCTTCCTTCTGCAGATAGTCGATGAGAATCACATTATGGAAATCCCAAAAAATGGTCGCCATCACCTTTCCGGCCGATGGAACGGTCTTTGCTTTCTCCGGAGCTGATTTGCCTGGAAAAGTTCACTGCTTCGACTGTTCCTTGGTATCCGGTATGTAGTGGAGGATCCAAGTCTCATTCACGGTTACGAAACGCATGAAGAAATCCCTTGGGTTGCGTTGAATCCTGGCTCCGAAATGGTCACCCGATTTCGTTTTTGCTCCGGTGTGAGCAAACGCGGTATTCATCGCGCCGAAAGCTTTCTCATACCCAATATTTTGCATAGGATGTGGCAAACGCGTTCCTCTGAAATGCCTATTGTCTCTGCATCTCTTTTAGCTTCAATCGCCGATCGCCTAACACGACATCATGAATCTTATCGACCATTTCATCGTTGGTAGCGGGTTTTGGGCGTCCACTGCGTGGATCGTCGCTTGTGCTTGTGCGGCCACGTTTAAACTCGCTCACCCAAAAGCTGATGCTCGAAAATGGTAGAGTAGATCCACCATGAACCTTTAGCGAAATATTTAGGTATAACCGGAAGTGCTCGAAATCTAATAATATTTTCATTGTAGAGAACATAATCGACTATATATTATATAATTCTAAATTTTCAAATTTATATTTTGGCCAGAACCCCATAATCTTCTAATGAACGGTCTCGCTGAGACACTCTGTGTGACCTAATAATTACATTTCTAGGAAAGTTCGTATTAACTTCAGAATATTATAAATATAATTTCGCATTCCTTGTTCTTCATTTCCATTTTTCTCTTTATTATTATTATTTAATGTTGAATGATAGGATGAGTCGAGAATATTACTTTAATTTTAACGACAAGCAAGTACATACGTCTTCTCGACAATTTGTTTTAATTAATTTATATTTTAATTATATTTAAGATTTTTATTGTGAATAATTGTTAATAAATGTTTATCTTGCCTTCTTTTCTAATTGATCCTCTCTTTGCTTTATGATCTCTACGTAAAACTATTTTATTTAAGCAACTACATTAGTGGATTAATAATCTACATATGTGTAGTATTAGGTCAGTCAATAAAGCCGTTTTCACTCAAAGTATGGGAATCGGAGATGGCACCGCTGCTAGGTTAACTGCAGCTTTTTCCTTATTATTATAATGAGATGAAAATTATTGCGATTTATTTCATTGCTACAGTACTTCATATATTCCACAAAATCATTATTATTTTTTGACTTACAGAGTAGTAGTATTATCTTTTTTATGAACTTACTATATACTTCTTGAAATAGATTACTTAAATCACTGCAAAAGAAATGAAGTAAAGGTTTGTTAAAACATAAAGTCATGGCTAGACTCTGCGGAAAAACTCCAAGGAAGACAGGATCAGGTTGGAAAAGATGCATCACTAAGGGCAAAAATTTGAACCTTCGAGAAGGTGTTGATTTTATATTATAGGCGTCATTTAGGAAAGGTTTTTCAAAAAGGGAATGCCAAAGCTTGTATTAAAAATAATATTTTTGTTCTATTGGCCTATCTATTACATTAGTCTATAAATTTAAGTTTGTTCGATGAGGTTGGAATTTTAATAGGTGATATAGATTTTTTTCTACCTGACTCTGATACAACATAAATTACGAAATAAGAAAGGATTGTTTTTTACGAACGTATATAAATGTATTATATTTACTAAGGACAAACTGCCACTTTTACATTTTATCTATTATTATTACATCTAATGCAAATGATCTCTACTAACACGCTGTAAAGTACGACCTTTTAATTATCAGTCATCCTGTATATATAAATATAATCGCTATCGTTTCATGCACAGACACGAACATATCTCTTTTTAAACCCCAGCAGTGGTCGGCCATCATGTTTGTATTCAAACTTCCTGGTATCTCCGCCCCATTTCTTTTATCCTCTGATGAAATGTGTCTCATTGATCATCAAGGTGAGCATGCAAAAAGTGAATTCTGACGCTCTTGTTGCAACCGAAATCGCCAAATTTTTTCAGTATATTTTGAAGCACTGTTTCATAATCGTGCGATATACGATTTCCTATAAAGTTTCACTTTTAAAAGCAATCCAGGCTTCCCTTTCAATGATTTCCTCCATAAACACCTTTAGATTATCATAAATATGTATGTATCTTTTAAGCGGGCTAAATGAACAACTGCCATGGTTGGATACTTAACGCCATTGTACAGAGTATATTTCTGTTTTTTTGTTTGCTTTAAATTGGTGCCAAATACTAGGCATTCGTCAAACTATGGGAAAGGGAATAATTGTCTATACCAATTTACTAAGAGATAATAACAATAAAATTGTTTTCTAATGTTGATATTTTAAACGACACTTTATCTCAACTTCTATAAGATTACTATAAGATTTATTTAAAATGCTGCTGTAAATTTAAGCACTCATTCGCACTTCTCTTCATACTGTTGAACAGATTTGTAATATTTCTGGCCCTGTCATTTGTAGCTTCGTCAATTCTACGTTGTAATTCCTCCAATGTATAAATATACTGTTAGATTGTTAGTTTATTCTTTAAAGAATCAAACATGAAATAATGAAAATAAGTCAAATCTTGTGATCTTGGAGGCCAACGGTCTCTACTTATCAATCTATCCCTGAAAAACTACTACAGATAATCCAATATTCTGTGCGCAGTCTGGGCTGTAACACCATTCTGCTGGAAATAACAAAGTCATAACTTATCATGATGAAGTTATTCAATAAATAGATTTAAAATTAGAATTTGATAGGTATTCGCATCGATACTCTGATAAAAGCAAATAGGACAGCTGAGTTTTTTTTTTTAACATTGCTAACTACATACAGATCCTCTGAGGATATAACAAAGTTTCAAAGAAAACATGAGGATTTTTACAGACCAAATTCCATTGTTGCAAATTTACATGTCCGCTGAAATGAAACCAGGCTTCAACGCTGAAGAAAATAATATCAAACATATAGTCATTGGTATTTGTACGGATCTATTATGACCACTTCGTCGATTATCAGTCACAAATATGCGGATGTAAAAAAAGTGGTAATAAAAACAGGCTTTTTAGCAATAAATTAGCAAAATAATAAATTAAACAGACGAAAACGAAAATGAAGAATGAAAGAATAGAAACAATAGGATACTTACATACACATTAACAAAGAACACTATTGATCATATAAGCACCGATTTCTGACACAAGAAAGCACGGGCAATTCAAACGCATTTCAATCATTGTTGAACATGGTGTATAAGAGCCTTTAAACTAGCCTTTATAGATGAATCTATAAACATTCTCAATCCGCTAGGAACATACAGTGGATTTTGTTGTAAAAAATAACTCACTTTCACGATTTCTCTACCACGAAAATGATGTACCTGAAGCACGTAAGTTGTTTTCTAGAGGTTTAGATCTCTAGAATTTTAGCAGCAAGCTTTTAAGCCGTTCTATTTAGATCCCCGATATACTGTAAACCAGTTTTATTATTCTTTCATCCAATAACTTCCCGTGATGGAATATTACCTGTTTGATATCTTAAACAAAGAGATTTTTTTATTAAAAGTACCTAATTCTATATTATTTGGACAGAATGAAAAAATTGATTTCTGTAAAATATCAGAATGACCTCAATTACTCAAGTCGTGTAATTACTACTTATTTAAAATACACTGAACGAGCTAAGAATAAGTAAAGTTAGCCGAAGTACAATGAGCATATTGTGTATCTACAATGCATTGTAAGTAACAGTTTCGGGCATATACCTACTCAATGAATTTTCTATAGCTCCACATACAATATTGAAAGAAATATTACACTTTTTTGATATTTTTGACGAATAATGCATTGTGGTTTATATTTCTCGTTTAAAATGATCAGAATGCTCAGATGATCAGAATTCCTACAAAAATTTACACTAATACATAAAATTCACATTTTAACATTAAACAGTAGGTATCCAGAAATTGATTTTGTAACTTACCTTAAATAAGATATACACCCTTTATAAACTTTAAGTAAAATTATAGATTTCTTATTTATTTGTATTATGGACCGGTTGAAACTTGGCTGTGTTAGATTACTAATATTGTAAATATTTACATATAGGTATTAGAATATTGTTACTCTCTCTTCCAACGCTGTAAGCTTGTATAATTATGTTACAGATATAGCCAACCCTGGAAGCAAGTTATCCCAATGTTCGTGCTTACACTTATCATCATTCCCTTTATAAGTTACAGTACTTTCCAGACATTTGGTGGTATTAATAACTTCTGTGCAGCTTTTGAAAATTACACGGCCAGTTCAAGGTACAATATTACTTCATATTCGTATATAAATTTCAAATATTATTCCATTTCTATTCAAGAAATTTAAAAAAAGCATTACTTTGCACAATGTACAAAAAATAAATCTATTTAAAATTTTTAAAAATGTCCCACAGTTGCACTACAAATCTAACAAGCAGCATAGTATGTAGTAGTAGTAGTAATAGCAGTCACAGATAGCAAATCGTAGATATATGTACATATGTATGTATGCACATACATAATACTAATAATATAGGATCCAGATTAAAGTTATATGAGACACCAGGAGAGGGGCAAAATTCCTTGTATCAATTACAAAAAAAACTAATTAGATTTATTTGTTAAGTAAAAGTATATTAACTTAAGAACATTCAGAGTTAATCCAAGTACATCTTGTTTGTTAATTAAAAATAAGGAAGAAGCATATTATATTACCTAATCAAAAAGTAGATTATGTTTAATAGAAAAGATTATTGCAGATATTTCGTTAATAAAATAAAATTCTCTTATAAACAATTTAATCTTAGTACAAAACTACAAAGCTAATAATTTCTTGTTTATTAATTATTCTTAAAACATTCCCGTAAACTTTTTGTTTCACATTTCCTACCAGCAAGAGGTAGTTGAGTAAAAATAACAAGTAAGAACTTGTTTTGTTTTCTTTCTTTGATTTAATTTATTGTACCACTTTAAAAGATAAATAAAAAACATTGATTTATTTGTAAAGAAATATATTTCTGATATACATATATAATATGTATATTAGTTTTCTTGTACAGTGTGTCCCAAAATGTCCGCAACAGCCCTATAAGTCCTGTGCTATAGTCGTAATAAAAAAGTGTTTCAAATAAAAGTTGTTCCAATTTACAAGATCTACTTTGTGAGCTGAAGAGATTTCAAAAATTTTATACAGCCTGGTCATTATGTCGTTACTTCTTTTCATCTCCTATGGCAGCCATCTTGAATTCACTTCTAATCGAAAAATGTTATAAGAAAAAGTTGTTCAGAATTACAAAATACCGCCAAATGCAAAATTTCAACTCGATCGTCAAATATTTATTTTTCCCATGTATTATCTATCGCGGTGGCCCAAAATGTCCGCAACAGCCTTGTAAATCCTGTATTATAGTCGTCATAAAAAAGTGTTTCAAATAAAAGTTGTTCCAATTTACAAGATCTACTTTGTGATATGAAGAGATTTCGAAAATTTTATACAGGCTGGTCATTATGTCGTTACTTCTTTTCATCTCTTATGGCAGCCATCTTGAATTCGCTTCCAATCGAAAAATCTTATAAGCAAAAGTTGCTCAGAATTACGAAATACCGCCGTATGCAAAGTTTCAACTCCATCGTCAAATATTTATTTTCCCCAGGTAATCTGTTATTTTGTTTCAATTTCAATCATTTTAGTTGAAGTAGTTATGAGAATAAAAAAGTATTTATTTACGTAGTAAATACTAAACGTTTTATTTTCTAAAGAAAAATCACGGGAAATATTATAAGAATTATGAAAATTAAAAAAAAAATGTGTGATAATATAATAAAAAAAAACAACCGTATACGAAAAATAATAAATGATAATACATTGCAGACTAACGCTTAAAATGCAAGTAAACAAAGCAAGAATATGACAAAAAAGCAATCACTCCACGAAACCTCCTTCATTTGCCATATATGCTACTGTTCGATGATTGAATTCGCCCATAACACTGTAGAGCACATTGGCTCCTATCCCGTTTGCGCACTCCAGGATGACATTTTTCAAATGGTTGCGGTCTCGGAACGGCCGATGGCTATAGACCTGGTGTTTCAGATAGCCCTAAAGGAAAAAATCCAGTGCTGTCAAATCTGGATATCTGGGCGGCCACTGAACTTGGGATGTCCGAGTGAATATTTTATGGGCTCCGAAATTCACTTCCAACCATTCTTGAATGCCAGCTGAAGCGTGGCAAGGTGCCCCATCATGCTGGAAGTGCATGTTACAACGAATGTGAAGCCGGAAGTCATCTACAATCGGTTCCAGTACATTTTGCAAGAACTGAAGGTACTGAGCAGCATCCATGCAATTTTGTAAAAAAATGGTCCAACTAATCGCGTGTCCAGAATTCCGCACCATACATTAACTTTTTCATAATACTGGTCCCTACCGTTGACTGTGAAATGTGGATTATAATTTGCCCAGTACCGACAATTCTGCGATGAAACCATACCATTCGTGTAGAAAGTCGCTTCATCGGAGAATAAAATATTCCGGTGAAAGTTTGCATTGGCTTCCATTTCTCCTTGCATCCACGCACAAAAATTGAAACGACTTTCATGGTCACGTTGTAGCAACCGGCAGATAAATTTAGGTTTATACAGCTTCAAACCATTTTTCTTGAGTAATCGCTGAATATTAGAACGAGATAGTTCGGTCTCTTGCTCAATTTGCCGGATGGAAATGCGCGGATTTTCGGTAATCCGTAAGATGACTTCCAACTCCGCATTTTCCGTAACTGGCCATCGCCTGTGGTTCTTCTTAAACTTATTTTCTACACTCCCAGCTTCCTTAAAATTTTGTACAATACGAGCTATCGTTGAATAATGTGTATTCTTGCCAGGATACCGCAAATTAAATTACCTTTCCGTATTCCGGCAATTTTTCTTGGTGCCATTGTTGTGAAATGAAAGTCACGTATTTATTTCTGGCTCACTTATGACTCTCAAGCTCATCCCCTCTGTTTTAGATTCGACTTTGCTACTTGATTTTTAGGCCATAATCCACTACACAGTAAATATCCACAGTAAATATCGAACTAGAATTTTGCATACGGCGGTATTTCGTAATTCTGAGCAACTTTTGCTTATAAGATTTTTCGATTGGAAGTGAATTCAAGATGGCTGCCATAAGAGATGAAAAGAAGTAACGACATAATGACCAGGATGTATAAAATTTTCGAAATTTCTTCATATCGCAAAGTAGATCTTGTAAATTGGAACAACTTTTATTTGAAACACTTTTTTATTACGACTATAGCACAGGACTTACAGGGCTGTTGCGGACATTTTGGGACACACTGTATAATTATTCAATTTTCATTTTTTTAGAAATAATTGTATTCGATAACCAGAGGTATGAAAATATTTCTATGTGAAATTCTTCGGATAATAACTCATCTAACTAAAGTATTGAATTTATAAATAATAGACAAAACCAAGATGCATTACAGTATTAGGGAAAATATAATAAAAACGTCGTCTTTCTCATGAGTGACGTAACATATGTATATAAGCTGCAAGGTGCGTAATAATAATAACAGATGAATAACAGGCCATAAATGTGTATTATTGGTTAGGTACGTCCTGTCATATAATGTATGATTTGCTGGCCATGTAATCCGGATTTTTATTGTTATAAATTCCCAAAAAAATGAATATCTTGCCATCTACTAATTGTATTTCATTTCAGCTGTAGCAAATACATTGATGTGTTCTCTTTGAAATATAATAACCAAATTCGACCTGTATATGCGCTACAGCATCTTGTTAAAGCTTCTAGTGGAATAGTCTGCGCGTCATGGATATTTTGCGCCTTGTTATTGCTTATCAGACTATACGCTGCGCCGGATTTTGAACTTCAAGTTATCATGTTGACGAAAAAATTGAAAACTTGTGAGGCAAGTATAAAAACCAATGATGTAGACTATGAAAAGGAAAATGTCCCTGACTTAAAAGAATCTTAAATTATTTATTACTTGTGGTACGAAAAGGTGGTACATCTACGACACCCCGAAAAAGAATTCAAATATCTCAAAACTTCTTATTTACAGCACAAAACAACGCAAAACTATTGTATGTATAAACTACGTATACAGGGTGTCTCAGCGAGACCTTTCATTAGAAGTTTATGACGTTCTGGTCAAAATATAAATTTGAAAATTTAGAATTATATATAGTCGATTATGTTCTCTTCATTGAAAATATTATTGGATTTCTAGCGCTTCCGGATATACTGGAAGTCGCCATCTACTTCATTATTTTTAATTGAACACCCTATATATTTTTACACATTTGGATTCACCTATTTTTAAGCTTTATGAATATCTATCTACTTTTTGCCATTCGATTCGGGCGTTATTCAAAAAAGCAGAGGACACTCGATTTTTCGTATATCAATTTAAAATTCGTAATATACGTAAACAACATGTTGAAGTATATTTTAGCGCCGAGAACGGCTGTCTACATTGCGTGGTTACTTTACTATGGCACGTTAACTCTTCGAAATTTTGAAGAACCATAATTCAATTTTTTCAAATAGCAGCCCCCTATTTTATTACTTAGTCGTCTTCGTGGTCCAATTCTACATCTTTTATGTTCCGCATGTACCATACCTAAAATTAATAGTTTAGGAGATAATTAGATTTTTTGAAAAATGGCACACCTAAGTCATCGATACTTATCCAGTGTACCATGGCAAATAAACATTCTCAAAGATTTATTGTCAAAGTCTAACGTCGTTTATATTTTGACCAGAACGCCATAAACTTCTAATGAACGATCTCGCTGAGACACCCTGTATATAGTTGAAAATTCACCAGAGATTGTGAATTTTTTGGCCGTGATGTTGGCATGTCTACAGCTTCCAGAATAAGAAATCTCTCAGTAATATCTCAAAGTCGAAAACAGCACAATTTTAACAACAAATTTTATAATTCTTGAAACCTCCATTTGTATTCTACGGGATTCTATGAGTTGCATACAATTCTAGTCATCCCTAAAGCTTGCACGATTTTCAATTTCTTTTCATGTTAATAATGGCGCAAACCGAATTCCGCTATCTCTTACCGTTTTCGAACTACGAGCTGTTCGAGTTTTTTTTTTTTTTCGATTTTTGGTAAAACCGCCTCAACCCTATATCTCACTTTTCTGAGGAGCTATCGAAAAACGGTTTCGACGTCCTTCAGGCACTTTACTATTACATTCGATGGCATAAATTTTATTTTTTAGTTAAAGTATTGTATTTTTTGGGAAGCTATTTGAGAAATCGTTAATTCAATGTTTCTAGAATTTAACATATAGTATGTATGGAAAAAGAACAAGTTTGACGTGATCTATATTGTTGATTCTAATACAGACATAGTTTTGCAGTCATCTCTAGTCATATCTATTCGTTAACGAATAATTAATTAATTGTTTTAATTTGAGAAATTAAGATGCAAATTCAGCAAAGGATCATTATTTCGAGTTCTTAGTATTTATAAAATACAGTGAAAGCTCCTTATTCACGGTTCCTTTATTCGCGATTTCGTTATTCGCGATTTCGTTATTCGCGAATGAAACATTTGAGACCACTTCTTGTATTCGCGGACAAAAAAATTCTTTATTCGCGGTCCTAAAACCAATGACACGTATAAACACAAACTATTTTATAGTGCAATTAAGATCGATAGCGTAAATCAAATAAGCAGTTTATCATAAATGTATCTTATTGTATTTATAGAATAACATCCTGGCATTAATTCACAAATCCATAACCACTTTTAATTGAATAAGCCGAAAGTGTTTTGATATATTTTAGGCGAGTGGCCCCCATCGACTTTAGTATAGTGCCAAAATTTCAGATCATTCCTAGCTAGAGTTTTCCCGCAATCGATCGTTGCAGTTCCCGGTGAACCGCCCTGTATACACATAGAATTAAGATATGTATATATTTTGTTATTACTCTGTAATTCTGGAACGCATCCCCTTTAATCATATATAAATGGCCATTCCGTATATGCAGTTTCTGTATTCACGGCATATTTACGGAACGTATCCCCCGCGAATATGGAACTTTTACTGTAGTTTTGTGGAGTGAATTGTGCGAGATACAAGATTTTTTTTTAACTAAAATATACCTGAATTAATGAAACACAAATTGGAATATAGCCAACAGAGAAGAGCAAGAATATATCATTGGTATTAATTAGAGAAAATCCAAATATTAAAATCTTAAAAAAACATAAATTTCAGTCATATAAAATAAGAATTAATCGCGATATGTGCTCAACAAATTTTAACAGAAGATTGGAATTCGGTAATTGGTTTGTAAATAGGTTTAACCAATATCCAGTTCTCAATGGATGTTATTTTAACCCATAAATCTTATATAACTAGCGATCGTACCTTTAAACGCCACAATAGCCGTCACTAGATTCATAATAATAATAATTCTGCCGTCACAAACATCAGAGCATTTGGTGTGGTTTAATTGATAATCAATTAATAGTACCTTACTTTTTCAATTGAAATTTGAGAATGAATGAAAGTGGATCTCTTGCTTTTGGTCGGTTAATATAACAAGTCTAAATAATGATCCTTTGCTAAATTTGCCTTTTTTTTCTTAAACTAAAGCACTTTAACTTGTTCATTTTACAGTATAGAGAAAAGAGTTTCAAATAAAAGTTGTCCCTAGTTAGACGACGCATAGCTAGAAAATATTTTCAAATATACGAGATGTCCCAATTATAGAGAAAACGTATGTAACTTTATTATTTTAAATGGATCACCCTATATATTATATATTTTTTAGATTCTACATGATATTTTAAGTAACTTTTATTAAGACCTTCCTAGACATATGTGCTTTTGTTTTCGAGAAAATAAATATTTTAGCAAAAATTTTGCCATTGCAACGCTCTCGCTAATGAGCGGTAGCATGTAAACTGGGACAGCTGGGACACCCAGTATAAAACGTCAAACTTTTTTATTTTACCATGCCTACTAAATGTAAAACTCTATAAATTAACGGTTTTTCCAATATCTCCCCGAAAAATACTGTAGATATTATATATTTGTGGAATCGTTTCTGTTTTCCTTTAATTTCTGAGAAAATGTATAGGGTGTTCCATATAAAAAACACAAGTTATGATTATATCGGACAAAGAAAAGTATAAACAAAATGTATGCCATCGGATCTAGCTCAGAAAAGTGCCTCAAGGATATCGAAACCGTTTTTTGATACCTCAGAAGGGTTGGACTGATTTTGCCAAAAATCGAAAAAAGTCTTGTAGTTCGAAAACGCTAAGAGATAGCAGAATTCGATTTGCGCCATTATTTTTTGGAAAAAAGACCTCTGGAATCGAACCCTTGAAAACCTACGAAAATGAGTCGCCCTGTATACTTTCTAAAATAACATATTCCCATATCTTCTAGCGATAAAATCAACTTTTATTAGTAATAATATATACTGGTATTAAAAACCGCGAAATTTAAAGAAAAATCATGCAACAGAATCCCAAAAATCAATAGTTCATTATTAAGAAGAAATGCGCATCTTATTCGGTCAGCAATTGTCCGCAATAGGCAATAGGGATAGTGTCAAGTGAAAATAATAATTGGCATTGTACCACTATACTGCAGTAATGCATCTTTCCTATCGATAACTACAAACATAATATACATATACAGTGGGAACACTTAAATGTCTCAAGCAGTTTTGAAGATATTTCTACGAAATTGGGCATGTGCATATTATCCATTATTCTGCATAAAATGAAGATATCAGAATTATAATACAACTTCCGGTTGAATCGGAAGTTGCATTCAACTTTCAAATTTTAAATGGAACACCCTGTATATTGTTTTAAAAACGCATATGCCATTTAGTTGCAAATTCAAAATTTAAGTTGTGTGCATTTATTATGACTAATATATGATTATTATATGTATTATTAATGTACCTATTAGATGTTCAAACTGACCACTATTGGTTTCTTGACAGTATGCTAACCTACGTTGGAATCCGGCAATTACGTTGGAAATCATATTTGGCTTCTTCCATAATTCTTAACCCTAAATTATTTAAATTGTCAAGTGGTTGTAAATCAACCCTAGACTTTAAATACCCTCACAAGAAAAAGCTTAATGGAGAAAGATCAGGTGATCTCGGAGGCCATTCAACAGTACCTCTTCGGGCAATCCACTTGTTGGGGAATACACGGTCTAATACATTCGGTACATTTCGCGCAAAATGGGGTGGGGCTCCGTCTTGTTGGTACCAGGCGGCCTCTAGTAATTGCCCTTCTTCCATTAATGCAAGAATAATTTGTTCTTCTAGAAGTTCTAAATAATTTTCACCGGTTAGAGTACCTTCCAAACAAACTGGACCAATAATTCTGTTTTGATAAATAGCAGCCCAAACGTTCAATTTTTCGGGATATTAAGTGTGAGGTTCTTGCACCCAATGTGGGTTAGTTTGCGACCAATAACGACAGTTGTGCCGATGAACCGTACTGTTCAAACAAAAGGTAACCTCGTCAGAAAATACAATATTAGTTGCAAAATTGGGATCACGGTTACAAATATTCATTATGATTTCACAAAACTGCAATCTTTGATCAAAATCATCTTCAGACAGCTCTTGTATTGTACAAGACAAGCAAGAGCTCCACTTTTGTTTTCATAGGCCACTAAGATATCAATTACGAGTACTGACAACGTCTTATAATCTTTTATTGTAAGTGATATCTTGATAGATAATCATAATAAATGCACACAACTATACATTTTTGAAGTTGTAATTAAATGGCCTATTCGTTTTTAAAACAATATACAAGGTGTTCCGTTTAAAATTTAAAAGTTAAATGTAACTTCCGATTCAGCCTGAATGTATACGGTACATTCGCGGCTGTTCGACGCTAACTCCGACTTTTGCTTGACGCTATCCGTAATTATATAAATATAGATATGTACTATATTTATATGGAGTAGTATGTCTTTGAATTTTCATCTAATTATGAAGTTTTCTGTAAGTATAATTTGAAATATTCACCAAAAAAATGTTTCTGGCGTAAACACTTATTATTTATTATACTCCAAAATTGCTCATGTTTTCGTCTATATACAAAACTATCCTTCCTTTATATTCGATTACTTTCAATTATACTGCTTTCAAAGAATCGACTAATTTTAAACGCCCACGCATAATGCTTTAAATTTACTAATTGTTCGCTATAATTTACAATATCAATATTACCTACATATTTTTCCAAGAATTTCCTACTTTTCGTAAAAATAAAACTATAATTCCATCTCTAAACTGAATTTATATCCAGTTTAGAAATAAGCTACAATTCTACTATTCACATAATTCTAATGGAAATGTTTTAAAAAATTAGTTGCAATACTACTTAGATTTTTTTGCAATACTCACTTCGTTCAAACTGTGTTAGTATGTTTCGGATTCGTATGAGTTGGATAAAGACATAATTTAACATATTGACAGCGACTAATGCATTATAATTAGAGTGGACCAATTCGGAGCGAAAGCAGAGGCGTGATAGCAGTTTTTTTACTGTACGCTCCTTCAACATTATTAAATACACAGAATACACTTTCCTGTTACTATTACACGTGCACACACGATGACCGTGGACAACATACTAAGTAATCGTATGTGCGATGGGGCACGCGGGAACCAATTCGTCAGTCATGCCTCTGCTTTCGCTCCGAATTGGTCCACTATAATTATAATATAACTTTGCATAATAAATGGGTAAATGCCAAGAAATTTCGAACTGAGACCACAACCATTCTTACTGCACCACAATGAAGTTATAGAAAACAATATTAAACATACTTAAATAGGTATCAATTAATAATTTTATGTTATACTTATGGAGTTTGAAACCTTCACGTCATTTTTACGATCAACGTACTGAACAACTATAGATAAACCTTTGCTCATAAACTACATTACATATGTATGTATTATTGCATTACTGATATAAGAGGTTTAATTGAATTGCTAGCTACTTTATTGCATAATATATTGTTATAAACATATAGTATATAAATAAATAAATATAAATATATAGTAAAGGTATTCTAAGAAAGTACGTAGTTTTATTTAAAATGTACCCTACATTATTCCTCATATTCTTTTAATTCCTGATTTATTTCCACTTAGAGGTCAATAAAACAATAAATAATTAAATACCAATTTATTCCATAACATATAATAATACGTTTTCGTTAAATAACTTCTTCAGTGGAAGAAATTGACATTTAATATTAAATGTCAATTTAATTTTTCTTCCACTGAAGAAGTTATTTAACGAAAACGTATTATTATATGTTATGGAATAAATTGGTATTTAATTATTTATTGTTTTATTGACCTCTAAGTGGAAATAAATCAGGAATTAAAAGATAAGTACATAAAGGTCAAAAAATACATATATTAATTCCTCATATTGTACTAAGCTACCAATACTTTCATATACCTTCTTGTTTCCTGTTTAACCTTTAATAGTCTACAAAAGAAGATTGCACACTTACACCTAGAAAATGAGATGTGTTCAACAATAATACATTCTTGGACATAATTTTTGAGTAAGCCTAGTATATTTCAAAGGTGTGAAAATTAATATGGACACTATATACGAAAAACAAGTCTATTTAATCGTATAAAAGATTTCCTCTTGTTTGATTAAAAAATGTAAAAAAATCATATAATTTTAGCAGTTTAAGCTCGATTAAAATTAAAAAAGAAATTAACATAATAACAAATTACACTTACTTTATATACACTACTAAATGTACTATGCACTGTCCAAATATTTTGTCGAGGTAGTTACTAATACTTTTAAATATAAGTGAATACATTTATTCTGTCCTATGTTAACATACATCTGTATGCTGGAGTGGAGGAGATACATATATACATCCCAAAATTCAATTGTTGCGATCGAAGTGATCGGGGCAGCGCGTTGTCAGAGTCAGCAGGTATTATGTTCACATGGTACGTGTGCAGTGGAGGGTCAACGCCGCTACCTGCGCGAGATTGAGAGATGCGTTCAGCAGATTTGCCCTGTCGAGATATGATGTCACGATGTATGAGAACACTTTAGTTCATGCTGCGATAGCAGCGCGAACATCGTCTCCTTAACAACTTACGCAAGTATGGCGTACGAGTAGATAAAAACATCAAGTATGCAAACTGCAAGGCAGCGTGTAGTTGATAATGGACGTAGTGTAGTTGGCTTGCGTTCCAACACATTCCATTAACAAGAACACCAACATAAACGGAGTTAGTCGCACAATGTTCCGAGGATTCATGATTGGTCCTGGGTTTAGATAACGCGGGCAGACTGAATGAGCACCAATCAATGTATGCATTCAACCACTTAAATGATAGTATGAGTGCTATTGTAAACAACGGACGTACACGGCTAGTGCATGTAGAACATATAATGTCGGGTTGCCATTATGTACAGCGCTCGGTCGTATTCCCCAGATTCAGCTGCATGAAGATGTAGTTTAAGGTGCGTATTGACAGTGCGAGGCAGCGCGCGGCGAATGCCGCGCGACACATGCTCGCAATGTGGAGACCGGGTTTGCCCACCCTGAGCTGTTCGTGTCGCACTGAATGCTGCGAACCGTACGGTTGTCGGTAAAACGACCTGCTCAAAGAAGATTCAGTGTGAGCCGCTCGCCAAATGAGGACGGTTTATTTTTGGCTCAATACGCTTAGTTATGGAGAACGAAGGTGTGTTACGGCAAATTGTACATCTATATGAAGAATCTCGCTTATTATGGGGTCCTCAACACCCTAATTATCCTGTAGAAGCCTATTTCCATATTCTAAACGATCTCGATAGAATTTTTTGACCCACCAATGTCGCTTACGTCGTTATTTCTTTTTCATAAATGAATGTACGCACACGCACAGACTGTAAAACTCGGTAGAGGGTGCGAATGAGATGGTAAACTGCGCGTAGGGTAAGTTTGTCTCGACTATTTTTCGCGATGAAGACGCCACTTTGAAAAGATTCGATCTGTGCGCTATTCGTTGTCAGTTCGTCCAGTTCGCCTTGAGCATGCGATCGTCACTCTACGCTGCTTCAACTTGAAGCATGCGACGCGAGCTGCTCGGAGTGCGCTGCCTCGCACTGTCAATACGCACCTTTACATGCACAACGCACGACCACATGTGGCTCGTGTAATGTGGACTACCATGGATCAACACCACACACGAGTGTTTCCCTAGTAAGATCGTTTTCCGGGTTTCAATCTGATCGAACATGACTGAGACATTATCAGTCGGAAACTTCAACATTATCTGGTTTTCCAGACTAATGCTAAAGTACTATGGAATTACATATATAAATCGGAATAGTAACCTCTACTCTCTCGCTATTAATGCAACTCCACGTAATAATGATGTATCACTCTCCTGGTGAGTATAAACTGTACTGGTTTAGTACACCAAATTTCACTGCGCTGTATAGGGTGTACTCGTGAATTATGTTCGGTTTTTTTAAGACATTGAATGAATAAACTTGCACTTAAGCAAAGTAAGTAGCTGGTATGAAAGGATATTATCTTTATTTGATCGGAAGTGAATTTCTTGTGTTTATATGTGGGAAGTTAAATCTATTTTACTCCGTTTGTCTGTTTTATCCGGATATATTTATACAGACTGATTTGAATTACAGTGGTGATTATTATGAAATAGACATAGGCATAGGTGATATATTCATTGTGCGTTAGCGATTTGAAAGAACTTTTGGAATATCTTACTACTCATTTGTAAGGATTATATAAATGTGTTAGAATAACACATTTATATAATCCTTTATATAGTTTCTTATGCAATATTAATAACTTCTTAGATCTCTTTGAAATATTTTACTTTTTTCTCTTTAATACTTACCATTTACTGCATGCTTTAATTTGGTGAACATTTGGCTCGAACTTCTGAAAACCCCTATACATACAGGGCGGTGCAACCAAGATGGGGTGGACTATTATAATGAAACCGTGAGGAATTTCGAAAAACCTTTTTGGAATTTGGTTGAGGGTTACATGGACTACGTTTTAAAAATATTTTCTTTATACATGGTGATCGAAGCAGTCAGCGATGAAACTACAAAACGGTTTTTAGAAATACCTCGCCGTTTAATTTAATTAAAATCGTTCATCCCATCTAGGTTGCACCACCTGTATTCTGGAGAGAACACAGCCACAAGTTTTATCAATCTTATAGAGAATGCAATATAAGGTTTGATTATAAGTAAATCCCAGAACCACGAAAACAAAATTGTACTATATATATGTTTAGTTTCAGCCAAAGATGTTATCTAGACCATCAAAAACGCAGAAAATACACTCCAGTAGTACAGATATTCTATCTGTGATCACTAATATTGATGAAAAAAAGGCGTCGCCAACAGCGAGAAACCTACATGCTAGTTTAATCAAGCTGTCCTAATAAAATTATGTTTCAAATATCTAATGTAATTTGTATCGATGACAAATGCGTATAAATACATGATTTTCCACAATCTATCCAAATTGTATTTTTTCTTTACTTGAACAGCCTATATTTTATGTTTTATAAATGAATTTCTACTTTTTGCCATTTCAAAAATATAAGATTGTGTATGTCTATACAGAATATTTAAAAGAATGTGGTCTGTTTTACATACAAATCATAGAAAAAAAAACTTCTTTTACGGCTATAGGTTTTTGACTCTCCGTATAACAACACAATTCCAAGTTAAAAACTTATTGCCTTCAGCAGGAGTCAACAGTCATCATAGGGGAGCACTCCAAACCTGCTCTCAACTATATTTTGTTATCGAATGAAACCACTATGAAGTAATACCATTATAATCTCAGTTTAGTTAAACATCACAATAACAAAAATAACGCAACCATAAAAAATTATTATTTTACTTATTATCATACAATCATATAAGAATCCTACATGGATCCACTTTTCTCTGAAATTATTCTTCAAATAGTTCCTACATTTATTTCAGTAACAACTTACCTCGGTACTATCGGAGCAAACAAAAGTGGGCATCTTTTTATGTTGAATTAGTATTAGTATTCAATACCAAATATAAGTCAGCTCATGTAACTAATGGTTTGTATGAATATTTGACAGATAAAATAAAGACGATATTAAAATGTAAACATGAAGTGTCGCTTTCATTTGCTTCCGCTGTTGATCATACTCTTATTTTCACTTCTTCGAGATACAGCATACTCGTCAAAATCCATGATATCGCTAAACACTTTCGGTCTAAGATAAAATATTTTTGAATTACAGTTCAAGTAATCAAAATTATTTTATAAATTAATCGTTGCAATTATCTGATGAAGTGAAAATGAACTGCATACTAATATAAATATTATATATTTAATGACATATTAGATTTTTTTATTTTTCATCAATACAAACTCGTTTTTTTTTATTATAATTGAAAAGAATTAGAAATCAAAACCACTAAACAATCACAATAATAATGTAGTTTATAATACATATTCTCACCGTATTAAGACAAATTTTAAAAACATCACAATTTTATGCTTGTACTTTAGAAACTATTAAGATAAGCGGGAATTTGCAAAACTTAGGACGGATGCTGTGTTCGTACATGCTTATTTCGGTCGCCTTTCTGTCGAAATTGCCTACCACATATATCACAGGGATAAGGGCGTTCATCGGTATGGATTCTTCTGTGATTATTTAAGGCGTCAGCACGGAAAAATCTTTTTTGGCAAATCTGGGAAAAGCAGAGGAACTAAATACAAGGAATCGGAACTACGGAAAAATAAAATGAAATACGGAAAATTAAAAGTGCAACAAAGTTCCATTTAAAATGAAAATATATTTATATACCTGAAAATCATTATACAAATAATTAAAAAATACTGTTAATCTATACATTATACTTTTCACATTAAAAATAGATCACATTAAAATTCACAACATTCAAAAGTTGTAACTGTAAAACGTAAATCCCAAAGGATTTCTGTTGTAATTATTACCAAGATGTATTCAAATTCGCTAAAATGTACCGTATAAAATACATATTATAATGTATATAATAAAATGAAATACTCCACCTACAAAACACCCATATGCGATATAGGTAGAGAACTTTTTTAAAATGTACCATAAATTTCCTAGACGAATTATCTAATAAATATCAGCATGACATTTTATTTTCTTAGTAACCCATGCAAAAATGTATGATAGTTGGCTGTTTTAAGTCATATTCCATTGATTTATATTAAAACAAATATCCTTATTATTGAAGCTACAAAATTGATCAAATTAGCAACTTGATGATATTTTTTTATTCTAATTGAGATGGCGAAAATAAAAATAAATAAATGAGAGATATTCACAATAACACATTTATAAATAGGACACATGTATATTTTTCTGTATTCTTAGCGAAAACAATATTTTGAACAGAAGAATATTATTACTTTACTACTGCAAACACTTTCTGATAATTGTCAAAATAACGTGCAAGCAAAAAAAAAATAATAACATGGGGGTTTTGCTAGTAGCTACTAAATGAATAGTTTTTTGTGATTATGTATTCATTCATCATTAGTGTACTATTGCTTGGAAAATGTTATCTCGTCTCGTAAAATATGATATGCTGCAATAAATATATTTCAAGAACGTTTAGTACATAAACAATGCGTTTATAATATCTCTGACAAACAAAAATGTTCTATTGATTTTGTTTTCATTATCGCAATCAGAATAAAAATATCACAATTTGCTAATTTAATCGATTGGTAGCTAAAATAATAAGGAAGATAGAAATGATGAGCATTTAACTTTGGACTCGGTGTATAATAATAAAGGTTAACATTGCTGATCTATTAAAATTGATATGTACATGTTTTGTAAAATAGAATTTTTAAATCCTAAAGCACATGTCATCTGCTACTTCCACAACAAAAAGAAACAAAGAAATACCTAAAACTACAAAATTATGAAAAATAATAAATTTGTCATCGTTGAAGTGCGCACCAATCAAACAGACGCATATTAATGACTAGACTCGGCAAAGAGGAGCAAGTTTCAGTGCAGTACGGAGAACAACGTAGAAGGGTGAAGTGCGTGACACAGAAACGCAAGCATCCTGGTGGTCGTTGTGAGTGCTTATCAGTGTCACAATTAGGTACGTTTCGGAAACGGCGTATTTCGAAGAGAATAGGAGACGTAATAGCGAATATGCCGAATTTAGAACACGAAGGTGATAGAATTATATATATAACGTGCGATAACTATTTGACGTGTACCAGCAGATAGAATTGCAAACGTCACCTAAAAAGGACAAAACACTATTCTGCAATTCGTGGAAAACGATACAGCTAACAATTAACATTTGATATAGGTGTTTATTTTATTCTATGTAATCTACCGTTCACTTTACTTGACCAATAAGCATTTGTTTGCTTCTGTATTCGGATTATACATTACCAAGTCGGACGTCAACAAAAATGTTATCCCAGCTCCTCGTGACTACGTTAAAAGAAGATGTCAAAGGTTCTATTAAGTTGTCAAAAGGATTACTTTAAATCTGCAAATATAGCATTACTCGATGTGGAACGGTCGTTTCCATCATTAAAAAATATTTATTCCGAACGCCGTAGTCATTCGACTGAAACAAGTGTGGAAACATATTTACTGACTCAAATATTTAATAGATGCCACCTAGTTCATGACTTCATGGAAGCTTCTTAAAACAGTAAGTGTTTCAGCACGTTGTATAATATATTTTTTGTCATTATTTTATGTGTAGACATTCATGCGTCCGTATCGCCTATGCTCACTCATGAAAGTCACGAATATAAATGATGCGAGTACGTAAGCGTTACTGAACGCTCCCCTTGATATTACTGTTCGGGCTCTCCACGTTGTTTTCCGCACTGCACTGAAACTTACTCCTCTTTGACGAGTCTACTAATGATGTAGACAAAATAGGCCTCAACATAAAAAGCAAAGGTGGGATAAAAACAATCAGTATTGATTATTAATCATATCTATTCAGATTTGCCAAAGTAAACCTTACGCATACCGGGACGGCAATACCCTGCTGCGAAGCGGGTAAATAGATCTTACCTAAGTACGTATATCCCGCTTCCTCCCGACTGTATTCGCCACCGGTGTGCATACGGTTCAACTTTATTGCATAAGCGTTCATTTTAAGATGTCGGGCATAGTACATACGTCACATACTATCACCCCTATCTATAGTGTATCAAACTAACTAAAGTTACAACGTGCATCGTTAGTAATATACAGAGTGTTCCATTAAACACTACAACTTTATATTAGCACTAATTTTGGAATACCCAATCTAAATAAACATTTAATTAATTTAATTAACGATAGTACAACATAATTTGTTCAAGGAAAGTATATGATTATCATTATTGGTGTTATATTATGTGCAGTGAAATATGAAATTAATATTTTGCGTGTTAGTCCTATCCATTAAAAATGCTTCAGAAATTACCACAACCCAAAAAAAATTGTAATTTCTCAGACTAAGCTATTGTGAAATAAAATGCTTCTATAGCGAAAAAATATATAAAAAAATACGGTAACGAAATTAACCAATATTGCTTTTAATTTTATAATACCCAGTAATGATTCATGCCTTGCGCGAATTGCAGGCGACATAGACTGGCCATAAGTTATTGTTACGCTTACGACTGTTAGCCTACTTAAGATGTTGTCTTTCTGCATTTTTCATGGAATTTGGGGTGCCCCAAATTCCATTGGGTTCCATTTCTGTAGTTTTACAGAAAACCAGTCAGAAGTAAAATACCAGGGTTTGAACCGAATACACACAGACTAGAAAGCAAGTATATTAGCCACCAGTCCGGTCAATAAACAGTATACCATATAATTTTTCATAAAGAAATAAATGTTATACTTACATCACAACCGTATCTGCGATCATTCGTATGTATTAAACGATGTTGATAGTAAACAGATCCAGTTAAAAAGCATTTGTCACACACGGAACATTTAAATGGCCTTTCCCTAGTGTGCACCTTTCTTATGTGATCCTTTAAATCTGGGCGAATTGTGTATCGTGCTTCACAACCTTCATGAGGGCAAGCAAACGGTTTTATACCTAAAAAAGAGCAGTTTCAATTGATAAAAGCAATTTAATTCTATAAGATATCTGTAAATTAGAACGTTAAAGCACATGGCTACTAAGGATCATATTTATAGTCCGTGCTTGAGGTTGTGTCGATGCTTGAGCACGCGATTTTGACGTAAATGCCATTACAAATCTGTCAAAATCGCGTGCTCAAGCATCGACACAACCTCAAGCACGGACTATAAATATGACCCTAAGACTGTGCAAGGTATCGATATATCATTCACTATTCGAATATCAATCCCCAACTGCCCAGATAATGGAAGTATCGATACCTAATAGGCGAAGTTCCCAAATTAAATTTTCTTTTTCTGAATTCAATCATGTATAACACGTTGATAGAAGTTTTTGATATTACGCTTTAATTAGGCACAATTAATTTTAAGATTTCATTAAAGCTAGGTATTTCTATCGAACATTTCAGAATTTATAAATTTTAATTCAACTGACAGATGATTTTGGTTAGAAGATATTCATCCGTCTTCAAACTCTCTCATCAACCAGTTCGAATACTACACTCTTTCTAAATTATCGCCTAGCAGTAAACTACGGCTCTAATGAATCTTATGTGATTTAAATTTACCGGGATGTAAAATTCTCCATATTCTTATTTAGCTATAAAAGATCAAATTTGTGCAAACTCTACGAAAAAGCACCTTTAGTTTAGTATTTCTATGACGCTCTATGACTATGAAGTTGAAATATTTGATAATTTAAAATGTTAAGGCTACCTTATTTAATCTTAAAATTACTCTTTATCAATTAAAGCATAATATCAAAAACAACATGTTTATACATGATTAAATTCTGAGCAACCATCTTTCTAAAAACCCATGCATGCTCCTATAAACAATAAGAAAGTTGATGATGGCCAGAAAGAACCGAAACGTCATAATAAGAAATAAGCCAGATAGCCAGACAAGCGATACAGCTTACGGAGTCACTGCAACTAAGCACCCACCACACATAAAAAAAAATACGCCATTAGCTAGAGGATAAAAGCTGGCCTTGAAGACGTATGTTTAGTTTTTCTCTCCAAGGCCAAGTGAAGGTGTTAGTGGCAAGAGTAGAAAATCTTAAAACAATGGTAACAATAAATGCTACATACAAACGCGAGTATATTAAAACACAAAAGCCTCAATACCAGTCCAGTAATGGTATCGAATGCTGGACGATGTATCGATACCTCGCCCAGCCCTACTTGAGATACTTTCCGCGTAAGCTCGTCGTGGAACAGACTGTATAAATAGTAGACCTGTACACTCTGTTTTAAAGTAATGTCTCCCCCTGTTGATGGATTCATATCAATAACACTTTCCATTTAGCGTATTGTGTACATTGGACATCTTCGGCTAAGAAAGAAGCCACAGGGGATATAATACATATCGAACGTGTATATCACCTGTGTAATTATAATTTTAAATCTCGATATATGTATTTACCTGCTAGCGGTAGAATATAGGACCTTTATTAAACCCTACTCTTATACCTTATAATGGTCAGTTTTCCTACATTATTTCAGAAGCATATTCTTTTAGTTATTGTTAGTCTTCCAGACTTTTTATTAGAGACAATTTTGAATGTATATTATGACAACATACTTATTTGAATATTAAAATAATACTAATTTTATTGAGGAATACACCTTTATTGATGGACAAATCTAACAAGAAATCCGTCCCAACAAGGATCTTTTTTATACTAAAAACAATTAACTGATACATTGCAAATCCATTACTACTCCTACTACTAATAAAGAATCGTTTTGAAGAGTCGTAACATCGTTAATCTATTTCTAATTAGAAAATACAATATTTTGTAATTATGGGTTTAAGTAGAGTGGATAGATGATAACGCAGTTAGACAATAAACCTGCTTACATTAATGATGTCTACTTTGTCATTATAAAATATAATATAACATAATAGTGCTTAATCTCTAAAATCATTGAATAATATACCTAAATATTAGTATTACATATCAGTTAATTTAAATTTTTAAACATTTCCTGTGTTTAATTATAAGCGGATTAAATAAATCGGAGCAAATCGGTTTCTTCTCTATTTAAGATGGTGGAACTTAATGTGAGATTTTAATAAATAATTGAATTTACTGTTGATTATTGTAGGGAGTTTTATTAATACAATAAACAAAAGAACACTTTCTTTAATAGATATGTTAATTATTAGAAAAATCTTGTAGACGCAGCAAATATAAGAGCGCTCGCCAATCTTCAAGAGGCTGTTCATAATGTTTAAGAAAATCTTCGTGGGCAAAATTATTGCAAAAATATCGTGAACTCTGTATATTGCTATATTTGTATTATTAATTTTTGTTGAGAATGTATTTTCATTTGGTAACATTTTCTTATTGTATGTGTATTATTGTGTGTTGTGTATTGTTCGATTTTGTTCAGAATTTATTTTTATTTGCAAGAATTTTATTTTATTTTACATTGAAATTTATTTTGGTTTCATTTATGTTAGCATTTTTGGGATTAACAATACAGAGTGATTGGTGAGAAATGCCCATTAAAAGTATTATACAAACGAAACGAAATTTTGAAACCAAATTTTGTGGTCGGATACGATTGAATATAGAATCACGTGAAAGATTTTTCAATAAATATCAAATATCAAAATGACAGACGTCAAAATAAGTAGTAAGTAAGTATGTAAAACAAATAAGCTAAGCACCCTTGCTTCCGTAAATTGACTTTTCTGAGCATTTTAGGTACGGAGGCTAACTAAATCGTTATAACTTATCCACCTTCCATTTTAGATAGAGGAACACCTAATATAGATTAAAAGATAATTTTTTGTAAAATCAGAATATCTAAGAAAATATACATATACCACTCCATTAAAAAAAAAAAACATGATATCAGCTGTGTATATGCAAAATTTCATTTGTGACGTAATATCACTATTGTAAGTAAGCTCGGTATCTGTCACTTTTTTCTTTAATTGGGAATAACTCAGAAGGAATGATATTTAGATATAGGGTATGACCAAAAAATATGTGTAAAATGTATCGTAGAAGCCGAATTTGTAATTACATTCATAACATGCTATTTAAAATATCGAAGTTGATGTCCACTTCCGGTTAACCGAAAGTGATATTTATTCAAATAATATATAATACTTTTAATAGGCTGTTCTCACCAATCACCCTGTATATCAGTTGTTTGTGTTTACTAAAAAAAGATCCTTGTTGGGTCGAATTTTTTGTGACATTTGTCCATCAATAAAGGTGTATTCCTCAATAAAATTAGTATTATTTTAATATTCAAATAAGTATGTTGTTATAGTACATTAAAAATTGTCTCTAATAAAAGTCTAGAAGACTAACAATAACTAAAAGAATACGCTTCTGAAGTAATGTAGGAAAACTGACTATTATACGGTATAAAAGTAGGGTTTAATAAAGTCCTATATTCTACCACTAGCAGGTAAATACACATATCGAGATTTAAAATTATAATTATACAGGGTATATACATATTCGATCTGTATTGTATCCCCTGTGGCCTCTTTCTTAGCCGAAGATGTCCGATGAATACAATACGCTAAGTGAAAAGTATTATTGATGTGGATCCATCTGCAGGGGGAGACATTACTTTAAAACAGAGTGTACATCTCGGAACATTTTGTGGTACGCTTTATAACAGTTTGTAACATTGCAGTTAGTATTTACTATTTACTTTTTTTTCACTCAAGGGTTATATTCCAAGATGTGGGGATAGATTGGAATAGATCTACAAATATTAACATCCCAAGCAGTTTCAGAGTAAAATGTTCTATACAAATAACTTTAGAGCAGGGTAAGAGCAGTTTACTCTTGCCTGGAAAACGACTGTAGTGACCGTAAAATGTAAGGTGGGCTGGTAAGGTATAGTGTCCCAATAACCCCAACATAAAGGAAAATAAAATGTTAAGCAATACATTGGGCATTTGTCATAATGTATCCACATGATTGAAAATATAAATATTACCATATTATTTAGAAAGATATACATAAATTGAACATACCTTGATGAAATCTCATATGTTGCCATAAATGTGATGTCTGAGAGTAACACCTTTTACAAATTTCACAAACATATGGCTTTAAACTTTGATGTGCCCTACTGTGTATCAGCAATGCTTTAGCACTATGAACTACCTAAAACATTCAACATCTATTGAAATACGTAGAACAAATATTATTACTTACCTGGCCACACTCTTCACATTTAAATTTTGCTGGATGTTCTATTTCTCTATGATTTTCTAGATCTGCTACACTATCAAATACTTTTACACACTTTTCACATTGGTACTTATACCCATTTTCAACAACGACACTTAAACGTTTAGTTTTCATGGTTTGTCTTGGCGATTTCCTCTTCCTCCCACGCTTCTTCTTCTCCGAATCTTGAGATGTATCTGATTTGTTAAAACTACTTGATTCACTATAAACTTCGGATTTGATAACTATTTCTGGTGAATATGAATTCTGTGTTGTTTCTGAAGTCTCCTTGAGATTACTACTATCACTTTGCTTGTTTTCTGTTGAAACATTCATAGCAAATAGTACGTCTTCTATTAATTTAACAATTGCTTCTTTGTTTTCAATAATTTTCATAGAATTATCTTTTAAAGCTTCTTGTTTTATATCTGTAGGATTCGATCCGGAAAGAGAATATATTTTAGGGGTATAATGCTTCTTCTTAAATTTGTGGGTATACAGTATTTCATGAGATTTAAATGTTCTATCACAATATTCACAGTATGTTAATTTTGGTAAATAAAAAAGATTTGCTTCATCAGAACACTTAGTAAGCCAATGCTTAGAAGCTAAGACGTATGAATCAAAAGTCAAATTACAAGTTATACATTCATAATTAACAGTTGTTGTGTGTGACTTCTGGTGTAATAATAACCATTTCTTATCCGCATATGTGCGATTACAATACTCACACTGTAAAAGCAACTCCGTTAAAAATTTCTGTACATTTCTATTTGTGATCGCATCGTTAACTTTTCCATTTAACGTAATTCCACTATCGAGTATTTCTGAACTTGTTAAGCACTTTCCATCATCAGCAATTATTTTGCAATCATCATCCTCAACAGGACTCTTCTTAGTTTTACTCCAATTAAGATTATCAACACAATTTTCCGTATGTTTTGAAGCTGAAGAAGGTGTTGCAAATACTTGATAACAGCTAAGACATTTCCAAACGGTAACATCACTTCTATAAAACTTCGATATATCTCCAGCTTTCTTACAATGATTTTCCTTATGAATACGTAAACGGTTCTCACTAACAAACTGTTTATTGCAATGTTCACAAACATTTATATTTGTTTCATCATGACTAGTTTGATGCCTCTCTAAGTTATTTTTACTAACAAATTGTTTCCCACATGTTGGGCAATCAAACTTCATCCGCATACCCTTATCAATATCTTTTATATCAACATTCGGCTTAAGAACTACTTTATCAGCATTAAATTCGCACTGATGCCTTTGATATTGATACTTCGTAGGGAAATTTGTATCACAGTTTTGACAAATAATCATAGTAGGAATATTAGGAATCTTTGACTCTCAAGCTGGTTGAACTATATTACCACAAACTACTGATTTACATTCACAAGGGTCATTTAATACTGTTGAGATTTCAGTTGCATAGTTCATAGGATTGAGATCTTCAACACCTCCAATTTTTATAACTCTTATAGAAGAATTATCCAAATCCAAGAAGCGATACTTAAAGTTAAACTTTTCACTGGAATTGTAAGGAATATCAAAATTTGTGGTGAATGTAGGAGCTATATTTGTCTTCATTATAAATTCTTGGGATATATTGTCCACTTCGTACTGAAAAGAACTTACAGTACCATCAGGCTCCATTTGATGAACTTTTATGAAACTTATATCTGAGTTGTTCATCATTAGATCCAGATTGCTTTTGAAACCACTAGATGAATTAAAATCTTATGTAATTATCACAACACCGTTGCATTATTCGAAAATAATTCAGAGGATTTAAATATTTTCTGGACAAACAACTTTTGTTTCTTCAAACTTCACATGATTGCAAAAATTCAAAACAGTAAAATAAGCAATAAGGAGGCTGTGAACTGTAACTTCCCTACACCATCTCCGCCAATGGGGCCGTCCCGGATCTTTTTTTATATTTTTTTCTTAAAGTGTAAATTATAGTATTTTCTTCTTTTTATATTATTAATAAATATTCCAAGAAAAAATATCAAAGTTTGAATTTTGAATTTACCGCATTTATGACGTGATGGTAAATTGACAGAGAAGCTTGCCATAAGAACAAGCCATAAGCACAGTATGATATAGAAAGAGATAGAATTCAATAGTTTTCTTAATTAGAATTGTAATCATTTTTTTTTTGAGAGCTACGTAAACGTCAAACGAAATCAACCTCCTATCCACTCCTATCTGTATTGTGTCATAGTATATATTTTCATATTTGTTCGATAAAGTTATTGTGGTGTGCTTAGAGTTTTCAGTTTCAATTTGTGTATTTTTTAACATTATCACCTTTGGAATCGTGCTTTATTTTCATTTGAATCTTATTTGATAACAATTAGGTAATCATGAAATGTTTTGTATCTCGTTGCAAGAATAATTTTAAAATCAATCCGGAAAAGCGTCTTTATTTCCAACATATGTTACAAAAAAATCAAAAGTATTTCTATATTAATATCTAAGTATGTATTAATAATGAAGTGAAAAGTGGCGGAGTTCAGATGCGTCACTAAAAGTTGACATCTGCTCTTCTACTCAACCATTCTATCTAAACCTAAAGCCTAAACCCAAAAAGAGAGTAGTTACATGTGCCAAAAATGAGTGTACTTCATGGATAATTTTTGTGCATGTCTTCGTTTGTTTAGGGCGTTTTAGTTTATAGTTATTAGTTATAATTTCGCTAATTCTGTTCTCATGCCCTGGTTTAGAATATGTTCACTGACTTTTACTTCAGACGCAAATGTTTTTATTGGATCATTTCCTAATCCTTTTACCAAAGCAAAAGTGTTATCAAATTTTGGCGTTCCCATCTGTACCTCACTGCTGGCTTTTAACGAAGAGGACCGCCATCTCCCTGAACGAAGCAGGTTCGCCAATTTTCTTCATTTCGTGTAGATGTTGTACCTGTTTGCTTGCAATGTGACCAGTGACGGATCCGGGGGGGGGGGGGAGAGGCACGTGCCCCCCCCCCCTCCCCTCCTCCCCTCCCAGGCTACTAGATAAAACATACTATTTCTAACAGAAAAATATTTTTAAATATCGCAAACAAATTTGGGATTATACTTTAATTTTTAAGTTCTTGCGTACGCCTATATTTTAGTTAGTTAAATACTTCAAAAACCACCTCCGTGGGTTTTAAATTTCAAAAAATTTCCCCGGACACCCCTCTACCCGGGGCGGTATTCCATACCCCCTGGTTTTGCCCTCCCTCCCCTCCCCCAAAATGTTTTTTCTGGATCGGCCACTGAATGTGACTAAAATCATTTCAATTTCATTTTTTTTCAACATTTGGTCAAAACGCCTTTTTTCTAATAATTGTCTCTGTCAACACACCTGTCATTCCCTACATATGCGCAACGTATGATAGTTGACAGAATTTTCAGATCCCATCAAATGCAAATCTCCATTTGATAGGATCCTGAAATTTCTGTCAACTGTCATAGGTTGCGCAATGGCTGTGGCTGGCAATGCTTCTACATTACTACGTTTGTCGTAGATGTATTCTTACAAGTTTGAGCCAAAAAAGAAGTATACCATCACGTCACTAAAGCCTCAAGTACACGAGGCGAGTTTACGAACTAACAAGCAGGCTTGCAAAAAGCCGGCGAGTCGGCGAGTGTGCTAGTAGTCGAGTACACACGAAATTTCGCATTTGCTCAGTAGCCAACTATAGCTAGCGTGTGAAAACCCCTTGTTATGGTTTGCTGTTAAGTTAGAGACCAATGCTACTAGCCACTTGTCCACAAGCTACTGTGAGTTCACGTGACTATATACAAAAGTCGGCGAGTGGTGTGTAAAGTCGCCGGCAGTTCAACTTTTTCCAGAGCGTTTTTACAAGCAGCTAACTGAGCGAGTGCATCGAGCACACTTTACTACTTTACGAGCTGCTTGTGAAAAAGCGTTTTTTTTTGTACAATTCCAGTAACACTAAAATTATAATTTTTGCTATTACCTACATCAGATTATAGTATAATCTTTCATAATATAACATTTATTAACACATTAAAAAAAACGGGACGGCCCCATCGAGATATGTGAATTTTACAAATTACATATTTGGAAAATTTAGTTTACAAGCTGCGTACTGACGAGCAAATTTACGCGCACGAACACCCAATATGCGCACGAATGCTATCCGTCGCTTGTCGGTTTCTTCACGTTTATCAAAGGATTTGTGTGCGCACAGCATTCGTGCGCGTAAATTTGCTCAACTCAGTACTATCTCTGAGTCAGTACGCAGCTTATACAGGATAACAACTTGAACTACGAAAGCTTATTGATAGGAGAAGGTAGTAGGAGGTAAAATTTAAATGTATCAATTTTCACGTCAACTGTTTGTATGACAGGAATGTCGGTGGTTATGTCAAATACTATGGCATATTATAATAGTATATTATTCAACGAGCGGTAATATAGGTAATAACTCATGCAGATGAGGTAATTCAGTTGAATACTATACTTTATCTACGACTATAACAATTAAAACGAAGGTACAAGTTCCAAGAAAACTTTTTTTGTGTCGCATATTAAAACTGTCAAAATGACATTTCACCTAATTTCAAAAATTGTGTCGCATATTGAAACTGTCAAGTTAAAATTGACAAGTGATCTAGTTTAGAGTTGACAAATAACGTTACTTCCCTCAAAGATGGTAGTGGATTGTTTCATTTCGACGAATCAGATTGTAGAATTTAGCGTGAGTTACAATAACTCACTGCTATAAATCACGCTAATTGTTTATGGCTGCCATTACTTGTTCAAAAGCAACTGAATAATGAATACATTATTTAATAGGAGTAGATAATAGTAATTATATACCAAGGGAGAGAAGACATTTTTCTCAGCCGAGTAGCATTATTTCCCGAGACGCGAAGCGTCGAGGGAAATAATGGCTAAGAGGCTGAGAAAATCTTCTCTGCCGTGGTTTATATACTATTTTTTCCACTACTAGCATATTTAACCGCTTTCTCAATAATAATGTAATATAATAAGCCGTTCCGATAAATGTTTAATTTAAGATATCCATAGAAAACATGTTAGTCTGTAAAAACAAATGAATAAACATTTAATGTCAAATTGAGATTTTATTCATGTCTTGTCACAATATCAAAAAAAATGTCAGACAGTAATTGTACTCCTGCAGAAATCCGCAAGGAAGCAAATCAAATAGAGTATGAAAAATACAGGTACACTGGCTTGCAATAAAATCTCGTACACCTTAATGTCAAGCAAGCTAATTTTTGAAGATTATTTTTCAATGTAAACTGACTTTAGATTTGACGGATGTGACACTATGCATAGAGGTTGTGGTGACATAAAAATAGTGTACTTTTGGAAATGAAACGTCAAATTAGAAATGTCACAAAAGGTGAAATCAATATAGGTAAAACTAGGTGTACGAGATTTTATTGCAAGCCAGTACGTCAGGAATTAATATAACCTGCCATAATTGCGCTATGAATTATTATTTTAATAAGTAGTGTTTACCAAATTACGTATTTCCTACTTTGTTTATTTATGTTAAATGTTAACCTAACCTTTTTTTCTTGAATTGCGGATTTCATTTGAGCATCTATACGACATCTATGGTTTTATATTCAAATTATTTCTATTCTATACATTTTTATTGAATAAATCATAATTTTGTTGTCAATTGTTTTTATTATTTACTACTAGTAGGAGATAATTTTTATTATTGACTACTAGGAGAGAAATTCATCTTCTCGGCCCGAAAACATACCAAATAATGACGTTTTCTAACGCTAGTAGTGGAAAAAACCACTTTATAATTTGCACTTTTTCATTAATTGTGTATTCCATTAGAATAAAGTTTGATGGTTTGGTAAAGTATTTGACATAACCACTGACATCCCTGTCATATAAAAAGTTGACAAGAGATTTTTAACTCCCACCACATTCCAACAATAGATTTAAATGCCGGATGTGACGTACATGGACAATCAAAAACTGGAAATTTAATTAAGGTGGGCACAATACCATAGACGATTCGTAACAGATGATCACGTAAAAAAATGGCCGATTTAAAACAGCTAGCAGTATATAGAGGACTCTACTAATATCAATCTCAACAAATATATTAAATTAGCTAAAATCAGTTTCGAAATATACATCTCCGCTTCTACGGTTGCGTACCTACCTATCAGGTAATAGAAAATGTTGAGAATGTAATCGTACGATGTGTATGGCCTTCGCGTATTGTAGATACCATAAACTTGTTGCAATTAATTATAAATATCTACAATATAATCGACGGTTTTAGCCGTTTCTTTGATACTGTAAACCATTTAATTTAATTAAATTAACAAAGCAAAGTATTATTTCTTTTATTTTACAATATTTGTATTTCAGATTTTCATTACATGGATCTATAACGTAAGTGTAGAATATAAACTATTCTCAAGCTGTAAGAAATGATCGGTTTTGTACTTCCAGCAAAAAAATGCAAATATCTCGTTTAGACTACGTTTTACAAGAAATGTGTATTATGCATATACTATGTATGTAAGTACATAAAGTACTACTAAATAGGTATATGGATAATTTTATATTTCACCTATGTTAAAATTTACCGAAAGTATCAAAGGAAGGAAAATACAACATTCTGTATTGTCTTTCTCTCAATGGACCTACTAAAGCAAATGTACGCGGATACGGGCAGACGGGTATGATATTCGCGATAAATACAAACTTTTTTATTAGGAACAAAATAAATAACTCTGCCAAATTAAATTTTATTTATTATTTTATATTTAAATAGCATACATTGGATATACATATGTCAGTCTGGCATACAATGACGAACACATATGTATGTAAAATAAACTTTCAACGTATTTTTCTTTGATATCTTGAGTGATGGCACAGCCCTGCTTTGAAGAGAGAGGATTACTTAACTTCCGTATGTGGACCATTGAATTGGCAATTTATATGCACTTTAACGGAATGTAGACGTTTTACTGAGTTCAATACGAACCCCTTGTTTGCGGAAATCAGTCTAAGATACCTAAAAATCGATCTAAAAAGTGCTATTTCTAGGTTTTGTTTCGCTAGTGTTTTGACATTTCTGTGAGGATTTTCAGTTGATCCAGTCAGAATTACGAAATATCGAGCGGCAATTTTAAAAAACGTCGTTGAGGAATATAAAAATAATAATCATTTTTGATTTTGCAGTATCTTTTAATACAATTAATAAGTATATTTCAGTGACTAAAAAACATTTCTTCTTTTGTGTTTTATTAAATTTAAACAGCGAAATTTTATGTTAAGGCATAAAATTTATTTTTAAAATAATTATTTACGTGTCATATACACAATTAAATGTGTAAGTTAATATTAAGAAAAAAATTATGAATATTTACATACTATTTTGGCTAAATTTGAAGATATTTTTAATATTAGATTTAACATTTTGTCAAATGTCTCTTAATTGTTATTAATTGCAATGCATCGATTTCATTTATAAAAAAATGTTCTTTGCTTATGCCCGGTAACCATGGTGACTGTGACTGTTATGCACCTAGATTATTTGAAGTTACAATGTTGGTAGCAGTCTGGACGCGGACGATGTGAATCAAATGTGAATATCGCATGCGGTTGTTGGAACTTGTCATCATCTTCGAACGTTTCTCTTATTAAAAATGTGGACGAAAGATTTGAGGAAGTTAAAAGTTTCAATTTTAACAAGTTATCAACGTATTGGGAACAACGCGGACATGGGGAACTTTCGTAGTTCATGCACTGGATAAGCCACTAAATATTTGAAAAAATGGGCGTGATTTAGTTCGCGCCGCGCATGTCGATTAGCGATTTTTTCCTAATTGCAACCGGTCCATTAAAACTAAACTAATTCTTTAGATACGTTCCTATTTTATATAATGTATTTGCACTAAATTTAATAGAATACACGAGGAGATATGTTTTTTAGTTGCTGAAATCTTTCAGTATTAAAAGATACTACAAAATATAAATGACTATTTTTTCATTCCCAAACGACGCGACGTTTTAAATTACCGCTCGATCTTTCATAATTCTGACTGGATGAGCTGAAAATCCTCGCAGAAATGTCAAAACACCAGTGAAACATAACTTAGAAATAGCACTTTTTACATCGCTTTTTCCTAGACTGATCTCCGCAAAAAAGGGGGGTCATTTTGAACTCAGTAAAACGTGTACTTTCCGTTAAACTGCATATAAATTGTCAATTCAGTGGTCGACATACGGAAGTTTAGCCAAGGTAAAAAATAAATACACACGTTTTCACATATTTATTCTAAAACTGTAAAAAATCAAGGTGGATTCATGTCAAAAACCATTTTTGTAAACAAGAAATCTGGATAGAAAGGTGACGCGTGCGCATTGAAGCCTTGGTATACTCGAAGATATAGATATGCAGCTGCATATACAGTGCTATCACGGTTTGATTTCGGATATTGTGAAGATCAAGTACCCATATAATAATATAATTCTTCGGTGTAGCGGGTGTAAGGTATTTTGAACGCTACCTCACTGGTTAACATCTGCAGCATATTTCCTGGTTTCAATAAACATAATAGTGTATATCAAACTTGTCTTATTTTCCTACAAAAAAATATATTTTTCAACGAAATACACAAACACTTTAATTTCTTTGTAACGTTTGTTTTTTAAAAATGAACAAATTTTCTATTTCATCCATAATACATTTAAAAGTTTGTTGTATTTGATATTTATTTCTTACTATATGTATAATTTATGCAGAACGAAATAAATTATTTTTAGTACAGGTAAACTTTCAAATACATACAGTATCCAGAAAAAGTATTCGTACAGGTAAAAAAATCGCTTGTTTTACAAATAGAAGATGAAAAACGATTTCTTTCGCCACAAATCGATTACTAACGACCAGAACGGTTGCAATGTGGAATATTTCTCTAATAAGTTAATTATGAACAAAGTTACAAGCATTGACGTACACATGGAAAAATTCACCCCTCCTTTCTGGTGAAAGTTGAATTAAATTTGTGTCACTAAAAGAAAGAGTATGATTTATTCATCCAACATTCCAAATTTGGTTTGATTATCTGCAGCGGTTCCAAAGTTATGAATTTTTTACTTTATGAAATAGAGGCGAAAATCCCGTGCGACTCGCGTTACAGAGCGATTTTCGCCTCTATTTCGAAAAGTAAAAAATTCATAACTTTGGAACCGCTGCAGATAATCAAACCAAATTTGGAATGTTGGATGAATAAATCATACTCTTTCTTTTAGTGACACAAATTTAATTCAACTTTCACCAGAAAGGAGGGGTGAATTTTTCCATGTGTACTTCAATGCTTGTAACTTTGTTCATAATTAACTTATTAGAGAAATACTCCACATTTAAGCTCTTCTTGTCGTTAATGATCGATTTGTGGCGAAAGAAATCGTTTTTCATCTTCTATTTGTAAAACAAGCGATTTTTTTACCTGTACGAATACTTTTTCTGGATACTGTATATACACAACCTTGCATAAAATTATGTAAACAATTTTGGATTTAATCTTTTTGTGTTTTCTCATAAGATTTTGTTTGCACTAAATAGAAAACGTACAATTTGATAACTTGAGTTATGATTTTTTTCAACTTGCCCTTATAAACATTGTTTTTGGCAGCGATTACTAAAATATTTTCTTTGTCTTATTTCCTAAATTTATGAAATTAGGCAACCTAATACGCACAATCAATTATCGACATCTTACAGACAAGTGCCAAAGTTAATTTGACAGATATTAATCATATAACTTGTTGTAGCTACTGACATAGCTTTTGCAAAAACGAATGCTTTATTTACAATTTTCGCAATTTGGCATTCATCTACGATTTTTTCCTTATATTCTAAATGCAAAATTATTTCAATTCATTGCTATTTACTCGTTGTTTGAAATAAATTTTGACGTTATTTTTACAAACAAAATAGCTTAGTCCCTCCGGAGGCATCATATCGTCATGTTTAATACAAAATATACAATTAATTCTTTCTAAATCGGCCAAAAGCTATAAAAGTTTAATTCAGTTACCGACTGAGGAATCTACTATATTTTAACCGCACCTTAAAGAGTAATATTTTAAATAACTTATAATTAAAAGTAGACACAATATTAATTTTAATTTAATAAAAATTAATTAGTGACTAATCCTGATGATATAATCCCCAACAATCAATTATCAGATTAGAATTTTTATATACTAGCAACTTGAGATGGTGATTTGCAAAATATAAACCTCAAAGTAATTGCAAGTAATTGAAGAGTTAATTGTATGAGTGAGTAGGTAAAAATTTGTTAATATTGCTATGGAAAGAGTTGTTGTATTTGGTTCAACTGGAAAAACTGGTATAGCAGCCGTAGAAGCTGCTGTAAAAAAAGGTTTGAATTACAAACTAACCTACAAATTTTTATTTATAATAGCAAATAATTAATCAACAGGTTTAAATGTTAGGGCATTTGTAAGAGACCCATCTAGGCTGCCTGATCATTTAAGAAATAGCGTGGAAGTGGTAAAAGGAGATATTTTAAACTATACAGATGTTCATAATGCAATTAAAGATACTACGGCAGTTGTTTCGGCACTTGGTACTGGTACTGATTTAGGTCCTACCACAGTAATGAGTGATGGAATGAAAAATATTGTTAAAGCAATGAAAGACCTAAATGTGGACATTATATCACTTTGTTTGTCTGCATTTTTATTTTACGAACTGGATAAGGTGCCACCGATATTCACTCACGTCAACGCAGATCATATGAGAGAATATGAAGTTGTTAAAGAGTCTGGTCTAAAATATATTGCAGTTAGTCCACCGCATATAGCTGGTTAGTATTAAAATAATAAGATGTAAAAACTTAACTCTATTACGTTTTGTTATAGATATGGATAGTACAGAATATATAACGAAATTTAATGAAAATCCAGGGAGAGCAATTTCTAAGCATGCTCTTGGAAAGTTTTTAATTGATTCTTTAACTGAACCAGATAGATATGGAAAAATGTGGGGTATTTGTAATAAACCACAGTAATGTTGTATAAAAGAAACATATTATTATTTAATCTGTTACGGGACCATTTAATATTTTATGGCAATATTCATAATAGAATTTTGATTACAATTTTAATTAATATACCTTAATTACATGTAAAAGCAAAGCACAATGTAAATAAATGAAATAAATAAACCTGATTGAATAAGGAATCTTTTAAATAAAACACATTATTACATAAAATACCTATATTACAAAGCTTTACACATGTACACCTTAGAATTTAACTTTTTTGGAATGGCTTCTTTATTATTAGAAATATTTATGTTTAAAATTTGATTTCTTGGGATATAAGAACCATATATGGAAACTGGTTCACAAACATTATATCCTAATTTCATATAAAATAATTCCTGACCTTTGGTTGATAAATAAATTATCCTCAAGTTTAAAAATGCTTGACAGTACTGCTCAGCTTTTTCCATTAAATACTTCCCATATCCTTGACCTCTCAATACTTTTTCAATTACAACAGACTCTATAAAACAACCATCTGGTATTGCAGGGATTACAGACAATTTACAATGACCTATTACTTGATTATCTTTTAACAAGATTAAACAAGTGGGGAGAGTATCTCCGGAACATTCTAAACTACGGAGCCTTGCAGTTTCACTTCGTGGCCATTCTGAATTAATTAATCTACAACATTCCATCGTATATTGAGGAAACTTATGTAAAGGGACTACTGGCAAATCCATGCCTACAAAAAGCATACATAACATATCGTAGATTACTTACACAAAAGATATAACTTTTTACACATTTTTTATTTAATGAATGCGTTATACCAATGCAAGAAATGCTAACTATTCCTATCATTCTTGAAAAATACATTTTCACTGATTAATAAACTAGCATACATATTTAACAATAACATTTCAAAGTTTTACACTTTCCATTCTGTTCCTTGTAGAACTTAATTGAACGAAAATCGAAAGTAAAGAATAAAGATAAATTACATTTTTAATGACTTTAGAGAAAGTATATACATTACACATTTACAATAAAGTGTCATAAGATGTGTATGTCAGTAGTTAACCAACCATCAACATAAACAGTATTCATGATCATGAAACCACATAAATCCATATCTGAATTATAAAATGATAGAATTTCTTGATATACACAGTAATCAAAAAGTCAAGAACGTATACATCACAGCATTGCAGCGAAATACTTAAGGTGACTTCACATCACATGCAAGCTTTTTAGCAGGCAGCGTATAGCAAATAAACGCAGCTTTTTTATCATGTTTCACATGACCACATGACTGCATACAAAAATTGACTTCAAACAAAATCATAACTATAACCTAACTGAACCTAACTCTTTTAGAAATGCATCGATTGCTAGATATTCTTAAGATTATATGCACATAAAATGAACCTATTATAAATGTCTATACGAATATTGTGCAAATGCAAAATAAAAAACATATTAAAGTTATGTAGATAGGGAGGAAGTATTGGGTTCGAATTATATTTGAAAAAGATAATAGAAAAACTTAAAATTATCAATAGCACATATCAAACAGCACACTAACTTTTAGCGTACTGATCTTAAAACTCTTAAAAAATGTTGGAAATCTAAAATCCTATTGGTTATTCGTTGTCCGCTGTTTGTAAAAAACGTTTGCGTGTGAAGCCACCTTATAATACCACACAATTTTTCAATTTGGCGGACATTTTAACTAAATTCTGTACTATGCAAAGAGATGGTATTTCTTAATGCAACTAAATTACGACTATTTTCGAGTTAACCGCAAATATAACAATAAATATAATTTCAATGAGCTCAAACATCATTTTTTTTGTTACGATTAAATGTCTTTTTGCGCGATTGGTTGTTTTTATTAGTTTACAGTGTCTGTTTCCACGACGGTAAGTTGCTATTACTGGTTGCTATGTGTAACAAAACGGTAAGTAATTTACTTACCGTTCACTGAACGGTAAGTGAATTAAACAGAATCACAAAACAGAACCAGGAACGACAGCATCAAAAACACAATTTGACTTGTTTGTAGCAAAACCATAGAAACCATGGAACAGCCATCCAACGGTTTCAGTTCCAATCTTCCTAATTTTCACAAATTTATTTACATAAATTATTATTATTATTCTAGAGGTTCCAATCACGCAAAAAACGTTATAAGCATGTCGAACGTTAACGGATACCGTTCTCAGACAATAATTGGAGTCGTCGCTTCGCTCATCCTCCTCCAAACAACTGTCTTCGAACGGTAAACATCCCTTACCGTTCTCCATACTTAATATACTATTAAGGATGATTAATAACTTGCTAGCTTGGTATTAAAATTCAATTATATATTATTATATAATACATATTTGCATTTAATCAGAAAATTGTTTATCATTAAAACATTTCTTACGATAATCTATAAAATCATATATGTAATCTCATTTTTATTTCTTTATATTACTGATATACACATTTGTTTTTTACAATAAATTCCGTAATGTGACAAATGATATTGGAATAGTTGTTTATTTTTGAATCACGGTGTATATTAGGACTTTATTATTGTGACTGTTGTGACGTTTACTTAACCTAAAAGTCCATCACTGCTGTCTTGTATAATAATTTGAACAGTCAAACATGGTCAAATGTGTGACAATCGTTTTTTCATTGTATTTGGCTAATTTTACTGTATAAATATTCTATTTTCAAAGTATTAAAATTTAAAAATAGTATACATAAAATATGAAAATTTTGCAATACAAATAAAGAAATATTTCATACCAAATTTATAGTTAGGATCCCAAAACTCTGATTATAGCAAACTTCCAATCTAATAGGTACATATATTCTAATAAGTAGCAATAACTGAGTATTATGTCTACCAGCAGAGCTACTCACTAAACTAAAAATAACCAGTTAAAAATAACAAATTTGTGTAGATTTGAATGAAATGATTCCTACAAGAATGGGTGTTCCAAGCAATATAACAGACAATCCTTTGAGTGTTTCTTGGCACGATTCAGCTTGGATACCAATATTAAATACAGCAAATGTGATGGATTATTTCTCAGAAAGGTCAAATCCTTTTTTGATCGAACCTGTAATAATGAAATTGTAAAGATGCAGAGGCTAAATCCAGACCAATTACAGTAAGTGTACATTCAGTCGGAATGCATATTTTAATTATGTGTTTTTAGAAATATGGTAGGATTAGAATATGTTTTGCTTCATGTTCAAGAGCCAATATTGTATGTTATACGCAAGCAACACAGGCATAGCCATCAACAAGTAACACCTCTTGCTGATTACTATATCATCGCTGGAGTTGTCTATCAAGCACCCGACTTAGCAAGTGTTCTAAATTCACGATTGGTAATATTTCTAACAAAACTTACTACTTAATTGAATTAAGTTTTAATTGATTAAAAAACTTATTTCTTTTAATACCATGAGCACTTTTTATATAATGTATTAAACTTTTATTTGAATCAGTGAGAAATGGTAATAGGGGAATAATATACATGAGATTCAAATGGATAATTGTAGTAAAAAGCTAAAGTCATTTATTTTCATACAAAATTGTATATACAATACTTAAAATTTTTGAAGTTTACATCATTGCTTCATGCAGAAAATGTTCAACATATACAACTGTTAGCAAGCTGCTTGAAGTGCCGAGCAGCTTTCCAATATGCAAACATGTATGGCATTTACCAACATAAAATTTTTACACTGAATTTTCGTTACAAACGTGTTTATCTTATTCCAATTGGCTATATCTTTGGCAGATTTTAGCATTTAAATGTCTCTCAACTGCAATATATTTATTATACGTATTGATTAATAATTCCATTCCCTTGTATAAACAATCTAAAATTGTTTCCTCAAAATGTTCTATTACAGTTTCTGGCAACTCACTGTCGCCCTTAAATCGCCTCCTGAAATCTTTTTTTAATTAAAAAATTGAAAAAGTCGCATTCGCAGCTAGCAGCTTGTGAAACAATCGTAGTATGGACGATTGCAGTGTCATGTAGTAATCGAACGCCTTGTCAATTTTCCTGGAGGTTTTGCGCGAATATTATCCCTTAATTTATACAACAAAGACGCATACGTGCTGTTGATAGTTTTATTACACTATAAAGTCATTGTGTAAAATACCTTCGCAATCCTAGAATAGTGTGGGGATTACTTGTTTTTGTTGATGAACGGCATTTGCCTTTCTACGTCTGAGTACATCGAGTCGCCGCAATTCTGTCGATTCAATTTTAGATTTAAGATCATAAAACTAAATCATTATCTCATCTTCTGTTGTAATGTAGGTATTCTAAAATTGGTTTTGGATGATCTCCGCACATATGTTTAAAAACGAGCATGCACATTCTACCCTAAGAGCAGAAAGAAGACACGGTACCCACATTGCATTAATCTTATTAATAACTACATGGCCACGGGGAATTCGGCAAACACGTGTCACAAAAATGTTAGACATTCTAATTCCTTCACTTCCAAATAGAGCGATCTCGTAATACCATTTCTTCAACAATTAAAATTTCTTACGGCGTTGTTCATCCTCAAAGATTTCCTGCCACAAAGGCACATGTTTTTGCCACTTTTACAGTGAAATATGAAGGAGATTAATAGCTATAAACACCATCTAACCGTTGTTTAATGTGATTAAGCGTATGCCTTTTTTTTGATAAAAATTTAATGACCGTGTGGTACTCAACTTTCGTTAGCCGAAATAGTTTGATTAAACTTGGCAATATAGGGCAGCATGTGTTTATCTGGATTAACAAATTTTTATTTTATATGATAAAAAGAAAACTGCTTACAGAAGCAATTACTGTACTTTTAATCTTTAGAAAAATCATAATTTGATGATTAGTTTTAATGATTAACCTACATATCTAATATTTTAATTGATTTGCATGATTTTTTGATAGTGTTTCACAATTTAGGGTAAAATGTTTGCTTATCTAATTTATTTATGTTATATTAAAATTTAAAACAGCTTATTTTCTTAATTTTTATAGTTGTCAACTGTACATCATTTGCAATCAGCATTTGAAGAAGCATCTGGATTTTCTCGATATCATCCTAGTAAAGGATATTCGTGGGATTTTAAATCTCAACGAGGGAATACTGAGAAACCTAAACTGAAAGAAGAGAAACCTAGAGAAGAGCCTAGTTCTCTGTTTCAAAGACAAAGGGTGGATATGCTCTTAGGTGAACTTATAAAGAAATTTCCATTGCCCATGCCACCACAAGCAAAAACTATTAGTGCGCCTATAAAAACTGAATCTGAAAATGGAACTAGTGAAAATAAAGAGATAAAGACTGAAAAACATGAAAAAATCAAACCACCACCAGAGAAAAAACCTAGAATAACATAAGCTCTTGTTAATTTTAAATATAATTTAATATTAAGAATACATACATTAATATTTTTTACCTTTTGTATTTTTCGTAATTTATGTTATATGAATAATACTTCAATATAGATTATAAGCATTATATGAAACTATAATTTCATTCAAAGACTTAGATCAGGAAACTAATTATATAATTCTATGCAGTTAAATTCTTTGAGTTAAACAAAACTTTTCTTTACAAATGTCTCTGGATATACTGTGTCTCAATTTTAAGGGTTATCGGCAGTGTTTACGTTTCGATGCACTAAACATTGTTAATAAATATCGGTCCTCTCGTAGCATTAACAGGAGCCAAGTCTGGCAATAATGCTCTGTATACTTTGTCTAGCGCTTAAATCTCTGTACTTTCAAAAACTCGCATGAAGGTAAAAATTAACTATCATCACAAGTATAAAAAGTATAGACATATATTATCGTAAAGTACTTATACAAAAAGAAATATGGACTACAAACTAAGTTTGAGTCATTTAATTAAGTCACGAAACTGACCTAGAACAGAACTAGCATCATGTAATTAAATTGTAACAAAAAAATAACTAGATTTATAAAGACAAATATTAAGTAACACCGAAATACATATATATTTTTTATTTTATCATGATTGGCAAGACAATTTTGCCAAGTACATACATAGCAATTATTTCCTATGTGAGAATTAAGCGCCATGTGTCTTAAAAATGATAACGCATTGTGTATTTGTTTATTCAAATTTATAATCAGTTCATTGTCAACTTCAACTTACATCTCCTTTCCATCAGCTGTAGAAAGTACACGTTCTCTTCATATCCGCTGGATGCAAACGAACACAGTTCAATTTGCAGGATTTTGAAACGAACGCGTGAATAGAATCAGTACACCAAACGAATGCACCTATTGCTGCTAATCCCACTGCTATAATAGAGCTATTGGGCATCCTACAACTCAGGGTCTAGTTGTACAGAGAAAACACAATTTCACTTTAATTGATAATCTCACAACCTCATGTAGCGTCATCTCGATGCTAAGAATTTGTTTTCTTCCATTAAATACAATCCGCAAATTGCAGAAAGATTTTTTTAATCCCAACAAAGATTTTATTCTGACAGTTACCATGCTAATATAGAACAAAAGTTAACTTAGAGTGGCAACAACAGGGCACTAACACCATTTATACTATGAGGAGTATTTGCACGATAACTTAATCGTCGGCAAAGCTTATGCAGTAGCCTTGCACGCGCAAGTTAATACATAACGTTAATGATAATGTTTACTAGAAGGGGTAGTAGTAATGATGTGGTAATAATAAAAAAATACCCATAAAATACAATCGACGTGATTTGCAGAGCAATAAAATGCTCTGTGTTCAAAGTTGAGTGTTCACCATTGTCAACTTCCTTATTGTTGGTGCAATGAAGTTGGTTAAATTATCAAGTTGGTAGAATTTTTTTATGAGAGTTTTTTGGGATTATTAAACAATTCAGTAGAAGCTGCAGTGGTTGGCGTTGCACACAATAGATAATTTCCCTGCGACTCTATCGATTTCTTCAACATTTTTGATGAAGCGATTTTAAACAGACTTAAAAATTTTGCTTTACATACATTTTTCTTGTACAGTTTCGGTATAAAAATAGTACTCTCTCAATATCCATGGAACAGGAGTGCACGTAAGAGAGAGACCAATAAAAACTAATCTCTCTCTTACATACACACCTAATACTATTACTAGGTGGCAATATGTTCTTTTTCAATTTATAAATTACCCAGAGTGGATGACATTCTTGCACTACTAATAAAACGGTAGTTTTACCGTTTATGACATGCCAGAACCCAGCTTTTTAGCTGTCAATAATTTCGGACATCAGAAAATAGGTCCACAATACAAACAGGTTTTTACGTTATGTTAGAAATGAATTTGCTCTTTCTCGGTCTGGGAGGCTTTTCAGAGATTACCACCTTCATTCTTCCATTTTTTCCACGATAGTAGTTGTACTATAGGCGCACGGCCGCAGTCACGACGTGGACAGCCTGTATAGTCGACACGGCCTGTATGTACCCTCTTACATATAGCTATGAGCTACTTGTAGGCGTTTGTGGATGATAGAAGAGGGTATATACAGGCCGTGCCGACTATACAGGCTGTCCACGTCGAGTGACTGCGGCCGTGCGCCTATAGTACAACTACTCACGATTTTTCTTTGGTATTCCTCATACTTTTATTACATAGAGTAAGACCGGTTCTATAGGTGCATGTATCCTGTCCAGTTTGGTTTGTTAGTTTACGTGCTGCTTATGCCATCAGATAACCGGCAAGGTTATCAGGATAGGGCGCATATTTATGTAATTTTTTACGTTTCAATTGCATGCTCGATACTAGAAAGACAGCTCTGTATATGCTTCTACAAATATTCTCTGTAAAGCCTTAATTCATTCAATCTCGGGCTCATAGTCATTAGGAACATATCGATCCGATTCTAGATAAATCCATTAGTATCTGCAATCACGACTGGCACGGTTAATCTGATGCAACCCAATGTCCTTGCTTGATAAACATACTGGTTCTAGTATAAGAACAATCTTTCTAAAGCGTAGTCTCTTAAGCGTTACAAACATTTTCTCTGGCGTATTGAGAAATGAGGCGAGGCTGACACCACCATCTAAACTAAGCCTGACAAACAATATCCTTGAATTTTTGAATAGCTGCGCATCTAAATACTCAACATTGCTTTGTAGAGCCTATTTATAGAACACATAAAAAAAATATATGGAGGAATTATAAGAAACTGTCTCATCTGTTACATTCTTCCTAGAATAGAAAATAAAAAAATGGAAGCAAATTTCCGTACTTTCATGTTCGTTCTTGTATAAAGTAATTACGTTATCGTGGTACTTTATAGTGCTGATTGAGTAACGGAATACTACTCATCAGTTTTATAAAAATACTCCTTATGAATAAAGCAATATAGATGATTTTTCCCTTAAGTAATATGCGTTACCAAATATGCAAAAAAGAACTACGAACATTAAAAACATCGTATTTTATTATTTTACAGCTTATGATCTAAATAACAAAAATAATTCTTGTACAAATACAGGCAATGGGCAACTTAACTTACTGTTCAGTAAAGATACATATATAATTTACTGAAGCTTGTGAGGTTGAACAATAAAATACCCAACAGTTATATAAATTTAAAATAATTATTGCATGCCAATGATAGAATTTATAGTAAATATTAAATTTATATGACATTTATGGTATATCTTAAAACGCATTTTTACCCTTTCACTCTTTGAGACATACGTAGTTTATAATTTAAATAAAGATATATGTTACCTTCAATTTCTTACATACCTACTGAACAAAATGTACTTTTCTGATATTCCTTGAATAACTATGAATGAATGTATAAACGTCAAAATCAATGTAGTATATACACTTTCTTATGTTTAACCGTAGAGCAACGCAATAACATATTTTTTTTATTATGTATAGATATCAACCATTTATATATGTATATTTATTGGACAAAACTATACAACATATACTACAACACGTATGTCCTGTTTATTGCTATTTTACGTTTTAATATTTGCATTGTTTATGCAGAATTAAAATCCGCAAATTTTGATGCTTGCAAATAAAACGATATACTAGTCAGAAGTGAGAGTTAATTAATCTATTATTGAAAGTCACGTCACGTATAGTTATGTACATTTTGTAAATTGTGTTGATAATCAATAAGGAATGAAAATGTCTATATAAAGAGACCATTCTACGGAAAGTATCTATTAGTTTCCATTCGTCGGTTACGAATGTGGGTATGAACAAAATAAATGACGATTGGAAACAATGCTTGATGGCGTAATTAAATTAAAAGAATAACTGCTGTCTATTGATCAATATATCGTGATGATCAATATTGAACTTTTGATATTGTATTTTACATATATCTAACTAACCACAGCCATATCAATGGTACAACGTAGTTTTCAATTTTTTAGGTCTTCTGTGGTTAACAGTACTTTCCATATCAGATGTATCAGATTCAGTTTCATTAAAATTGGAATCTTTACCATCCAAGTGATCCATTCGGTATGTGCCAGCAGCTTTAGCCTTTTCCAGTGTTCGAACTGAAACATAAACTATATTGATGAGCATGTTACTTTTCTATCTATAAATACATATATTTGTGTATTATCGTTTTATCTGGTACAAATATTGCTCATATTTATTATTAAAATACATAAATATCTTTTGTAAAGAAGTATTTTATGTGCATCTAGTTGTATTTTAAAAATATAAAATCATATCCAAAGTGAAAAGATAATAAATATATACAGGATGCGGCATCTATTATCGGTATGTGAATATTGAATAATAAAAAAAAACAACTGATTTCCATATATGATGTATATTTATTTAATTTCGTCCTTTATAATTTATTTGGACTAGTTTTTCAATACATCAATCAAGTGGCGGCGTATATTGACCAAAGCAAAATGTGCCCTTTTGCTGCATTTTCCATCACTTTTTCGAGCATCTCGGGCGGTATAGCCTTTACCTTGAGTTGATCAATGATCTGCGGCTTGTTGGCTAACATTTTGCTTTTCACATAACCCCATAAAAAGAAGTCCGGAGGGGTAAAATCTGGAGATCTTGGTGGCCAGTCAATGTCATTTTTTGACACCACACGTCCAGGGAACTTTCTTTGAAAAAACTGCATTGTTTGGTTAGCGATGTGGCATGACGCACCGTCTTGTTAAACCCAGTAACCATCCAGACCTTTTTCCCGCATTTGTGGGCAGTCATAATGAGCCAACATCCACCGATATCGATTTCCATCGACTGTTTCACCTTCTCTGAAGAAAAATGGACCAATGATTTTTGGTGCAGTCACTTTTTGGTCATGCAATGATGTTTCATGAATCTCGTGTGGATTCTCCACTCCCCAAATGCGGCAATGTTGCTCGTTAACGCCGTCAGAGAGTCTGAAATGAACCTCGTCAGTAATCAAAATTTCTTTCCAAAAATCAGATTGAGTGTCAACCATTCGAGTGGCTCTTTAGCCGTATTCTCAGCGACATGAACGGTCTGTCGGCAACATTTTTTTTGTCAATTACGCTTTATACGAAAACAAATGAAAATCATCCTTCAAAATGCGCCGCAAGATGGTTCCACTGACGCCAAAATGCTAAGCGCGGTGACGATAAGACACATGTTGGTTCTCAGCAACACTATCTCTTACCGTTTCAACCAGTTCATTGGAACGTCTTATCTACAATCTCCCACTGTCTCGTGCTCAACAAAATTTGACACCAAACCACGAATAGTGTCAGACGGTGCTTGTTGGCCGCGATATTTCCGACGATACGCACGTTGAGCCAACACAACTGAACAACATTGTCACTATTTTGGCGAGTTGTTTCTGTGTGAAGCGATTCGGAGTTAAAATTGTATTGAATTGACGTTTCAAAAACATGTTTACTCAAGTCAATCAGTTAATAAATATGATATTCAATGTGTACATACCGACATAAAAGATGGCGCACCTTGTATACAGGGCAATCCAAATTAAGTGTTCACCATTGGTAACTTCGTTATAATTGAAGATACAAGACTGTTTAAATTAGCAAACTTATAGTACTTTTAATGCTCTTTAAGATGGAAGAATAAAAAAAAACAAATGCGGAGCGCGTTTTCGAGTTTTGCCGAAAAATATTTTTTTTCAAATGGAAATGGTATATTATATCATTTTCTGCTAGAACTTTAATATTTAAACAAAAAATCTTATAAGAAATTTTTTACTGGGATTAAAAATACTTGAGTTATAATGACTAAATAAAAACAGCTAAGCAATTCGAGAAGTTCGGAAGCGTGTACAAAAATGTATTGAACAACAAGGTGGTATTTTTGAACATCTTCTATGAAAAAATCAGTAATTTTTATTTTCTTTTAATGATAAGTTTATGTATAAAATAAAGTTTATAAAACTTATTTAGCTGTTTTCGTTTATTCATTATAACTCAAGTATTTTTAATCGCAGTAAAAAATGTCTTATAAGATTTTTTTTAAAAATTAAAGTTCTAACAGAAAATGATATAATATACAGGGGTTTCCATTTGAGAAAAAAACATATTTTTCGACAAAACTCGAAAACGCGCTGCGCATTTGTTTTATTTATTCTTCCATCTTAAAGAGCGTTTAAAAGTAGTACAAGTTTACTAATTTAAACAGTCTTGTATCTTGAATAATATCAAAGTTATCAATGGTGAACACTTAATTTGCATTGCCCTGTATATGTATACAATTTTATCGAGTTGTCCTGGAATTCGGAGAGCATAAGAAAATAATAAGAATTGCGATTTGAAAGCTTGTCGGTAATCCTTTTGGGTATATGCAGTTCTTTCGATTTAAAATAATTTTCGATGTCTGCTTCTGCCGATTACACCGGAAATGCGTATCAACTTCCTTATCTCAAATAGAATTACCTATCTTTTATTATTGATTTATATTGCAAAGACGATTCTTTGTCTAATGACACTCGCACCTAATATGAATAGTTTTTGAATAATTTCAGACTATTACAAATAAGTACATTTATAAAAAAATAATGTACGGATTTAAGATTTGAAGTAATTATTTAAGAACCTGTATTGTACCAAATACAGTATCGTAAACGTCTGCCAATGGTCATGGAATCTGTAAATACGCACTAAATTAATACATCTTTATCGGGAGAGGGGATAAATACGACTGTAATCAGCTGCAATTTAAATATTATTATAGCAAGTTCCCAAAATAAATAAAAATTTGTAATGCCAATATCAAATAGACAAATTGTAGTTTGTAGGAATTTTTTCCTTGAATTCAAGAATATGTTCCTTGAATGTTGTAAAAAGTTTCTTGAAATGCCCGGGATTCTATTTTAAAAAAATCGTATTTAGATAAACTTAAATACAATCTATCGGTGATACCATTTCAAAATGTCGTTTCTTTCGATCTGAAAAGAACCTAGTTAAATTAACTATTAATAAAACCAATTTAAACTTCATTGATCTTCCAGTGTACTGGAAAAGAACTATGTTACTTTTCCTCCTATACAATGTCGATTGCAGAGTTTGTTTGTTTACAAGCTGATTAACTAACACATTTCTTATAGAAGTTCTATTTGTACTGTTATTTCATTGTTTGTACTTACTTTGTGCTTCCAGGAGATCGTTTTGCCTTTTTAGATTCTCGATATCTTGCTGATGTGAGTTGTTTTTTCTTCTCATTGTTTGTATATACTCGGCAGCCTTCTTCAAAATTTGCGCCCGGCTAGCCTGTTGACATAAAACTCCAAATTGCTCGTCGTTTTGACAACACCGACAATTAAAAATACGAAAAGATTGGAATGACGTACCACTTTTTCACCATTCAATTCGGGAACAGAATCTCTTAAACTGCTAAAACTGTCCTTTATGTGGTCCCTACGTTTTCGTTCCAATGCATTATGATGTGCTCTTTTCTCCGCCTGTACAAGTAACTTCTACTTTTGTTGGTATATATTATATAAAAGAGAAATTAAAACTACTGCCTATGATATTTCAATCATCGGTACTTAGGTATTTAATATGTTCAGATACATATTATGTATAATGTGTGATTGACAAAGAAACAGAAGTTTACAAAGTCATTTTTAATAAAAGCTATGACTAGTTTCAATATTGAAAATCGATAAGATTTGATAGAATTCAAATCCTACCTCTTTTTTAGTGCACATACAAATTTAATTTTTAACATATTTTACAAACTAATATATAAAAAAATATATTGTAGTTAAAGAACCGTTTTAAAACTGAAGTTAAGGCAAATAAAATAGAAATATAGGTAGGTATATAATAAAAAGGAATAGAACAAAACATATCGGAACAAAATACAGCGCAAAGTAAAGAGAATATATAAAATGAAAATAAAACAAGATAAAAAAAGTATTTGGATAGCCCAACTCGAATTGCAGTTTTTGCGGTGTTGCTTATCAAGATTACCGCTGCAGCTCTTTTTGCTATGTAGTAATCTGCGCGATAAATGTTTTCATAGGTATCTTAAAATATTACTACTCTGCAAGGAATGTTGCGTTTAAATTTTGTCCCAACAGTGAATAATAGCTCTACCGAAATGTTGATCTTGCGAGACGTATGATAATCATCTCCGTCGAGATTCGAATTTCCCAACTCGCAGTTTGCCAGTCAATCGCTATGACTACCATGTCAGTACAAAGATGTTTATTTGCGGTTGCTATAAAAAAACTACTCGTTTCTTGTTGTTTAAAAGCTTTCACATCCGAAATAAAGTCGTACAAAACTGATTTACAAAACGTAATGTGCCCTGTTAGCTTGAAACAGTGTGTTAGTTAAGTTTTAGTAATAAAAAACAACACGTATACTTGTGCAGTTTCTATTTGTCCATCTCGGCTTTTTACATAAAACTATATTTTGACGAGCATCATCTTATTAGCTCGAATACTATACAGGGTGGTCCATTTAAAGTGTAACACTGTAATATGTTCGAAACCATTAGTGTTATGAAGAAAAGTGTTGGACAAAAGTTTAACTATATGAAGGGCTCATTCGATGGCGCTACTGTTGTCACTATAAAGAAAGATACAAAGGTCATAGCAAGGTCAACTCTTTTTTTTTCAAATAGCATATGGTTTTTTTTTATCAAATTCTAAAAGAGCAATAAGTTGTGAATAGAAAAGTAGTAAATGAGGACATAATAAAAGTCAGTGCAGCAACGTTTTTCCTTCGTTTGTTAAATGTAAAAGTAGAAAATAAATGTTAATAGTAGCTACAAATTGTTTACATAAGGTAAACAGTTGAAGAAAGCAGCCGGCTATCGAATTCAATGTTCAAAATGGCGGCCACCAGCCTCAATGCACTTTCGCATTGGCGCAGAAAAATCTCTATGCACACGCAGTAACATGTCTTCAGAAATGTCTGCACATGCATGTCTTATTTTCTGCTGCATGTTTTCTGGTGTTGTTGGTTCCGTGTCATATACAACAAGTCGATATTGTACACTTAAAATAAATATAGCGATTCTTCTGCGCGAATGCGAAAGTGCATTGAGGCTGGTGGCCGCCATTTTGAACATTGACTTCGATAGCCGGCTGCTTTCTTCAACTGTTTACCTTATGTAAACAATTTGTAGCTACTATTAACATTTATTTTCTACTTTTACATTTAACAAACGAAGGAAAAACATGGCTGCACTGACTTTTATTATGTTCTCATTTTTTCGAAATATCTCGATTAATATTAGTTTGAGGTTATATGTGGTTTACTACTTTTCTATTCACAACTTATTGCTCTTTTAGAATTTGATAAAAAAATACCATATGCTATTTGAAAAAAAAGAGTTTACCTTGCTATGACCTTTGTGTCTTTCTTTATAGTGACCACAGTAGCGCCATCGAATGAGCCCCTTCATATAGTTAAACTTTTGTCCAACACTTTTCTTCATAACATTAATGGTTTCGAAAATATTACAGTGTTACACTTTAAATGGACCACCTTGTATATTACAAAAGTACCATTTAGATATTGAAACTACAACGTGACTTTTAAATGTTTACTTTTGAGAATAGTAGAATGATCAAAAACGCCACGATATCAACCAGTCTTGGTGGAGATCCCATGGTAGCAGTGGGCAGTTACTTAAAGATTTATTTTTTACTGCGATGAGTATAGTGTAATGGGAAGAAATAAATGAATGACATTTTTCTACCAAATAGACTAATTTAGGTTTATTACATTGCTCTACTACCTAATTAAGAAATGATACCTACTGACAGAATGGAAACTTTTGCGGTCATAAATGTTATGCAATAGCAAAACTGACTAATAGTGAGCAGTGGCTTTTTTTTTGAGAAAACTTTACGGACATAGACAGCTAAATTGCAAGTTGATGAAAATCAATAATAGTGACTTGGTATAGCAAGCTCGGAGGAACGGCTACGAAGAAAGACTTTCTGCTCGTCATTGTTCTACTTTTAAAGTAATAAAAGTACTGCTTCGGAATTTTTTTTTTCACTGAATATACACATTTGTATTTTATTTCTTTAACTTCTGTTTTCTTTTGTGATGTGAATATTTTCGTACTTAATTATATTTACTTTGTAGATTATTTATTTTTACACAACTTTCTGTTTCATAGGTTTCTATTTCCAATTTTAGTTTCTACATTCATTCGTATATTCGTTCAAAGGCGGCTTCTCATTAGTATAATTTGGCAATGACCTCCCAATCATTTCTTACAAAGAATTTACTACCTATGTGTAACAATCATTACATTACATTTTATAAAAAGTAAACAAGGCTGTAATCGGTAGTGGAACACCACACGATGCAGTTAGATTATAGTCATATCCCGAATTAACGTCAGTAATTTTTTCCATAAATATTGAGGTAACTCAAATTTTACATAAATTGAGCTTGGAAATTGCTTAGTGCACCGTATGTATTACGGTATAACGCATGCATTTATTTTTAACTAAACAAACAACTTTCGGAGATCGATTTTTAAAAATAGGTGAATCCTCTTCGAGTGATCCACAATTTTTGAATGGAACACCTCCCTTGATGAACAGACTCCTTTCGCTGAGCTGATTGCAAAAATAAATTATAAGTTACTTATAATTCTAGCATTATTGGCTGACCAATAAACACAAAATCGTGTACATCCATAAAGTAACGCAAAGATTCATTTTTAGCTACACAAATAACAGTGATGGAACAGATTGCTCTTTATTTTCATTTACTCCATTCTCGCATAATAATGTAACATACAAGCTGAACCAATGATAGATAACCGTTAAGCATAATCATTACAAATTAAAATAAATGTTTAAATTGCTGACCGATAGCGAATAATTCGTTCGTTTAGTTCACGGATAATATTTAAATATACATATTATCCTGTTCCAAATATAAACTCGACTTTCTTCGGGAATTTCCAACAGTTATTTGTTTAGCTAAAAATGATCGTATACATTACTTTAGGAGAAAATGAATTCGTGTTTATTTGCCCATTGGTTATCAGTTTTAAGTAACTTTCTACATTTTTGGAGTTAGCTAACGAATTATGAAAGCTAAAAATATATGGATATACCATAGACGACAAATTTTAATTCCGCATTCAAAATAACAAAACAGAGTGAGTGCCCAGGATAAAATAGAGCAATTACTTTGCTGCGATATCAAACGCTTGATTTGTAGTGGGCGATGTCAAAATATGCCGGTGTTCTACGATATATTACCTAACTTATCGGCATTGAACTTTTAATGGGTGTGAGGAGCAAAATACATACTCGTAGTAGTAGATAGTAATTTTGATTTTTTCACATTTGCCTTACAAACGCTATATAATCGGAATTCGATAGTTTTGGCAGTGAGGCAGGCGTTGCTGATGCCACTACTGCTTGCATATGCACGCTTGCAAGTTGGCAACAATATTGTGTCAATATCTTAAACGACATAAAGCAAAACAAAGTTGGAAAGAAGAGGACAGACAGAAATTCATATGTATCTAAGCGCTACCGCGATGATTTTTTGAACTACCTAAAATTCATAAAGAAGGAACTTCGGTAGCAAGCGTGATAAGTTCTCTCACCGAACGCTCTGCTAAATACCTTATATTTTACAACTTAACACGAGACATACCTCCTCACACAGTAAGGATTTCAACATACCGTGGAAAAATCGAAGGATTTAGGAATCGGCCCTAATTACAGTAAATTTTGACATTGACGACCAATAAATAGTCATTTGCGCTTTGCTTTGCGTAAGGTTGCATAATTGGCAATTAACTTTACCGATGGTGGCGCCACAATCGATGCCAAAATGGCGTATCTGCCATTTTGTTTCTTTAATTAATTAATGCTTCTAAAGAGCATACAATTCTTGCATTTGTTTTAGCAGTTGTTTTGCGGGATTTAGTTTTCCTATTTATATTTTCTGTAGTACTGTTACTGTCTGTATTGAACCCCGTCCTTTCTAAACACTTTTGCTCGTCTATCTTCTAGTAGTATATGACTGGTTTCTTTTTCTCCGCGTAAGTTTACAGTACATTTTTCACATTGTAATCCCAGTTTTTACTTTTCTCCCATATTTACTTACTACTAACTAGACTAGGCAAAGAGGAGCAAGTTTCAGTACAGTGCGGAGAACAAAGTGGAGGGGCGAGTACGTAAGCGTTACTGAACGCTCGCCTTGATACGGCTGCTCAGCCGGCCTACGTTGTTCTCTGAACTGCACTGAAATTTGCTCTTTTGCTGAGTCTACTAATAACAGATATCACAACTGCAATAATCCACTTTCAATGTGAACATTAAAAAGTATATATGGTGTTCCATTTTTAAAAATTGTCAGTGTTACTACCATTCATGGTTTCATCCTGGAAATACAGTGTTTTAATTACAAATTGATGTGTCTGGAGGATTTCTGTCAAAGTTGTTTGTTGTTAAACATTAATTGATGCGTTACTGTATGGGCGCACTATAACGGGGTGGGCATAAGTCACCTGGCTGCATTGAAAACAGGGCATGCGTCAGTTAGTAAGTTAGTATGCTTGTCAACCTTGAGACAGATTAATACCGCTATTGTTGCGTTGTTAGATAGTGTTTTGTCGAGTGAAATGGCACAAAATGTTCGAGTCAAGTTTTCGTTAAAACAGCGTGTTTTTGTTGAAACAGTTATTGTCTTGATCGCGACTATGCAGCTATTGAAGGGAGTTTTAGAGAAGGTGACCTGATACACAATTCCCAAACCGCAATTACATAATTGAATTAGCCAAAAATTGGGCGTCCGCGTTCGGTGCGCACTTAAGAGAATACCATGATTGTCGCGCAAAATTTCGTCGAAAATCCTCACCGCTCTGCCAAACCGACATCGTTGGAGCTTGAAATACCATCTCGTACACTTCGTAGAATTATGAAAGATATCGGTTTGCACTGTTATCGCCCTCATTTGCTGCAGGAGCTGAAACCGCAAGACCATCTGCCGCGAATCGAATTCTGCAAGTGGTACCTAGTTATGAAAGCAGCCGATCCTTTTTTCGAGAGAAAAATCTTGTGGAGTGACGAGGCACAATTCAAGGTTAATGGCAGGGTAAATAGGCACAACTGCGTTTATTGGGCCAATGCTCATCCTCATGAGATCCTCAAAAAGAAAGTGAATTCTCCCGGAGTTATGGTTTGGGCCGGAATGAATTATCGAGGGATTGTTGGCCCCTATTTCTTCGACGGGTCCGTCAATTCGGAAACGTACTATGGTGGACTCCCCAAGGTGGACACCTAGAGTGCGTTCGTATATTCCGGGTAAGGTGAAGAGAAGAGAACTCCAAGAGAATCAGCTGATCGTCCTTTTTACTTACCCTGTGAGTACCGGGACGATTTTTGCCGATGTTTAGAGCGCGGTAACAAGGGGAATACTATTTGTTAACTACCTGTGTTCGTAAATGTACTGTCACGGTAACATCGAGATGATAGCCAGAGTTTACGAACGGTAGTATTCCATTTGGATACACTGTCGGCGCTACCGGTAGATTTTACGAACGCACTCCTAATGTACCCTGTGTAACAAGTACTTAGTCCACTGACATTGGTATAAGTCAAAGTGACACAACTGACGGAAGTGTCACTCATTTATTTATACGTTTTATTACGATAATTTGTACAAAATGCTGTTATTATTTCTAAATTAGAAGACAATTGGTCTTTACGAAGAATAGCGGCGCATATGCATATGCAACTGAACAGCGGACAGAGAAAAGGGCCAGACCTAATGGACTTAGAAAGATTTCTAATGAGGAAGAAGATCAGGCTTTAATTCAATATGTATTGGAAAATCCGTTTACAACATCTGTTAACGCCTGTGCTGAAACTCATTTTCCCGATTGCAGCAAAACAGCTCGTAGACGTTTAAAAGAAGCTGGTATCCATAATCATGCACCCGCAAGGAAACCATTTCTAACAGAAGTTAATAAGCAAAATAGGTTAAATTTTGCTAATGAATTTATCAACCGCGACGAAGATTTCTGGACGTCAGTTATATTTTCAAACGAAAAAGCATTTCAGTCTTGTTACAACGGTAGACTTCGCGTGTATCGGTCCCCAATATCAGACACGATTCAAATTACATTCATTTTCTGAACCGAAGTGGACGGTTTTCAGTAAGCGTTTGGGGTTGGATTAGCGCAGATGGTATTGGTGTATGCCACAGAATTCCAGGCACCCTGACGGCTCTATCATACCGAGATATATTGGAAAATATTATGCTACCATCAGTAAGGGCCATTTTCAATGACAATTTTGTTTACCAACAGGATAATAGTCCAATCCATATAGCCAACATTATAAGAACCTGGTGTAACGAAAACCATGTAGATGTTCTCCCATGGCCTGCCAAAAGTCCAGACCTGAATCCCATCGAAAATGTCTGGGCTTACATGGTAAAACGAATTTATCATACTAGTAGACCTGCTAACACCGAAGAACTTTGGCAGGAAATACAAAATGCATGGGAAGCAGTTCGACAAAACTACGATATGCGATCGTTAATAGGATCAATGCGAAAAAGACTGCAACATACAATTGCGGCTCACGGTGGGTCTACAAAATACTGACTATATTTTTATTGCTGTTTAGTTCATATTTCACTTTTACATTAATAAAGTTTCAAGTATTACGCCTGCCTTTAAATGCTTTTAATTTAAAAAATTCTATATAAAACGCCACTGATTGAAACCATATTTACAATACATAAAAATAAAAAAAATACTATAGCAACTAAAAGGAGTCCACTTTAGAAAGTCCACCGCTGTACAGGCTGTCCCATTTTGGGCACTTTGCCAGGGTATCTCAGTTATTAATAACAATAGAGAGTTACGGTTTTCGTGATAGTGTCCTACTTTTTTGTGAAACGAAAGATGCCGCAAACAGAATTTTGCTATCCCCCTTAGTTTTTGAGATATAGGGTGAAATTGAAAATTTTCAATTTACAAACATCTCTCGTAACTCAGTTGCCACGGCAGTTAGTGAAAAAGTAAAAATGGAATATCAACCAGTTTTTTACGAAGAATCCAGTGGCGTAGTTAGTCTTTTTCTAAGTGCAATAATTTTCAAGTTATGGACCATACTTATGATTATTTAAATGGAACAGCCTGTATATTATTTTTTATTTCGATTAAGTATAATTTGGGGATGTCAAAAATATATAGTTGTGTATATTTATTTACACAAATAAGTTAAGAATTTGATGTTTTTATATTGCTGTATTTGTAACTGTAATAGCTAACAATAACAAGTATAAACAATTCGTAAACTACAAAGACAAGGGTTTAAATTAGGTGCTGGAAATGACCTCCATTTTGACGAATGCAGTTCTGGCATATTTTAGGCATTCTTTTAATTGCATTTAAAATAGTGATGGGCTTTCTATGTAGAGCTTGATAGGCCAAAGCAATTGCCTCACGAAGTTCCGCTACGGAATTATGGCGTACCTTATATACTTCATTTTTCATGAAACCCCACAAAAAGAAATCTAATATGGAAAGATCGGGAGATCGTGGAAGCCATCTCACAGGTCCATTCGTACCTATCCATCTTTGGGGAAAGTTATTTTGAAGAAATAGCCTTAATAAGCCAGCATTGTGGCTGGGAGCTCCGTCTTGTTGGAGATAAATTGAATTATAATGGGCCAATGGAACATTTTCCAGCAATTCAGGTATAACTTCCTCAAGAATCTCTATATACCTACGTGCTGTGAGCCCCCCTTCATACATTCTATACATTATGCGTCCACCCAAAATAAAGCATGATACACCAACACCGAAGCGTCCTTGTTGTGCCCTTTCAAATATCAAGTGATGATTTTCTATTGACTAGTGCCTCGTATTGTGACGATTAAAAATTCCAGTACTTGAAAAATAACATTCGTCAGACCAGATGACGAACCTTCCAAAAGATTCATTGTTTCGGATTTGTTGCAGATACCATTGACAGAACATTACTCGACGCTCGGCATCTCCGGGGTGCAAATGTTGAACTACTTTAAATTTATATGGATATTTAAATTTTCTTAAAATTCTTTGCGCGTCAGATTTTGTTACACCAACCTCTTCTTGAATTTTTCTAGAAGAAGTCGAATTCGTGGCTTCTGCGTAAGATAACACATCTATTGCTTTATTTTCCTTGCCTTGTTTGATATATGTTTTGGGACGCGGCTGTATAAAACAACCATGTTGAACTAATTTTTTTTTAAACGAGCGAAAATTTCTAGAAAAGGCTGCCTTCTTTCAGGATATCTAATATAAACAAACACGATCCTTAAATATGAGAATCAGAAATTACGCTAATACTAGCACTTTAAATACTTTACCTAATGGAGTATAACTCCAAAGCGTCTTGGAGATTTTCGTCGCATTGTATAAAACATTTAGGCATATCGTATTTTTCATAGTTTTTATAAACGGCCATTGTGGATAAACAAACAAAAGTACGATAAAAATACCTACGTAACAAGAGTAATTCGCAACAAGAAATCTGTCAAAGTTTGAACGTTCGCTTATTTGCTTAGTAACGCGGCAATGGCCTACTGTTCACAAACGCACGTGTTAAATTTGTTAAAATATCAAATTCTTAACTGGTTTGTGTAAATAAATATACACAACTATATATTTTTGACATCCCCAAATTATGCTTAATCGAAATAAAAAAATAATATACAGGGTGTTCCATTTAAATAATCATAAGTATGGTCCATAACTTGAAAATTATTAGACTTAGAAAAAGACTAACTACGCCACTGGATTCTTCGTAAAAAACTGGTTGATATTCCATTTTTACTGTTTCACTAACTTCCATAGCAACTGAGATACGAGAGATGTTTGTAAATTGAAAATTTTCAATTTCACCCTATATCTCAAAAACTAAGGGGGATAGCAAAATTCTGTTTGCGGCATCTTTCGTTTCACAAAAAAGTAGGACAGTATCACGAAAACCGCAAGCCTCTATCGTTATTAATAACTGAGATACCCTGGCTAAGTGCCCAAAATGGGACACCCTGTACATACTTGCAGCTTTTACAAGAATTACGCATCACTTTGGCTGAGGCTGATAGATTCAATGGACGGGACATTTGCAGCAGGTCGGCGACCCGACGTATTTCAGCTCTGAGGTTCGCGCTTTCCTCAACGAGCACTTCCCAGGATGGATCGGTAGAGGTGGCTGCATTGCTTGGCCCGCAAGATTTCCGGAACTTATAGCGATGGACTTTTCAATTTGGGGTCTGATGGAGAACCAGGTTATCGCGCATCCGATCGCAAATATAAGATCTCAAACACTGGATAACAATCGAGTTCGATATTATCGATGAAGATCTCGTGATGCTCGCCCGTATTGTTAATTCGATCGAAAAACGTTATTTGAAGTGTATCGAGATGAACGATAAACATTTTGAATACCTATTGTAAATATTTTTGCGGTAAAATGAAAGAAAACCAACGGTTTTTAATCTTTGTGTTATCGTTTTTTAAAGTTACTTAAATTTTTTAAATTTGTGCAAATTTGCTAGGTGACTTATGCGCATCCCTCTATGTAAAAGTATATCATTTTTTATTTTGAATGAAAGAGATTTTATTTTAAAGTAAATGCCCAAAATAAAAAATATAAAGCATATTCAATAAAAAAAAAAATTGATGAAAAATTACACGTTCTCCAAAAACAAATGAATATAGCTAGTTATAAATTATGCAACACTTAATCAGCAAATCTTTTCAGGAATGTTGTAAGTACAATAAAAATGTAATTGCAATTTATCAACTTAAAATATCTACTAGGTACTTACCTTTCATTAAAGTATCGAAACATCTATCACTGATAGTGAAAGCATTATTTTTTTTTATAAACTATAAACCTTCAAAGTCAATTGCCAAAAAATATATACAATATTTAGTAAAAGTAACAGTTAATTACATCTACTTTTCACCTGTTCCTCTTTAAAATTAGAAATAGAAATCTATTTAGAATTTGTAATACTAGTTTTAAATTATGACTCAACGTAGATTGCATCACCTATGTTGTACACTTTTACCTGTGAAAAATATTGGTTGCCAGACGTCTGCCTAGGAGTTGGTTGTCGTGAATCTGAGTCTTCTCCTTCCTGCAAAACAAAATGATGTACTCACATGTATTGATCAACTATTGGTTATAAATAATCATACATCACTTTCAACGTCAATGTCGCGATCATCATCGCTCATTGTACTTTTTACACCCGTTTTGTAGGATTTTATTTCGCACTTCGTATACCAGAAATCACAGAAAGACTGCACATAAAACGCAGTCGTAAGGAAAAGATAAAAACAGTTCAAATTTGGATGACAGCGATGACAAATCCACGTTTGTTACGTCGCTGGATGGAGCAACTATAAACAATTAAAAGTAAGAGTGACAACAGGAACACTTCAAACTTAATAATTTCGTGTGAACTACAGCAATTTTCGGTGACTTGAAAATATAATATAAATTCAAACCTAAATTTATCACGTGCTTCAACTACAAAATAAATATTTATACATGATGTATGATGTGATGCCCGTCAACTGTTAGAAAAATTATCGACTGAACCGCTCAATTGCGCTTGTCTGGTTCATAGCCGAAGCGCTCGATATACCGTAAAGGTTTATAGCTTGGTTAAAAACCTATCTAGTAAATTAAAACTTTTTATAAATAATGATACCTAAAATAGAAGATATACCGTTACTATGGTCTAAAGCAGTAATACAATAATAATTAAAAATATTTATACACAATAATAAATTACATAAGTTTTTATATATAAAAGCGTAATGTGATATATCCAACTAATATCCATTACGTGTTTCAATCCTTTGTATTTAATCAACATTTTACACGTCGTTATAAGTTGAGGAATAGCAAATTACATTAAAAAAAACGATCACAAAATACAAATCCTTATCATTGCCATTTTAATATTAGTTATGTTGGCAACTGCCATTGTTACCAAATTTAACAGCTGTTTCTTTTATTTTTGTCATTTGTCAAATGAGTAATGGGGTTATATTTATAATTAATTTGATTAACTAACACCTTTTTATAGTAATTAATTTATTTATCAAAAAAATGTCCTCTGGTGATGTCACTCAAACTTCCGAAACTAACAAAATTATGGAACAATGTTACGAAAATTTAATTGTTATCGATGTTGGTGCGAATTTAACGAATAAGAAATATAGCAGAGATCTGGACTCAGTTATACAAAGAGCTAAAGATGCAGGTAAATTAACATTATTTTATTATCACTAAGAATATCAAAGTAAATAACTTGTTGATAGGTGTACAGAAAATAATGGTTACTGGTACTTCGGTAAAAACAAGCAAGGAAGCATTGAGATTAACAAGGATTTATCCAGGTGTATTGTATTCAACAGCTGGTAACTCTAATTTTAATGCAATAACTAATTTGAAAAATAAAATTACATTGTCTAGGAATACATCCTCATGATGCTAAATCTTACACAGAGGAATCTTGGGAGGAATTGATCGCAATAGCAAATAATCCAGAATGTGTTGCAATAGGTGAATGTGGTTTAGATTATAATCGAAATTTTTCTGAGCCAGATGAACAGAAGCAAGTTTTTCGTAAACAAGTTAGTATTATACTTATTTTTCTACAACGTAAATCAAATATTTTATTTGTAGATTGAATTAGCATGTAAATTAAAGAAACCCCTATTTATTCATGAGAGGGATGCTCATGAAGATTTATTAGAAATTTTAGTAGAATATAAAAATGACTTGCCACCAGTATTAGTACATTGTTTTACTGGAACTATAGAACATGCCGTAAATTATCTCGATAAAGGATTTTACATAGGACTAACAGGTTTGTACAGAATAATGTATTAGTAATTCTGAGGGTGCTAATTATTGATAATATTCAGGTTACTTGTGTAAAGACAAATCTGATAGTGGTGTGCGAAAACTATTGGTTGATGGTTTAATACCATTAGATCGTTTACTTGTTGAGACTGATTCTCCATTCATGTACCCTAATACTCGAGCATCAAAACTACCAATTCATGTTAAAGATGGATTAACAGAAAGGTAATTATAAATCTAATTAAATAAAATTTGGAAAAATTATTTGTCCATATAAGCATTATCAGTTATAGTTGTAAGGTACTTGGCTTGAGATAGAACAAAAGATTGAAGGTCAATAGGTAAGCTATTTATATGAACTATCAAAATGTATCTTAAAAATAAAACTCGCGTCAATACGTTTTATAGTTCAACGAAATTTTATTTTTAACCTCACTGTAATTTCTGACGATTTGGTCTCGCGCTCTATTTTAATCGATGAATCGATGATTTTTATAAAACGTGAAATGCATTTGTTTTTCATGTTATAGTTGCTGTATGAAAATAAATAAGTGAAATCTTGTGGGGAATCTCGCTAATAAACGCGCTTGTTTAATACATCTATTCGCTACAGCAAATACTTATACTGTATAACGTTTTTCAGTAGTTGCACAAATAAATTATACACGTTCCATTTCGTTCTATGCAATGTATGTACGTATGTACATCAACCGGTACATAATTTTACAAATAGTGGGCATATGTTCGCGGCCTTTCTTATGAAACGTACCGTCATCGGAAAAAAATGAGATGATGGTAGAATATTCAAATAAATTTTTGAATTGAACGATTATTCTTGACGCAACCTTTATAACGATTCCAAAAACAAATCTACTACTGAAAATCAGACAGTAATATTTAAATATTCAAAAGTGTTCTTTGGTAATAGCAACGAAATATTTTTGTTAATAAGATTGGTAGTTAATAAAATACAACAAAAACTAGTTAGTATTTGTTATAAATATATATGTAATTAACAAAAAGAGATCCTTAAAACTGAAAATCCGGTGTGTTTTTTAAAACAATCTTTAGTAATTTTTGCGACATTCAACAATAATCTAAAGACGTTAAGTATGCCTAAAATTAATTGGTCAATGCCTTTCTGAGATATTACTCTATATTTTACCTGAACGTTTCAATGATGAATAATGAGGTTCTTTGTATTCATAGTGCTTTTTCGTTAGATTCCAAGTATATCCTAATGGTTTCTTATCTGCAGACTGAGCTGCAAATGGCAACAATCAAATTTCTGAATGATTTAATACATAATGCTCAGGGGATCTGTCCGCTACTTGTGGACACATTAACTTATTAAGTTGTAGTTAATTATATGCTTAAATAGCATCATGCAAAAGGACAAGAATAGGAATTTTACTGCTGGTTACTATAAGAAAAGATGAAAATCACATTTAGCTGAAAGTATGACTGGGCTAATAACATACATTCAGATTTGCCATACATGCAGTAGAGACCCGGAAATTGTGTAATAGAAATACTGAACCATATTCATAAAATTCATATTTACATATTTAAACTTGCTGCCAAACGTACTTATTTTTTATACCTATATTTTAGATTTATTTGTATATTATAATAAATATTTGATTTATATCTCTAGTATTTGTAGAAATAGTGGTCTTTTTACCAGTACAAAATAAATCGTAGTTAAACGGCGATAATTACGAATGGCAATCTTGCATCTGAATTAACTACGTCACGTTTCGTGTCTTCTAATGGTGTACATATAATAATTCTTTCTTTCCTCGTTACTGAGCTGATTCAAAACAAAAAAAATAGGGTTCTCCAATCTTTCAATGTACACTGGCGGCCATTGGAGTTGAATCAATCGCCCCAGTCGCCCCCAGCGATTTCTATAATCTACAAAACGGCGCTTAAGAAGACTATTATCTTTACGGTTGCGTTGCGATAAAAACAGCATTTCTGCGCTGTAGAAACCATCAAAAACAATGCCGAAAATTATAGGAATTAGATAGAAGAAAATTGGAGAAATGTTCTTTGGATTGATGAATCCAAGTTCGAAGTCTTTGGTCATAAGCTGAGGCACGTAAGTGGTTGCTGGACCCCAAAGGGGCACCCAGCTGCCGACCGACCGTTAGGTATGCGGCTTCAGGGAAAGTGCACACACTCCTCAGGACAAAGAGGCACGAAACCAGTTGCCCGCACGAGACCGACACCTCGCGGAGAGGCCCGGCGAACCGGTGGGTTCCTCTACCCCGTGCTACCCATGTTAGACAAGTTTTTTTGTCAACGTTGGACGGGTCACCGTTGGAGACGCTTTAGCGAACTCCTACCTCACATCTAACCCCACGGGGCCTAGGCCTCCTTGCGGATGGCTACTATCGGCCAAGCGTGGGAAACGGAATCTGGCCGTGAGGTACAACCAGCCCGCCCGTGAATTAAGCCTGAACTACGGGGACGGCCGGGCAAAAGCCCTACCCCAAAATGCCAACCGCGCCAACTCTTTCGCCCCTCCGGCGATCAAGTATCCGGGGCAGCTACAGTGAAACCGTAGGGTTCCAGAATCACCGAGTTGTTTTAGGATGAAACCGAAGGTTTCCCCAACCAGACAACCAGCGGGCGGACTACTCCTCGACGAACCGACTTTTATCCTCCCCTACTATCTTCGCCAAATTCTCTCGCCACGCCCGTTTCCCTGAGTGTGGCCACCAAGGTTGGGGTAGTGCAGCTGCAGAGTTCTCTAGGTAAGCGCCGTAGGGTGCCTCACTTACCTACCGTATTTCCGACGGTTAGCGGCCGGACACCGGAGCGTATGCCCATGCCTACGCCCAAGCATCCTCCCCTATATACGAAGTCTACTCCCGCCACGCCCGTTGCCCTGGAACTATGAAACCAGGGATTAGGTAGTAAAGCCGCAGAGTTTTAAGGGTCGACGCTATAGGGTGAACGCCGACCCGAAAGCTGAGGCAATATAGTAAACAATTCCTTAACCTTTCTTGTAACAAATTCCACTTTTGATCCGAAATGAAGTTTGGTTTATGCATGACGGCGCTCCGGCACACTTTAGTTTACAAGCTCGGCAATTTTTAAATAGGAGATATCCGAATAGATGGATAGGTCGAAGAGTGGAAGTTCCGAATCAGCCGTGGCCTCTAAGGTCACCTCAACCCCTAGACTTTTTTTCTGTGGGGACATTTAACATCGCTTGTTTATTCTACGCCAATTCAAGATCTCGATGATCTTAGAAATCGCATAATTGTTGGATGCGAACCAATTCGAAACACTCCCGGACTTGTTCAGCGTGTGAGTATGCAATTGAACAGGAAGATAGAAGCCTGCAAATTAGCTGTTGGTGGTCATTTTCAATAATTCCTTTAGGGTTTTTTGTAACCGTTTCTTAAATTTTTGAAATAAAAATTTTATTTGTACGTAATAAATCAGCCTGTATCTCTACAACGGAGCAGTTTAGGACATATGTTTATAGATACTTAACTTTTTTAGCGAGAATACCCAAGGAATCGCACCTTAAAATTTCTCGACGAACTTAAGGACCACTCTGTATAAAGCGGTGTGACAAAAAATATACCTATAGTAGTATCATGAAACAATATCAAATTAATAATGTAAAAGTAACAAGTAATTGGTGGCATACAGAAGTATCTGTATCGTCTTCAAATTCAGTTTCACTTGAATATTCGTCATTGTTAACATGAATGATTATTTGGGGATGCATGGTTTCAACGTACGGTTTTTCGATTTTGACAACATAACAAATTGTGTTGCACTATGCATTTATAGATGGCCCTTCCAGTTCCTTTTTTATTAGTTCAATAACACTTTCACTGAATTTAGGAGATTTATTCTGCTTCCGTATATTATCCTTAACTTGCGCGCACATCAGTTGTATAGGATTAAATATACAATGATACGGCGGCAACCGTAATACAACGTGATTATATTTTTTGGCAATAGTATCTATTACAGATTCCCTTGGGAATTCAAATGATTTCACACATTCTTTGTATAATATTTGTCGAAATAATGTTATTACCAACTAGAAATTCTTGTATGGTTTCTTTAGTACAGCTGGTATATTGGGAATTTTCTTCTCTAACCGAGAATGATATGGCGCATTGTCAAGAACAATAATACTATTTGCTTGTAACTTTGGTATAAGGGTATTTTCAATTCAATGTTCAAATAACACTGCTGACATGTCCTCGTGGTAATCTAACGAACAAGTTTTAATATTTTTTGTACAATGTAATATTATTACTCTTTTTCCTCTGAATGAGGAAACGTCTAATTTGCACTGATTAGAATTATCATTGCAGCCCTTTTTCACGATATCGTGTGTATTATACCACGTTTCGTCAAGGTAATAAATGTTTTTTCCTTCTTGTCTGTACTTACTGATAGCCATTAAATAATCATACCGCCACCTACGGATTCTCGAGCTTTCCAATACAACTTGCCTTTTGTCACAATTTTTTTGTATTGAAATCCATTCTTTTGTAAAACCCTCCATAATGTTGAGTTGGAGCAGTAAATACCTTCTTTTGTTAAAGTAACCCTCAAACTCTCAATAGTAGGTTTTTTTTTGACATCCGAATATATAGTAGTGGCGAATTATGTGCACCTCTCTCGTTTTAATTTTCTTGAATTTGCCACTGTCACATCTTTTCTTCTTTCAACAACACCGGTTCTCACAATTCTTCTAATAGTTCTTTCCGACACTTGGGTAAGTTCCGAAGTCTTTACCTCCGCCGCGGAATTCAATAATTTATTTATTTATCACCAAACCTTTATAAACATTTAATACAATTTGTTTCGCATCTATCGAAAAATGTTGTCTTTTCCTTTCATTTTTGTTGTTACTAACATCTCTTTCCATAGGCACAACTTGCGGATTTGGGCATATAGCTTAAACTACCTATACTATACAACAACTATTCAACAATAAAAAAAGAGTTTTCTCGCATACTGAGATAGCTGTAATTAAATAGAAAAAGTATGACTCCGTTGGATACAATCCAGATATAAAAACTTCCGAACGACGAGTAGCAATAAGCTGTGTAATAGAAATACTGAACCATATTCATAAAATTCATATTTACATATTTAAACTTGCTGCCAAACGTACTTATTTTTTATACCTATATTTTAGATTTATTTGTATATTATAATAAATATTTGATTTATATCTCTAGTATTTGTAGAAATAGTGGTCTTTTTACCAGTACAAAATAAATCGTAGTTAAACGGCGATAATTACGAATGCCAATCTTGCATCTGAATTAACTACGTCACGTTTCGTGTCTTCTAATGGTGTACATATAATAATTCTTTCTTTCCTCGTTACTGAGCTGATTCAAAACAAAAAAAATAGGGTTCTCCAATCTTTCAATGTACACTGGCGGCCATTGGAGTTGAATCAATCGCCCCAGTCGCCCCCAGCGACTTCTATAATCTACAAAACGGCGCTTAAGAAGACTATTATCTTTACGGTTGCGTTGCGATAAAAACAGCATTTCTGCGCTGTAGAAACCATCAAAAACAATGCCGAAAATTATAGGAATTAGATAGAAGAAAATTGGAGAAATGTTCTTTGGATTGATGAATCCAAGTTCGAAGTCTTTGGTCATAAGCTGAGGCACGTAAGTGGTTGCTGGACCCCAAAGGGGCACCCAGCTGCCGACCGACCGTTAGGTATGCGGCTTCAGGGAAAGTGCACACACTCCTCAGGACAAAGAGGCACGAAACCAGTTGCCCGCACGAGACCGACACCTCGCGGAGAGGCCCGGCGAACCGGTGGGTTCCTCTACCCCGTGCTACCCATGTTAGACAAGTTTTTTTGTCAACGTTGGACGGGTCACCGTTGGAGACGCTTTAGCGAACTCCTACCTCACATCTAACCCCACGGGGCCTAGGCCTCCTTGCGGATGGCTACTATCGGCCAAGCGTGGGAAACGGAATCTGGCCGTGAGGTACAACCAGCCCGCCCGTGAATTAAGCCTGAACTACGGGGACGGCCGGGCAAAAGCTCTACCCCAAAATGCCAACCGCGCCAACTCTTTCGCCCCTCCGGCGATCAAGTATCCGGGGCAGCTACAGTGAAACCGTAGGGTTCCAGAATCACCGAGTTGTTTTAGGATGAAACCGAAGGTTTCCCCAACCAGACAACCAGCGGGCGGACTACTCCTCGACGAACCGACTTTTATCCTCCCCTACTATCTTCGCCAAATTCTCTCGCCACGCCCGTTTCCCTGAGTGTGGCCACCAAGGTTGGGGTAGTGCAGCTGCAGAGTTCTCTAGGTAAGCGCCGTAGGGTGCCTCACTTACCTACCGTATATTCCGACGGTTAGCGGCCGGACACCGAAGCGTATGCCCATGCCTACGCCCAAGCATCCTCCCCTATATACGAAGTCTACTCCCGCCACGCCCGTTGCCCTGGAACTATGAAACCAGGGATTAGGTAGTAAAGCCGCAGAGTTTTAAGGGTCGACGCTATAGGGTGAACGCCGACCCGAAAGCTGAGGCAATATAGTAAACAATTCCTTAACCTTTCTTGTAACAAATTCCACTTTTGATCCGAAATGAAGTTTGGTTTATGCATGACGGCGCTCCGGCACACTTTAGTTTACAAGCTCGGCAATTTTTAAATAGGAGATATCCGAATAGATGGATAGGTCGAAGAGTGGAAGTTCCGAATCAGCCGTGGCCTCTAAGGTCACCTCAACCCCCTAGACTTTTTTCTGTGGGGACATTTAACATCGCTTGTTTATTCTACGCCAATTCAAGATCTCGATGATCTTAGAAATCGCATAATTGTTGGATGCGAACCAATTCGAAACACTCCCGGACTTGTTCAGCGTGTGAGTATGCAATTGCACAGGAAGATAGAAGCCTGCAAATTAGCTGTTGGTGGTCATTTTCAATAATTCCTTTAGGGTTTTTTGTAACCGTTTCTTAAATTTTTGAAATAAAAATTTTATTTGTACGTAATAAATCAGCCTGTATCTCTACAACGGAGCAGTTTAGGGCATATGTTTATAGATACTTAACTTTTTAGCGAGAATACCCAAGGAATCGCACCTTAAAATTTCTCGACGAACTTAAGGACCACTCTGTATAAAGCGGTGTGACAAAAAATATACCTATAGTAGTATCATGAAACAATATCAAATTAATAATGTAAAAGTAACAAGTAATTGGTGGCATACAGAAGTATCTGTATCGTCTTCAAATTCAGTTTCACTTGAATATTCGTCATTGTTAACATGAATGATTATTTGGGGATTCATGGTTTCAACGTACGGTTTTTCGATTTTGACAACATAACAAATTGTGTTGCACTATGCATTTATAGATGGCCCTTCCAGTTCCTTTTTTATTAGTTCAATAACACTTTCACTGAATTTAGGAGATTTATTCTGCTTCCGTATATTATCCTTAACTTGCGCGCACATCAGTTGTATAGGATTAAATATACAATGATACGGCGGCAACCGTAATACAACGTGATTATATTTTTTGGCAATAGTATCTATTACAGATTCCCTTGGGAATTCAAATGATTTCACACATTCTTTGTATAATATTTGTCGAAATAATGTTATTACCAACTAGAAATTCTTGTATGGTTTCTTTAGTACAGCTGGTATATTGGGAATTTTCTTCTCTAACCGAGAATGATATGGCGCATTGTCAAGAACAATAATACTATTTGCTTGTAACTTTGGTATAAGGGTATTTTCAATTCAATGTTCAAATAACACTGCTGACATGTCCTCGTGGTAATCTAACGAACAAGTTTTAATATTTTTTGTACAATGTAATATTATTACTCTTTTTCCTCTGAATGAGGAAACGTCTAATTTGCACTGATTAGAATTATCATTGCAGCCCTTTTTCACGATATCGTGTGTATTATACCACGTTTCGTCAAGGTAATAAATGTTTTTTCCTTCTTGTCTGTACTTACTGATAGCCATTAAATAATCATACCGCCACCTACGGATTCTCGAGCTTTCCAATACAACTTGCCTTTTGTCACAATTTTTTTGTATTGAAATCCATTCTTTTGTAAAACCCTCCATAATGTTGAGTTGGAGCAGTAAATACCTTCTTTTGTTAAAGTAACCCTCAAACTCTCAATAGTAGGTATTTTTTTTGACATCCGAATATATAGTAGTGGCGAATTATGTGCACCTCTCTCGTTTTAATTTTCTTGAATTTGCCACTGTCACATCTTTTCTTCTTTCAACAACACCGGTTCTCACAATTCTTCTAATAGTTCTTTCCGACACTTGGGTAAGTTCCGAAGTCTTTACCTCCGCCGCGGAATTCAATAATTTATTTATTTATCACCAAACCTTTATAAACATTTAATACAATTTGTTTCGCATCTATCGAAAAATGTTGTCTTTTCCTTTCATTTTTGTTGTTACTAACATCTCTTTCCATAGGCACAACTTGCGGATTTGGGCATATAGCTTAAACTACCTATACTATACAACAACTATTCAACAATAAAAAAAGAGTTTTCTCGCATACTGAGATAGCTGTAATTAAATAGAAAAAGTATGACTCCGTTGGATACAATCCAGATATAAAAACTTCCGAACGACGAGTAGCAATAAGTAGCAAGAATTGCAGTATAACCACATGAAAAATATTAAAATTGTTGGATTGAGTCGGTCTTTACTTGATGTAAATCCATTTTCAATGTGAAATAAAACAAACAAAATGTTTCAGATTTACGCTGTATTTGATAATCACGACAGCTGTTTCGCTACACTGTAGCTTCTTCAGGTTTAAATATACAATAATAAGTATCTACATACCCTTGACTCTTATATATAGTGTGTGGTTATTAGGAATTCTAAGAACTAAAATCTAAAGGACAATTTCTTGTCTAAAAGTGACGGGTCTATACCGAAAGTACGTGTAACTAGATATACTGCTAACAGATGTTGTGTGTGAAATTAAGGAAACTGTCTTACTGACTAAATATATTTAACAATGGTGATGAGTTTAAGTCCACTTTATCGTTTAATAAATTATCTGAATTTTTATATTTATTAATTTCTAATGTCTCTAGTAAATCTAGTTTCAAACTTTTATTTTCTACATGAAGAATATCAAAATCTATATTAAAACTATGATTATTATCTATCAAATGATTCGCGTAAGTCGAATCATTTTTCCGGTTAATGTAAGCGGAGTAATGATCAGCGATCCGTGTTTTAAATGCTCTTCCTGTTTGACCTATATATCCAGGATAGTTATAACCTTAATACTAAATATCAAGCAAGTAATATTATTAAACATTTAAATCGAGCCACGACAGTTAACAATGATGGTCAAATAGCTAGGAATATTAAGAGTAAAGCAAAAGATAATAATTTAATTTTCACACGAGCAGATAAGGGAACAACAGTGATAGCATTAAATAAAGTAGATTACATATCAAAAACTAATCAATTCCTAGATCCAGAAAAATATATCGTAATCCAAAAAGACCCGACAATAGCCTTTCAAAAACAAATCATTAAGACGATTAGTAATTCACCTAGCCTGTTTAATATCAATAACTATTATGAAAGACAGAAATTAAAGGTAATGAATCCACAACCACCAAAACTATATTCTTTAATCAAATTGCATAAAGAAAATTATCCAATTAGACCTGTTGTTTCATGTTACAGCACCAGCAGTTAAAGTTTCAAAATGCTTGATAGATATTATAATTAAGTATACGAAATTCAAACCTAAATATAGTATCAAAAATAGTTCTCAATTAATTAATAACATAAAAGACCTTAAGTTACCTGATAACACTAAATTAAATTCATTCGATGTAAAAAACCTTTTCCCGAGTGTCCCACCTACTGAAACAGTTGAATTAATTAAAAGGATGTTAGAATGTAACAAAACTAACATCCTCATAAAAGACGAGATTTTGCAATTATTATCTGTTTGCTTAGAACAGAATTACTTTTCATTCGATGATAAATTTTATAAGTGTAATAGCGGTTTAATTATGGGAAATCCTTTGTCACCTCTATTAGCAGAGATTTTTATGGACAATTTAGAAAGAATAATTTTTGGAAATAGTACATTAACGAAGAACGTATTATTTTGGTTCAGATACGTTGACGATATTTTGGTAGGATACATAGGTACAAACAGACAATTGGATAATTTCTTTGAGTTTATTAATTCTATTAATTCCCATATTACTTTTACATTAGAAAAAGAAGTGAACAACAGTATCAACTTCTTAGATCTTACGTTAAAAAGAGTCAATAACCAAGTACAATTTTCCATTTACCACAAAGAATCACATACTGACATAACTATTCATAGCAAATCCAACCATCCCTATCAACATAAATTAGCGGCTTACCACAGCATGATCAATAGATTGATTAACACACCAATGTCCACTGCAGATTATAATAAAAAATATAACATTATTCAACAAATTGCCTATAACAATGGATACGACCCAAAGTTAATAGATAAATTAATTTCTAAGAGATTATTCAACAAAACGTTACAAGAAATTTATCCAGTCATAAAAGACACTACAATTCAAAAGTTTAAATCTATCACTTATTTAGGGGAGAACCAAGCAAAACTAACAAAATTACTTAGAAAACAGAATATTAATATGGCATACAAAACAAACAATAACCTTGCAAAATACATCAAGAACAATAAAGGGAAAACTAACACACACAGCAATAAATCGGGAGTCTATAAGTTAACTTGTGGTACATGTACTAAGGGATATATAGGTCAAACAGGAAGAGCATTTAAAACACGGATCGCTGATCATTACTCCGCTTACATTAACCGGAAAAATGATTCGACTTACGCGAATCATTTGATAGATAATAATCATAGTTTTAATATAGATTTTGATATTCTTCATGTAGAAAATAAAAGTTTGAAACTAGATTTACTAGAGACATTAGAAATTAATAAATATAAAAATTCAGATAATTTATTAAACGATAAAGTGGACTTAAACTCATCACCATTGTTAAATATATTTAGTCAGTAAGACAGTTTCCTTAATTTCACACACAACATCTGTTAGCAGTATATCTAGTTACACGTACTTTCGGTATAGACCCGTCACTTTTAGACAAGAAATTGTCCTTTAGATTTTAGTTCTTAGAATTCCTAATAACCACACACTATATATAAGAGTCAAGGGTATGTAGATACTTATTATTGTATATTTAAACCTGAAGAAGCTACAGTGTAGCGAAACAGCTGTCGTGATTATCAAATACAGTGTAAATCTGAAACATTTTGTTTGTTTTATTTCACATTAAAATTGTTTGTAATGATGTATAGGATACTTAAAAGCATCATATTTAACATTCATATGAAGGCACGTACTTCATGCCGTAGTTTAGCCATCGTGATTAAATGGATAAATTTAACCATTTACCTATTGTAGACTTTATGGAATATAGTGCCATCGAAAAAAACATAATTGGTGTAGGCTATGTAAATGTTTTTGATCGTTGCTTTAGCCACTACCACATAATGACATTTATTATTTGACATTTTATTATAACCAATGACCAAAGTTTATAACCTCAAATTAAATGTCAATAAATAAATGTCATTATGTGAAAGTGGCTAAAGTAACAATCCATTCACATAGCCTACTCTAATTATGATTTTTTTCGATGTGTCTATATAGATAACAGATTTCCTAAAAATAAGTGGCTACAGTAAACTACTATTATTAACAAGTTACAGAATCGACCTGTTTAAATACTTAATGCAGAGCGATAAAAGAAGATTGTCCTGATCTTACACCACTTTCCACAATGCATATACCAATACTTCAATGTTTTTATATTGGGCGTATTCTTTTTAGGTAGGCAATCTAGTATAGACAACTGTCTAACCATTATACTAAATAAATGGAATTTTAAAACAAATAAATAGAAAGTGTGAATATAACCTATCACATCTACAGGATGGCCATTCGAAAACGAAACGGCATTGATTTTGGGCATTTAATATCATATAAAAATAAAATCTCAGACACTTCAATTTTGTTTTTGAGGGGGACATTTACAAGCAAACCCTCGTCTGCAATCCCTTGGGCAGGGTGGAACTGACCCCAAAAATCTTAAATGGAAAGGGGGGTTGAGTTGTACCTCGATTGAAAGGGCTTTCGATTCTCCTTACAATGATACCTAGTTTATGGCATTACATTTCATTATGGTGCTCAAAAATGAACTTTTATTTAGGAGAAGCGATTTACAGTATCAATCATTTACATTTATTAGTCAAGTAAATGTTGAAAGTGCTAAATTAAGATAAAAACTCAAAGCTTTCCAAGTAATTTAGCACTTTCAAATAAAAATTATTAAATATGTAACTGAACCATATTTTCTATTTTATTTTGCTACAATATGTAAGTAGTATAGTGTACACAAAAAGAATTGTTCAAATTTCATGAAATTTATACAAAGTAACTCCAATAATATATGTATGTACTATCGCGAGCATTTTAAACGACTCACACTTCAAGCGTTATGGCCGTATACAGCTTCTCGAAACATTTGACAAGTAGCACTGGGCGACTGTAGTTAGGGGTCGATAAGAAGCAGGTAGAAAGATTTGCAATAAATTATATACCCTATGATGGTTGTAATACATCCTTCATGATTATAATATGATTCGTATTTATTGACGAAATTCGCTCTGTTTGATATTATGTCTAGAATATTCATATGCAGTGCAAGTTTAAAATATATTTTTATATATAATATTACTATTGTATTTATAGGAAATCTGATGAAGGAAAAACAATGTTTACAAAACATTAAGAAATGATTAAAATTAAATATCAATTTAAACAAATATTTATTTCTGAATATATATTAATTTTTTAATAGGGCGAAATATATCTAAGGTAATTATCAGTTGATTTAGGAACATTTTATTGGACGAGACAATTGAAAACGTATTACACGGCATCTGACTGGTCTAAATTAAACATTTTTCAGGTACTTAACGGTTGCCAATTAGTTTTACAAAGAAATTATATTGAATTTACTTCAGTAGTGCAAATTGTACTAAGAAATAACTAATATTCGCTTTAAATTCTTATTAAATTAATACAACTGTCGTATTTATATAGACACATCGAAAGAAATCATAATTAGAGTAGGCTATGTGAATGGAATGTTACTTTAGCCACTTTCACATAATGACATTTATTCCTTGACATTTAATTTGAGGTTATAACGGTTATAACCTAAAGTTACAATAAAATGTCAAGTAATAAATGTCATTATGTGATAGTGGCTAAAGCAACGATCAAAAACATTTATATAGCCTACCCTAATTATGTTTTTTTTCGATGGCACGTGATGGCACGTTACAAACGTTTAAAGTTCTTAAGTACCCGGCAAAACAAACACCGACAAATATTATCATTAATCTTCTTTTACATAACCATAACGTGCATCTATAAACAAATATATTTCTTCATCAAATTTTGTATTATTAATGTCAGTAAATTAAGATACATTTACAACCAATTCAAAATTCGATAATTGACAGTTAAAATAATACGTTTTAAATTGACACATTTACAACAACTTCAGAGCAAACTTTGGCACGAAATTCGAAGTGAAATTCATTGCAAACTCGCACTTCGTTGCTTGGTCTCGCTAAGCATCGAATTGGAAATCGGCTGCTGTGATTGGTTGATACTCTAAAGGGGTCTACAGACGATACAATCGGTTGTACGACTTGTCGTACTACAAGTTGGACATAAAATCGTACAGACATGTCGGTCGTTGTTTTGCCTCCACACGTAAATAATTTACAGTTCGAGGTAGTACGACAGGTAGTACGACTGATCTCTAAACTTCATTTCCAGTTGATAGTCTATAATAGTGTAATTATAGTATCATGACATCAAAGAAAAAGAAAGCAGCCATTCTTGCGATAGCATTGTTGTTGGATGATATTGAAGAAAAGAAGCAAAAGCATTAATAAGTTTAATAAAAATCAGAGCAGTTGTCACAATGACAGACGAAATTGTCATGTGAATCGTATCAGCGGTAGTAACCATGTCTACGCGTTGCAATTTTTGTCGATATGCTGGTAGTACAATAGATTTTTTGTACTCGCTTATCAAAACCTGTCATTTCACGATTCGATTTGCGTGCGTAAAAAGTCACTTTAAGCTCGAGTGCGTAAAAGTAAAGTTGGTACTTCCTGGAACTTGATTAATTTAGTGACATTTTAAAATCATAAATCCCTAACCTTAATAATATGGTCATAAACGATAACGTATTTAACAATATGTATTATTATTATAGTTCTCGTACAAAAAATATTGTACAAACTTCGTGCGTGAAACATTTCGCGAATTCGTGTCCATAAAGCGCTCGCCTCCGGCTCGCGCTTTAAACTGGTCACTCATTCGCGAAATATGATTTCACGCACTTGGTTCGTAAATAACTATTTTGTACTCGCCTATCAAAACCTGTCATTTCACGATTCGATTTGCGTGCGTAAAAAGTCACTTTAAACACGAGTGCGTAAAAGTAAAGTTGGTACTTACTGGAACTTGATTAATTCAGTGACATTTTAAAATCATAAATCCCTAACCTGAATAATATATGGTCATAAACGATAACGTATTTAACAATATGTATTATTATTATAGTTCTCGTACAAAAAATATTGTACAAACTTCGTGCGTGAAACATTTCGCGAATTCGTGTCCATGTCGCCTTACGGCTCGCGCTTTAAACTGGTCACTCATTCGCGAAATATGATTTCACGCACTTGGTTCGTAAATAACTATATTTTAGTATGCATGCATTATAAACCAATCAAAACACACCCATAAGCGTGCATAATCGGGCCTTTATCGCACGGCGTGCGTAAAAAGGTTGCTTGGTAACAGCCAATCCCAAGCGTTTAATAGTCCAGTGAAATGTCAGGAGATGTCAAATGACATATAGGTACATGTCATGTATTGAAATTATTGATTTGATTTCTTCTAATTAAAATTATTGTTGCATTTATACTAAAAAATATCGTATGACACTCGTGCATAATTAGCTTTTAAAGCACTCGTAAACTCGTTTCTCGTGCTTTAAAAGCTTGATTATGCACTAGTGTCATAATATACTATTAGATATCTCCGTACTACCATCCAACTCAACCGCGTCGTACAACAGGTTGTACTACAATGCTACACACGTTGCAATTATCGTTTAGACTGTCGAACCAACTACGGTTGTACAACGGATTGTACAACTGATCGTATCGTCTGTAGACCCCTTTAGACAGATACAAGACAGATATTTACCTTCTGTCAAGATAGATTGTCAAATTAACATTTGAACAGTAATCCACATCTATTATGTTGGCACAACAGCTTATTACTAATAGAAAATACGTGTCCAACTCGAAGTGCACCGGGTTGGCAACACAAAAATCCCTTTTTCGATGAAAAATAGTTCAGTTTTATTTTCATATGTTGGACCTGTGGTGAACAGGCTAGAGTTAACCCCTCCAACTACTGTCAGTTTTCACTGTCAATATGGCATTTACGTTTTTGTTAGTGATTCTTGGTTTTTCTGAAAAAAAATTAATCATTTCGGTGATGGATAATCTTGACAGAAAATTTTCATTTTTGACAACTAAACATAATAAGAATGAAGTTATCCAGTCAAGGTAGGCAGTAGACAATATTACAGTCTGACCAAAATAAATCTGGCGTTGCCAACCTGGTGCACTTGACCACGGACACTTTATATACATTAATTAATTAAGTTGCAAAATGTTTGTTCAACACTTCAAGACGTGGTTGTAAATGCAACTTTCCAATTTCATGCGTGCTCAGAAGCTTAATTCGTAACTTTGAATTGGTTGTAAATGTACCTTTATAAGTACTATTTCAATTAAAACCGACATTTTAAATAAAATTTCACAAAAGGTTAAGAAATAAGAGATATTTTTGTATTAGAAGTATACCTTGTTTAATTTGAGATTTCTTGTAAAAAGACGTTAATCACATAATATTTCTATACGTTATCTATTATCGGCTGTTTCTATTAAAACATTGACCACATACTAATAAAATAATATTAAATTCTTTCCATAATTACGTGTCCTAATCTGTAAGTTTATAATTTTTGCAATAATTGTTGTTAGATCAATATTTTCCCTGAGAAAAATGATGACATTTTCTCTTATTCAATTAATTTGAGTACGGTCTACCTTCGCTCAGTACATCATATTCATGCCAAATATATTCATAATTCTTTTCGCTTAAATTTCTTTTAGATAGTGTCTACCCTCCGGCCTGCGGCTATACGGCTTATTATAGTTGCCCAGTTATATTTACCTAAATATTGCTCCGAGTAAGGAAAGCCTACAATAGATACGTTTTATGGCAGTTTGAGTCGTTTAAAGTGCTCGCGATAGTACATATGTACCTATCATACATCTACTTATAGCTATGGAATACACTCTTCACTACATAATTATTGACTCATCACAACATAATATGGGTTCTGTGGAAAATAGTGTACATAAGGTCAGGGCAATCTTATTTGATTTCCCTGTATAACCACCATGCTAATTGCGTATATTATCAGTATATTCCTAACAATGCCATAGCCCACCAATAACACTGTGTAACCGTTTGTAACTTATCAATATTATTACTAACACTTGTTTTCATATTGAATGTTATATCACCATTTTAAAAACAACAAACGTGTCTATTTTTTTACTCTTTAACAATTGCAAGTTTAATTAAATATTTATATTGCCAAAATTAAAAAAGTTAACTGATAAATAAAATCGCATAAGAAATTGTAGTACAGTATTTTCTTTCTTGTGTGTTTAAATTTTAAAAACTCTCTGTACGATTTGGAGTAATGTAATTTAAAATTACAAGATAAATGAGAATTTAGTAGTAAATAAAAGTAGAGGAAGAATATCGCCAGTATATAATCAAATTAATAATTCAAAATATATGATAAAAGAAAGCTAGATTTTCAAATACAGAAAAAATAGTATCAATCAAAGGCAAAGCGACGTTCTTCTGTTAAACCATGAACGTTTAATCGACTACAGAACAAAAATTTTTAAAAATACAGAATAAATACAACTCAATTACTGGATTACTGTACCCTTTGTTTTAATTGGTAAACATGCCTGTAAATAATAAATCTATACAATAAGTGAAATCGAGATTATATTTCATTATTTGTATTAACAATAGCAATTGTTTGCCGCTTAAAATTTTATACTGCAACTGATATCATGCTCGATTAAATGATATTAATTTAAGTGAAATATATGCTTGTGTTTAAAGTAACCGAATCATATAATGTAACAAGTCACGTGGAATACAGTGGATTAAACGATTGTAATTTTTGCAATACAATATGCTAAATTATATAAAAACTAACAATAATAAAAGTCTTTCACTTTAAACCATAATTAATAAATTACAGATTTTAATGATATTATATAATTGAAAAATGAGTGATTGAAGTTCACATAAAGACAAAAATCTACAAAGAAATAGCTGAAAACAAAATATGTCGCGGGCCAAATGTTGTATTGTCCTCAGCTTAGTATATGTAATTTGTCTGTGGTGTAGTCTTCCAAAAATTTGATATAATGCAGTCTTCTTTCCCTTAATTACTTTTCTAATAGAAACATTTTACTGCATTCTTAGATAGTAGAGAACTAGAGCAGTGTACACACAATCTAAAATAAATGAAACACGTCTTACTTTGTTATATTCATTTAAAAACTGTGCACTTGCAATTATAAAGCATTTTGTAGTTTTCAAAAGTTAGTACCCTTTGTACATTTACTTAACCGCTATATGGCCGATAATGATGAAACCAAATCTTGGTAAACAATTAACCTATCTTTCTGAATGTTTTGACTATTTTTTATATAGGACGGAATTTATTGAACTTTAAGAAGAATATCTTTCGAATTATTTATATTAATAATAATAATACACATATTTATTACGCACCAAATACAAAAAATGATAATAAAACCATACAATATAAGTATAAGCATTACTATCGTAGTTTATCTGGATTTAGTCATACTTTCCGTTAAATGCTCGCTATTTTCTGATTTATTTTTTATGTCTGGTGAGTGTAGCTGTATTGCTGACACCGCTGTGACCATTGAGCTAGTATACTAAAGAGTCGCTATGAAGCATAATTCCTGTATGTTCAAAACGGCGCACTGGGCGGGGCTTAAGTGGTTTACCAATATGGCTGCCTTAGCAGGTCCGCTTACGACCCTGCACACAACCCTGCACATTGCTTTTATGTCAAACACTCACCTATGAAATGTTATTTTCGGCGAATTCTTCTTGTTAACGCTGTTTCTACTCTTGCAACTAGGTAGAGCACAAGAAACCATTATGTCTTGTAGTAGTTTGCTATATAATATAACTGTAAGAACTGAAATAATCAAATAATACAACCATACATGACTATACACTAGAATCTACGTATTTGACGTAAAATGGTGTACCAATATGGCTGACCTGCGCCGTTTTAGCCACGTGATAGCGTCTCCCTACTTATTCTATATCAATGGCTGTAACTCTTGCTCTGTAATTTGTGTGTTAAACGGCCTTCTTACAACACTATTTCACCGCTTATAATGCTATTCTTTTAATCACTTGCTGTCAACAGTGAGTGGTAGATCGATCGAAATATAATTCTCTAAATGTCACCGTCAGCTCAGAGAATTGAACCCCAGCTCCCAGCGATCTCCTACAACACTGGACCTCGTTTAATTAATTAATAATAATAAATGTTTTAATATGTTATTAACACATAGATGTTAAGTAAACCTATTTATGTATCATTGATTGTAAATTATCGCCACAAAACAATTAATATCGAACTTAAACAATTTCATAATTTAAAAGAGATAACTAGGCTGTATAAGATATTTTCACTTAATCTCGAAAAAGTATCTGCACATTTAGAATAATTATGATATGAATTAAAGTATTTATTATAAATCAAGCTATATCTTAAATAAAGAAAGGATTATGTACAAATTCAAGTTTGGAAATTTCAAACATTTTCGACGAAATAAATTATGTGTTACGGTTATACGTCACAGTGGATTTATTCTGCAAATAAAACTAACAATAAGCACAAGACTGCTTTACCAATGATTCATAAATGAATTGACATTTTTTTTTAGTTCGGTAGTAGCAAAAATACCTATTCTATGAAAAGTGCTTTCGCGGACTTAGATGTAAACCCAACTGAAAAACGGCTCTTACGTTTCAAATAATATAAATAATTATTAAATATATGAACAAGGTTTCTTGGCGTCTTGGTTAGATAAGGAAAGAGTAAGGAAATGGAGGTCGACTGAGGGTCAACTCCATACGAAAGCGCTAATAGGGGACGGGGACGTTCTCTGAAAGCCTAATTAGACGCAGTAAAAAAAGCAAGTTAAGACCATTATTGGGTTGATAACTGGACACTGTCCCTTAAGGAAGCATCTATGCAACACGGGTCGGGTGAGCGAACCCTGGTGCAGGAGATGCGAGTTACAGGAGGAAACAAGTTTACATGTAATCTGCACATGTGAGGAATTGAAGGTACTCAGGCAGAAACATTTCAGAAAGGATCTGCTGGAGCCTTCGAGGGTACTCAAGTTTGCAGTGGGCAAGTTACTGGACTTTATAGAGGACAGTAAACTTCTCAACTGGAAATGAGTGCTCCAATAGAGATGGTACAAAGAGCACCCAGCTCAAGTGCCTGGACTATAGGTGTCCAACCCTAACTGAATGAATGAATGAAGGTTTCTTGGCTGGCCCTTGTTAGTTGATTCATCACATATATGAACATATATGAACAACATGTTACAATACAGATCTATCCAAACTTACTCACCAACTCATTACAAAATGAATGATAAAAAATGTAGTGCTCGTGGTAATGCAGTAACAACTTCGTTTAAATGCATGCACTTAGTGTACTATAGTACTATAAATAAAGTCTGCAAACATTCAATATTTGTACATTAGATAACAATTTCTAAAAATCCAAACTTTATTATTAATGTTTATTTGTCTACTTTTGTATTCATTTAAAATACATATGCTTTGAACTTGAGTATCTCTGTATTTCTAGTTTTTTACACCTTAAATTTTATCAAACTAGATTTACAATTTTAGCATCTATTTTAACGTCTTTTTTTCTATTTTCATATACGGTGGGAGAATTATAGTAAATTAATAAGGAAACTACGAGTGACGATTTTTTAAAGTCAATTGCAGTTAAGTATAAATTAGAAGTATTCTGATCAGATAGTGTTGAAATTGAAAGATTTTTGACGTGTTTCTAGTAATTTCAATAGGAAGAGTGAGAGAACACAGAAATGTTATGTTCTCTGACTAAACATGGCAATGCTTGAAGAGTTAGACATGAAGCTTATAATTACTGTATGTGTATCATGAGGGAGCTCAGCACATTATCAAGAAAATTTTAGTTGAAACTATTGTTGGTGTCGAGAAACATTGAAGATGGTTACAAATTTGGTGAATCTTTTGTCATAGAAACACAGAACACAATAAAAAAAAACGCCAAAATATCCTACAATTAAATATAAAAACAAACTATTGCCAGTGAAGTTAAATCACCAAACACAAAAGCGTTGAAAATTTTATATACATACAAAATTGTAGCGTTTTGAATTCCTAGGTTCCTCACGCCAGAACCAAAACTAGAACAACAGTTTTTTGAAAGTATTACGTACAGCAGGAGAAAAAGTTTCATGACAGAGGGCCCTTTACTCAAAATGCACGGATACCTACATGGACTGTATGTGGTACAGATAGTATTTCTATATGCATACTAGGACAAAAAAATCCCGAAGGGTTTGAGTAACAACCCTCCTTTCGCGGATCGCAGGATACTTTTTCTCCAACTGTACAATGAAAGGCGAGTATATCATCAAAATTAACTGTTGTAGAGTTTCTGCTTCAAAAAAACGAACTAAAACTCTACATGTCGCCATTAATGTGACTTCTTTACCAGGAAAAGTGAGTAAACGGCGCCAGAAAGTCACCGTGACCTTCTAGCGCCCCTTGCAAAAAATACAGAAGCAACAAAATAAAATAAAAATACAAAATATATATGTACACAGATCTTACTAAAATCCCCCGTTTCGCCACTAATGTAAGTGGCTTCTTTAGGAGCAAAAGTGGGTAAGGAGTGCCAGAAGGTCATGGTCACTTTCTGGCGTAGCTCTTGATATATTCATCAACCTTATGAACTTCCAAAAGACGCTGTATAATTGAATATAATTTTATATTGTGTATCTCTTATTGATCAGCAAGTCTTCAATAATTTTTTTCCGGCAAATGCCTTAGAGAGACTCTATCTTTCATTGATACACTGACACGATAACAAGTAGGTTAGATTTTCTGGAAAAATCACACACAGCATTGGAATGTTTTGCACGGATTTCTAAATTAACAAATTCCAGTTACATGTCGTCATTGCAATGATTAGATTTCTAGAAACTGCAATTCTTGAATTATATTATATAATTATAATATAAATTTGGTGACGTTCAAAAATATATGCATGTTGTACATCGATTGATTAACGTTTCGACGCTTGTTATTTGACTGGCGAGAGTGTAGTTCTACTTTATATTTCTGGCATTTTCAATTGTTTGTTAATATCATAGGTTATTCCAGGTTACTCAATAAAAATGTAACGGTATACTTTTTATACATACATACAAATAGCACTATGTGTGAATTATGTGTTTCCTAATGGTAATTTGGTGAAAGGAAGAACAAAAATGAACCTTAATAAATACTACAATACGAATCGTAACTTATCTAGCTGTGGCGAAACAGAATTGAATCATTTAATTTGTATATTGTGCCAACCACAGCCAACATGCAAATGTAAATTTAAAGCAAAGTTTCCCAAAGTGGCGTATTAAATTAGCAAATCTATAGACTATGACTATAAAATAAGGTTTTTAATTTAATTTAAAGATCGCATTAATCAAAATAATTTAAAAACGATTTGCTTTTCTATCTTATAAAATTGTATTAATTCAATGTATGTTGTTAAAAATGTGCTGCGTAATATTTAATTATCTAAAACCACAATTAACTGGCAAGATTTACAAACATATTATTTGCAAATACTGTGTTTGATACGTATACATGACGTTATTGATCATGTTACAATGAGTAATAACTGCACGCGTAATACGAGAAATATCAGCAGTTTTTATATTCGTTTTTATACTGATATTTTCGTTTATTCTGGATTTTGAGTCAACTTAATTGATAATCATAATTCATTATTTGCGAAGGTGTAGACATGTTTTGAAAATATTATATTTTGTTTAAATAAAAATAATAGCTGTGTCCTTTCCTTTTCTCCCGATTTATGAATGTATATCAATGCAACTGAACAACAAGTGCAGATATGAACTATCTTTTTCAAACTAAATGCAAACTTTTCGACGAGGGATGTGTATTTAGTAAATTAAGGGTTTACTTTAAAGCAAATTTAATTACTCTGAGTATAGATTAATCAAAACAGTACTCCTTTTTGAAAAAATGAAATTTGGTTTAAACTAAAGCCGTTGTTTAGTAAATGAAAATGTCCCCCTGAAAGATTGATATTTAAGCTGAAAAAAAGATGGCACACATAACCCCTAGAAATCGTCAGTGAAGTTATAATGGGACTTCCCCTCTTTTTTTTGGCGTAATATTGTGAAATTACGTGTACGTGTGTGAATAATATTGTAATGTCTTGAATCGTAGAACTAGCTGAAAATCGTTATATTAAACGATCAATTTACGGTATTTATTAATCAATTCCATTTTATGGAGTTAAATACAGTTATACAGTTAAGGAAAAAAGTCTTCGTACAGGTAAAAAAATCGCCTGTTGTACAAATAGAAGATGAAAAACGATTTCTTTCGTCACAAATCGATCAACGACAAGAACAGCTTAAATGTGGAGTATTTCTCTAATAAGTTAATTATGAACAAAGTTACAAGCATTGAAGTACGCATGGAACAATTCACCTCTCCTTTGTGGTGAGAGTTGAATTAAATTTATATCACTAAAGGAAAGATTATGCTTTGATAATCCAAAATTCAATTGATTATCTGCAATGGTTTCAAAGTTATGAATTTTGTACTCTACGAAATAGAGGCGAAAATTGCGTGCAACTCGTGTAACAGGGTGCACACGCCACTTTCGGGCTAGCACTCTATTTAAAATCGATTATATCTCTGAAACTATTAACGAGGTACAAAATGTTTGGTTTGTGGTACAAACTAGCACAATACGATGGTGTAAGTGAAATTTTGAAATTTCGATATGTAGGGGAAGGGGACTAGCACTCTACTTAAGATCGATTATATCTGAAACTAACGAAGTAAAAAATGTTTGGTTTTTGGTACAAAACTAGTACAATACGATGGTGTAAGTGAAATTTTGAAATTCCGATATGAGGGGCTAGCACTAACTAGTACAATACAGTAGCATGGACGAGGTACAAAATGTTTAGTGTTTGGTACAAAACGATACCAAATGCGTACAAAACTTTAGCCCAGAAAGAAATAAAAAAATCGGATATGGGAGGGCGGCAGCCTCAGTTCGCCAGTATCGGTGACTGGATATACTTTAGATTTGAAGACATCATAATCCATTAATCTAACTAAGTTGACTTTATTCATAACACTAATAGGCTAATGTATCAATTAAACTTTGTCTCTTCTTTAATACGCTTGTTAAGTGTATTTCATTAAGGTTTTATGGAGCTAAAGTTCGTGGACTTCGCGATTGTAATCCAGTACTAAAATGTGCCTAGGTTGTATGTACTATAATCATTATTAAATTACGAATGCAATTATCTGACACAGTTTTACAGCATTGTGACGAATATTATATGTATTGGAATAAAATATTTGAAGGTAGTGCAATAATATTTACTTTAAGTTTAACTTAATTAAGAATACAAGTTCAAACCCGATATTCAAAAAAATGTAATCAATATTAATGACAATATTTATACTTAATTCATTAGTAATACACTCACTGTCCACTAGTTTATATTTATTGGGTAGGTTATTGTTTCATTTTTTCTATAAAAATGTACTGGGGTTTCTCTTACACTCCATCTTTTATTTCTAAATCGCTAGATTTATTTGTTATTGTTTCTATTTGGGAAAACAAATTTCTCAAAGTTAATTGGTGGCATACGATAATTAAATCTTGTTGTAAATATACAAATTAACTAGCTAACCAGTTAGATAAATATTTCCCAAAGTGGTTTCTGCAAACTCCAGGAGGCCTTTAGAGCCGCTGTAAGTCAAGATTCCGTGAACAACGTCAATGTGTCTGTGGATAGTTTATTGAATAGTAAAATGTGATGTCACAACTGTATATATGTATAACATTTACACTAGTTGGTTAGACTACAGAACATAATAATATGTTCTGTAGTGTTATGTACATATAAATGTTGTAAAAATGGTTTTCTTGATTTTGAAAAATAAAGGTTCTTGGACTTCGAAGTCATGCGCACTAAATAAAATAAAAATATACCGGTCAATTTCAAAACGTTTAACTGTACATAAATACAGGGTCGCTGATATGTATGGGAACGGTCGATTATTGGGTAAAATATACGAGGTACCGGAAAAAGTTAATCACAAAAGTTTTAGGGTTTTTAAATGCTTATTGGTTAATAATAATTTTAAGTATACAGGGTCGGTGGTAAAGTCGTGGCACGTCAAAGTTACATATTTTTAAACGGAACCACCTGTATATTATTATATAATTCAATTCTTTCTTCAATTTTAAGTAAAAATTGTAATTTTTACTTGTAATAACACATAATAATCTAACCGTTTCCGAGGTATCGGCGATTTTTGAAAATATTACTTAAATAAAATCTAGGTACCTAATAAGTAGGCCATGACGCACCTTAATAATGTCATAGCACCGTATAAAATAGGAGTGTAAACCTAAATTTTACAATTACGTACTTGTTTTATTAATAACTGTTTTTTTTTTCAAATACAAACTACCTAATATTTTAAGAAATCGATAACTTGGAAACGGTTGGATTTAGGTACATTATGTGTATTAACAATTTTCACTTAAAATTGAAGAAAGAATTGAATTATCTAGTAATATACAGGTGGTTCCGTTTAAAAAATGTAACTTTGACGTGCCACGAGTTTACCACCAACCCTGTATACTTAAAATTATTATTAAGTAATAAGCATTTAAAAACCCTAAAACTTTTGCATTTAACTTTTTCCGCTATCTCGTATACTTTACCCAATAATCGACCGTTCCCATACATATCAGCGACCCCTGTATGTATGCCTAAAAGAATACAATATGTATTTTATGTATGTATGTTTACAGCGTGACTGGCATTTTTGTACATCTCTTGTTATTCTCATCTCGCTAATAAATATGTTGACTGTATGTTGTATTACGTTCACTATAGCTATTTTAAATTTAAATTTGCTAAGTAGTATAAATAGTATAAAAACCTTTTTGTTAGATACGATCAATAACTTTTTGCTGAGAAGTGCTTTGTCTACAAAAATTTCTATGTACTAAAATAACGAATACGTAAAGCATTCCTATAATCAAGCTTTATATTTTATATTTTTAGATTTTACAAAAATAAGTTCAATAAATTATTTATAGGGACTGCTTGTACAACATAGAATTGATAAAAAAAACGTAACATAGGTACATATTTTTATTTACGTGTTAAATATATGTTTAGATGTTTACATGACGATTTATTAATTCATGTTTAAAACTTCTTAATTTGGCTAAAGCGTTAATGAAAACGTGGTGTGCTATTGTTTATTGATGATTATTTGTGAATTTATAATAAAATAGCACCAAACAAAGTACAATTTCAACTGATTATTTATGCTTTTAGATACCATTACATTAACAATGAGAATTTGTATCAGCAAATAAAGCCTTAGCTGAAAACATGATTACGTTCTATAAAAAATCATTAAAGTAGAAACCATTTGGGTAGATAATCCGTTTTAAAACGTTTTTATTTGCTAAAGATAAATTCCCAGCTGCAAGATTCATATTTAATTATTAACTGATTGTACCTACATTAAACTGTTTTATCGTAAATAAAATAATTTCATCCAAAATTTTAGCTGATATTATTGTTTTCAGATCCATGACATTTCTTCATCGCTACTGTACCTTCCAGAGAAACGAACCTTGTTCACTACCAGCAATTGTTGAAATGATTGCTGCCTTTATGAATAAAAAACCCGAAGAAGTTGCCCTAGCTACAGCATTCAATGCGTTAAAATTATTTGGATTGTCCCAATGATTATTCTTTTTAAAGCTGCTTTTATGTATGTTTCCTGGCTTTTAGTTTTTATTGAATATTTATTTTTGCAAGATATATTGTAGTGTATTACTATTAAGTAACAATACAAATTATGTCCTATAGACTTAATCTTGCCGATTTTTGTCAACGTTGTAAACAGTAATAATTAATATGAATCAGTGAATTTCACAATAGTGTAACTTTTATAAAATAACAATGAATTAGGTGTTTCAATTTAGAATATATTTTATCTATGGCTTGCTTAAATTATATATTTTTATATGAATTTTTGGTGCTACCTATTACCTTTTTGTTTCATGTTAAAATTGCCATGTATCATAAATCTTTGTGATATTATGTAATGTAAAAAGGTGCCTTAAACGTTTGTTAAATAAAAATGAAAATAAATTAATGTTTTTTATTATTGAAAATTATTAATTTAACCAGATAGTAGTTATCTATTTAGAAAACAAAGCAATCGATTTTAATCCAAATAACAATGGACGTCAGCTAACGTAAACAAATATTCGTTATTCCTTGTTCTAGTAAATTCTAGAAGTAATAAATTTTCTACGTTGGTATTGACTATTACCAACATGAACGTGACATTTCGTTTATCAAAAACCATTTTATTAACTGAATTATAATAATAAACGGAAATATCGCGATTAAATAAGATTAATATTATAAAAATCTATTTTTGAAAGGTATCGGATGTTTTAAATTATTTGTATTAGATAAAATATCAAAATCTAGTGCTTTGGGTTCGAGGCTAAAAGTGGAGGGGATAGAAGCAACTATATAAAGTAGATTCAGGCTCCATTTTCCAATAGTAGAATTTACTACGTTGTGTTGAAAGTGCGATATATTAAGTGTATATACAGAAAGATAAAGAGATAGAAAGTAAGTTGTTTTAAATTTTATCATTCAAATAGACTGTTGCAATCGTGCAATATTTTAATAGTAGTTTTGACAAATTTAGTTCCTTGAATTTATTTCACAATGTCTATCATTTCATTTGTTTGTTTAAATTAACAAAATTTTTACTGTTTTGTCATAATTCATTCCGTTTATTTTAAAGGTAAATTAATGTTGTATATTTAATTTTGTGTCATTTCTTTGTGTTCTTACTTTACGCGAATGAAATGTCCGCCATTTGCTTACAATTCAATGACGCATTTTCCAGTTATTGATTATGCGCATTATCGGTCTCGCCTTTTTTTTACATTACTAATTCTATGCTTGTTTTTCCAGGATGCAGATTTTCGTGAAAACCTTGACTGGTAAAACAATTACATTGGAGGTGGAGCCGTCAGACACCATCGAAAATGTCAAAGCTAAAATCCAAGACAAAGAAGGAATTCCCCCTGATCAACAGCGATTAATCTTCGCAGGCAAGCAATTGGAAGATGGACGTACTTTATCCGATTACAACATTCAAAAAGAATCTACCCTTCACTTGGTTTTAAGATTGAGAGGAGGTATGCAAATCTTTGTGAAGACTTTGACAGGAAAAACCATCACTTTGGAAGTTGAACCATCTGATACCATTGAAAACGTGAAAGCGAAGATTCAAGACAAAGAAGGTATTCCACCAGATCAACAAAGGCTGATATTTGCTGGAAAACAACTTGAAGATGGCCGTACATTGTCAGACTATAATATCCAAAAAGAATCTACACTTCATTTGGTATTGAGATTAAGAGGCGGTATGCAGATTTTCGTTAAAACTTTAACCGGCAAGACTATCACTCTAGAAGTGGAACCTTCCGATACAATTGAGAATGTTAAAGCTAAAATTCAAGATAAAGAAGGAATTCCTCCAGATCAACAGCGTTTAATCTTTGCTGGAAAACAATTGGAAGATGGTCGTACTTTGTCTGACTATAATATCCAAAAAGAATCTACTCTTCACTTGGTATTAAGGCTTCGAGGTGGAATGCAAATATTTGTAAAAACTTTAACTGGAAAAACAATTACGCTGGAAGTTGAACCATCTGACACCATTGAAAACGTGAAAGCTAAAATCCAAGACAAAGAAGGTATTCCTCCGGATCAGCAACGATTGATTTTTGCTGGTAAGCAGCTAGAAGATGGACGAACTTTGTCCGATTATAATATACAGAAAGAATCAACTCTTCATTTGGTTTTGAGACTGCGAGGTGGTATGCAAATTTTTGTTAAAACATTAACTGGTAAGACCATCACATTGGAAGTAGAGCCATCGGATACTATTGAAAATGTTAAAGCTAAAATTCAAGATAAAGAAGGTATTCCGCCAGATCAACAGCGTTTAATTTTTGCTGGCAAACAACTGGAAGATGGCCGCACCCTCTCAGACTACAATATCCAAAAAGAATCCACTTTGCATCTAGTCCTAAGGCTTAGAGGAGGAATGCAGATTTTTGTGAAAACACTTACTGGTAAGACAATTACATTGGAAGTAGAACCATCTGATACAATTGAAAATGTGAAAGCCAAAATTCAAGATAAAGAAGGTATTCCGCCAGATCAGCAGCGTTTAATTTTTGCTGGCAAACAACTGGAAGATGGCCGTACCCTCTCAGACTACAATATCCAAAAAGAATCCACTTTGCATCTAGTCCTAAGGCTTAGAGGAGGAATGCAGATTTTTGTGAAAACACTTACTGGTAAGACAATTACATTGGAAGTAGAACCATCTGATACAATTGAAAATGTGAAAGCCAAAATTCAAGATAAAGAAGGTATTCCTCCAGATCAACAGCGTTTGATTTTTGCTGGCAAACAATTAGAAGATGGACGTACTCTTTCTGATTACAATATTCAAAAAGAATCTACACTCCATTTAGTACTACGATTGAGAGGTGGTATGCAAATATTTGTTAAAACTTTGACTGGCAAAACTATAACTCTTGAGGTAGAACCTGCCGATACTATTGAAAATGTGAAAGCTAAAATTCAAGACAAGGAAGGAATTCCCCCAGATCAGCAGCGATTAATCTTTGCAGGAAAACAATTGGAAGATGGCCGAACTCTATCCGATTACAATATCCAAAAGGAGTCTACCCTTCACTTGGTACTACGATTGAGAGGTGGAATGCAAATTTTTGTTAAAACACTTACCGGAAAAACTATCACATTGGAGGTGGAGCCTTCTGATACTATTGAAAATGTGAAAGCGAAAATCCAAGACAAGGAAGGTATTCCTCCAGATCAACAACGTTTAATTTTTGCTGGTAAGCAATTAGAAGATGGCCGTACACTTTCTGATTACAATATACAAAAGGAATCTACTTTGCATTTGGTTTTGCGATTGAGAGGAGGTATGCAAATTTTTGTTAAAACACTTACCGGAAAAACTATTACTCTAGAGGTAGAGCCATCAGATACTATTGAAAACGTCAAAGCCAAAATTCAAGATAAAGAAGGTATTCCACCAGATCAGCAACGTTTGATCTTCGCAGGAAAACAGTTAGAAGATGGACGCACTCTTTCCGATTACAACATTCAAAAGGAATCTACCCTACATTTAGTACTTCGCCTACGTGGTGGCCAATAAAGCATATTTAACAATACTATTCTTGGTGTATTTTAGTATTACTTTATTGAAAAGAGGCTGTAATTTTTTTTACTTTAAGCATTACACCATGTGATGCACAGGATAATAAACACACATGCATACTTTAATAATTGTCTTTTATTAATAATTTACAAATATTTAGTTGTTAATTCATAATGAAGTAACTGCTACAGTTTAATTAATTACTTTAATAAACACTAACAATTAAGTAAATAATATCTCTTAATTTGGTCTATTAAGAGATATTGTTGACTTGTAAAGAAACATTTAAACTAATTCTGTACTTGCAAAATTCAAGTAAGAATTTAATATCGTTTCAATCCTAAATTTTTATACAAAATTATATTTAATTTTTATAACATCCTTTGATGCCATCACAAAAACTATAAAATATAACAATAAAGGAAATGGTTTTTAAGAATGCAAATTATATTTACATACTCTATAACGAAACAAAGAGCCGAAAAAATTAGTTGTGGTGCAAGAATATCGTTTTTTTTTTTGCTTGTCAAGTAATTGTGTTTGTAAATCGCTAAACAAAAGAGAATTACTGTTATATACGTCTGATTAATTGCAACATAATAGCAATGAACAGGAATATAAGAATTACGACAAATATGGAGGAGATTGTCTCCAGATTTAGTATGCTTTTCGCTAACAAACCGCAATATTTTTCAAACAAAACCAGATTCTATTTTTGAATATTTATAATACTCAATAAGCCATGATAATAGTACACTCTTCAACGAGCGTATAATGGCTATTATCCTCGAAAATGAAGTTTATCATTTGAATGAATAATAAATAGAACTGCTATTATTACTGCTTTAAAAATGCAGAATAATAAATAGTCTTATACAATTGGTACATCGGCAACCATTTTTTTTTTTAGTCATCAGCAAGTACTGATCGGGAAAATTATACGTGCTGAATGACTAGGTGAGGTATTGAATGCGTTGCTTCAATAGAATATTTCGTATGTTGAGATGATAATTTTTATAGTTTTCATTAATTCATATTAATTTTTATAACAGACAATTAACTTAATGCTTATAACTGGATTTAATTCTTGGTCTCATGTATCGTATAGTGGTCGGTTCAAACTCTTACCTAAGGAGACTAAAAGATAACGTATATGTGTACATACATACTCAAAGATATTATTTAATAGTCATGAAGAAACGTTATTTTTCACTATAAAAAACAAACAGACATAAGTAAATTTGTACTGCCATCGTTCAGTTTGTGCAAATAAAATGCTATTTTCTAGAAAATAATAAAAGATGAAATTTATTTGGTTTTGCATGAAGCTCAACTACTTTGAATATGAACAATATTACACTTAAAACATCTGAGAGTTGACTACACTTCTGTTCAAATCATCTAAATTTAAGGAAAGTAAAGTGGAAGTTTTCCAATATTAAGTTGTTATTCGATGGACGCTTTTAGCACTAAATACTACTTTCTTCTGCAATATTTGTTGAATTTGTGATGTTATAAATATAGACTTTTTCCTTGTTTAACAAATTACTCAATTCAATATTGAAGACATGCCATATAAATATCAGTACACCGCACTCAGTCGAAGGCGCTCACAGTGACTCGTTTGCAAACCTTTTTATATTGAAATATTATTAATAAAAGAAACTACATAACTTTATTATTTAATTTATTAGACGTATAAAAGATACAACAATTATTTATTGTTTTGAAATATTCATAAGTAACTCCTTTTGGTAATTTTTTGCTCGTTTTTCTTTGAAGGTCAATTTCTTAGTTGATGATCGTTTTGGTCGATCAAATATGCTCAACTGATTCTGTATGGTTTCAACAGCATTCTTATCTTGAGGTATGTGAATGAATCTAATATTTCTCGCTTTGACGAAAAATGATTCGAAAGGATATTCTATACCTGAAAAAAAAATGTATGTATATCGACATATACAATTATTAATCATTAAAGACCGCAAGAATTGGTTCGGTTCCAGCGGCAGTACCAAGTACTACATCGCGAGCGACCTTAACGGCGCGCGCCTATCGTACGAGTATGTATGTAGTGAAATATGTAGTTTGTAGTTGGTTTGTAGGCAGTCATCGTACGGTATTGTTGTATAGTATGGGTACCTATAATTCGGTTGCAAAACGCATTTAAAATATCGAAAGTTCATGAAAATGCTTCTGTGTTTGTTTGCTAATAGTTACGCCCCTGTTACCGGACCACACTTGCGGTCTTTATTAATCATGCAACAATATGAATGAAATGTAGGTATGGAATATTACATATATGTATATGTAAAAAATAAAGGCAACAATACAGACTCTAAATGTTCGCTCATTCATTGTTGAGTATAAACAATTTGAGTGAAAAAATAAATATAGTCATATATGTATATAGTATAGTAGGTATCCAAGCAATAAACAACATGCTCCAAAAGCAGAACACTGAACAAGCATTATTTTAAACTCTATTTTCTCAATTTCTTTCACGCTGAATGGAGTTTAGTATATAGGTCCTTTTTCATAATCTCAATCTTGCTTGACGGTCTGTTTGTTAAATGTTGAATTGTGGTGTATGAAAATTGATGCTTTTTGTCTTTACTTAGAATTTTGGACATTGAAGAGCGTGGTCCCCCTAAATAAATGGAAGCATCATGTATATAGGGACGGCATTGGATGTACAGTCACTGACAGAAGTAATGTCTTCCCCAAGTAGCGCTGTGTATCAAAATTGTATTCCATTTCATAATCGGGTATGTTCGTCGTTGCATACTACCTTTGCATATTGCATTATGTATTCACATAAGCCGAAATCCTGTGTTTGCTGTTATAAAAACTCTTGAAGGTATTAACACCAACCTATTTGTGAAATTTAAAATGAAGTTAGATTCAGTAGCGCTTATTGTTGAAGAGATATATGGAATTTCTATTAATTTTTCAATATAAATATTAATGTAAATTTTGAGAAAAATAATTAGTATGGGGACATTAGAGTATACAGGGTGGGGCAACCAAGATGGGATGAACGGTTATAATTAAGCGGTGAGGAATTTCGAAAAACCTTTTTCGGGATTTGATTGAGGGCTACATGGACTAGGTTTTAAAAATATTTTCGTTATACAAGGTGATCTAAGCGATCAGTGACGAACCAAACTTATGTTTTAGTTAAAACTTGTTTGGTGTTTAGTGAGTTAAAATGTTTAGTTTTCTACTTCTGCACCAAGAGACCCAGTGAAGAACTTTTATAAAAAGTAATAAACAAATACAAGAAACAAATCGTCTCTTAAATAAATTAATATATATTTAAAAATATAGCATTAGGTACAGTAAAAGATATCACACAGCTCACCATTACGTTGAATATAATGTATTATCCTTAAATAAAATCGACATTTCACAATTTTAACGGCCGGGAACTTCAGCGTAAAGCAGATTTAATTTTGAAAGATATAATAGGAAATCGGGCAAATTAAACTTCTTTTAACCTTAAATACCCTATCAAAATTATTATAATATCGACCGGAATAGAAGTAACAAGTTTTTACATTGCTACATATAACGAAAAATAAAGCAGTATTTATTATGTTACGAGTATATATATGTATACGCCAGCTAATATATCCGCATTTTAAAATGATGTCTGAAAGTAAAATGAATCTAACTTAAATTTAAATTTCACAAATATGTCGGTGTTAATACCCACAACAGTTTTTATAACAGCAAAAACCGGATTTCGGCTTATGTGAATACATAATGCAATATGCAAAGGTAGTATGCAACGACGAACATACCCAATTATGAAATGGAATACAGTTTTGATACACAGCGCTACTTGGGGAAGACATTACTTCTGTCAGTGACTGTACATGTGTACATTGAAAAGTGTTAAGGTATTAACTTTTGCTTCTGAGCTATCAACAACGGGTTTCATATGTGTAATCTTTGGCCTAAATTGTATATGCAATAAACAGATTTTTAGTAGTCTTCGTATAATGTCCACAGAAGGTGCCAGGCTAGTGGGATATCTCTCAGAAAAACTTGCGTATGTGATTTTCATTGCCCTATTACATTCATCATAAATTATGAGAAGATTTAAGAAATCTTCATTACTGAAATTAGAGCGCGACATAATTATAATTTAACTGTGTAATATTTTAATAAAAACATCCGTTATGCAAATCTTAAATGCTCAAAATTTCAGATTTGTTCTACAAACGATGTTTTAGATACTTTCTCTGCAAGCTCATAGTGGGACACACAGCACAGTTAAACTTGTCGTCCCACTTTCTTTTTGCAACGAAGTCTACCTATATCTGAACAAAGCACTAAGATACACCATATATGTATTATATGTCAGCAGATTAAAGGAAAAGCAAAAATAAGTTTGTATGTGTATGCTAGAAATTTTACATAATAGTTTTAAAATCTGTAGTTGCTTAGAACCGTGGGCGTGGAGTTCAAATAGACAGCATGTTCTTTAATTCGTCAATTATTTGCAATAGCATTATAATAAATAACAGTTGAAATAACACTTTTTACCTCTAGCATTATAATAAGAACAGTCTTCCATTTCAATATTCATAAAACCATCAACATTCACAATTTTGCCTGTTACAACGGATTCATCTCTAAAATCAATTGTTGTATAGTTTTGTTCAAGACCCTTAACTAAGCTAGCCATAGTATTGTAATAAAGAAAAATCTCCTTGCCTGATGGTTTGGTATTCATTTCTAATAATAAAAATAAATTAAAATCAAACAATAAATCGGTACAATACTTAACCTTATTAAATGTTAGGTTAGGTGTTTTTATTTACAAACATTTGGGTTGCGTTCGGAATCGAGTAGACAGTAGTGGCTACATTCCTGAGTTCGGTGTATACTGATATTGTATATACAGATGATATACAGTACGGTCGACCGTCCTAGGGTCAGTCGATGTCATCCGAAAGCGTATGCAATAAACCACAGACGCCTTCAGTAACAAACGTAATGACATGATGTAAGGCTATAAACTGCAATAGAGAACCTATGTACCTACTTTGTAATTATTCTTTAAATTTAAAGATAATCATGAGAAATAGCCATTCCTTTTATTCCCAGACGAAAAAATAATTTTTTTCACCTAGAAATCGGGGAAAAAAGAAGCAGGATTACAGCTTGCTTATGTCCTGTAACACAGCATATTGTAAACGCTGTAAATATCTTTTCGTGTTTAAATTGCCTTCAATAAAAAAGGATCAATTATGTGGTCTCCCAAAAGACCTGTCCACACATTCATCTTTTGGGGATTTTGTTCTGCGAACGTTGTAAGTTATGTGTTGATTATCTTTAGACCAATAGCGTGTAACAGAGGGACTGTGACGTCTGACGTCCATGCAACACAAACGAGGATTCATCAGTCTGTCATCAGTGAATAAAATGTTTTTGACAAAGGGTTTGTCATTGATGCAACGACAGATAAGTGCTTCACAAAAGTCGAATCTGTCATGTTTATCATTAGGAAATATCTCATTTGTTTTATTGAACTTGTAGGATCGATATTTATTTTTCTTTAAAACTCTCAAGACCGTATTATGTGAAATATTCAGCTGCTCTGCAATTTTTCTGCTAGATGTACGCGAGGTTTCTTCTACTGCGGCACAAATTAGAATATCCCTTTCCTCATTTTGTGGTATTAGGGTCTTTTTATGACGATGTGGGTACAAACAACCATGTTTTTCAAAATTCTTAAAATTATGCGGCGTACAGTTTCATAACCAATACTTTTTACAAATTTTGCTTGGAAAGAACGGGTAATTTGTCTGACAGACTGACATACAAAGGAGCGATACTGTCAAATTGACAGCAGGAAACTGAACCTGTCTGTGTACGCGTCTGTGGTGTTTTGCATACCCGTTCGGATGACATCGACTGACCCTAGGACGGTCGACCGTACTGTATATCCGATAACTGCGGAACTTGCTATTAATAGCAAATTAATTACATCGCAACAAATTTTGTTCGTGATATAGTCTTTTTAAATACAACGCGTGATCAAGATTTTTCTTTGATAAATCTGATTTGGATAATTTGTTCGTGCTTGTTGATCTTAAATAATTTCACGAGCCCGAAGAGCGAGTAAAACTATATACATATCTTAACAAGCACGAACAAATTATCCAAATCAATTTTATCGGAAAATCTTGGTCACTTGTATTACTTATGACCATTGTTCTCGATCGCCCGATTCGTTAAGATAACCTCCTGTCCTGGGTGATAACTTTCAACATGCAATGAATAAAAAATAAAGCCCTTTTTGTGGCCTGACACTAGACTTGCGTTAGACGCAACGATTAAAGACCAATCTCGGAATGAACATATCTATTTTTTTAAATAATTTGTAAACACTGTTCTTGTAACCGAATAATTTTTTAAATACGTTGATACGTGCTTGATACAAACATACAAGTTCTTAAATTTTAAGGTAAATATCGTACTACTTCTAGGTACTATGTGGAAATATATAGTTGGAACAGTCGCATTTGGTTCTATAGCTTATGGGGTTATGTGAGTTATTTATTTTTTGTTAAATTTAATAATTTTTGGACTCGCGTATAAATTTATTTTAGACGTTATTTTGCCGGTAGTACATGTTATTGTACTGCAAGGTTAGATGGACTTGTCATAATTATTACTGGTGCTAATTCTGGAATTGGTAGAGCATTGTCCTTTGAACTTACAAAGAGGGGTGTGTATATTTTCCCCATATTGACTACAACATAGAATTATTATTTTAGGTGCAACACTTGTGTTAGCATGCAGAAATATTAATAAGGGCATAATTTTGAAACAGGAGATACTTGCACAAAATTATAACCGACAGCTGCAAGTATATGTTAAGCATTTGGATTTAACTTCATTTGATAGTATTATTAAGTTTGCTGAATGTATTAATACTGAATTTAATGAAATTTACGCGTTGGTGAATAATGCAGGAATATTTTATTATCCTCAAGAACTTACTGTAGATGGATTTGATGTTACTCTTCAAACAAATTATTTGGGTATGAATTCTTAAATAGAGTATCTATGCATGATTAAATAACTGTTTTCCTAGGTCCTTTTGTTTTAACACATCATTTGCTCAAAGTATTGAAAAAAGCAGTTCATTCACGAATAGTTAATGTTAGTTCTGAAGCTCATCGTTTAGCTAATGCTTATGATTTGAAAGCAATAACAAAGTGTCAAAGTGAATTTCGTTCACATTTTAAAGCATATAGCGTAACAAAATTGGCACTGCTTTTGTTTACACATGAATTGTCCAAAAAATTAGCAAGTAAGTATTTTCTCTTCTTATACAATGATTAAAAATATAAATGTTATGTTAGTATGATGTAGGTCTATATTAGTTAATAATTTAGCTAAATTCATCAAATCAACACTTATGTAGGTTTGATTGTTAGTGGGTCGATCAGGTATTCAGTGCCTCCTTTCACTGCAATCTATAAGATCTTTTGTGAATATTCTTAATCTTTTAGTTCCAATTTATCTCTAAGGTTCTAAAAAAGTTTAGTATTTTGAGGGCTATGCGTCTAACAACAGTTGGTTCCAAGTAAGCCTGTTCAAGGTAGATCACCTCTGTTGGATCAGGGCCACAGTACTTCAGAAGGCTGTGGCTGGTAAACAAAGCCGTACTGATGCTGAGATCTCTCATTGAGATCTAGCAGGGATTTGCCCTTAGTGGCTGAAAAAATAAACTTTTTGTTTTTGGAGTGTTGATCCAGTGTGAGTTTTTTGTTCAGTCTCTCGTTGTTAAAGATGAGCTCTAACGTCGCCTTTAATTAGGCGAAAGAATGGCTCTGGTCAGTGAATCGAAACTCTGCGTCTTATTTTGCAATGCCATCAGCAGTCTCATTACTGTCACATTCCCAGTAACCTGGTACCCATATTAGTGTAACTGCGTTCCTTTGGGCCAGAGCTTTGGGGCTGAGCAGACAGTCGCACGCTAGCTTAGATTTAAGGTAAATATGCCTAGAGCTTTTAGTTTGATTTGACTGCCTGAAAAAATGTATATGAGTGCGCCCTGGTAGTGTCTTTTCAGATATCTTTTCAAAAAATGATATTGCGCCCTGGTAGTGTCTTTTCACAATGTTCAATACCACATATTTCAGTCTGAAAGATACTTGGGCTTGTTTTTAGCGTTGCCTTGCTAGTAGACACCACATAAAAGAGTCATTGAACATATTGGATGTATTAAATACTCTCATATTATACATATGTGCAAGGTGTTATAAGTTATTTCAAATAAATCCCATGATCAACATTCAAGTTGCTTGCTTATTTGTGTGATATGGTTACCAAATGCCTGCCTGTTGGTTCACCTCAAACCGCATTCAACGAATGCGTAAAAAACTAGGAAACTATCTATCATTATACTAAAGTCGATTTCGACCATTTTAAGGTAATTTCAAGATGACCGGAAGCAGGTACCGACTTCCTCATTTTGAGAGGAATACCCTGTTTATTATTAAAATTTTGATTATACGTGAAATTTTAGCTATGTTTCATGGACAAATGTCATATAGTACCTATTCATTTTTGATATATTAAAATTTTTATGGTAAAATTGTTTACTCGCAGAAAATCAGTTACACTTTTTTTTTTCATATACCTATGTCTAGAGAGATCTATTATTAAATTTGACTTAAGTTTCTTCAAATAATAGAATTAAATTAAATTTTTATAATTATTAGTACTGAATGTGCGAAATATACCTTTTTTTATATGTGTGGTGAGTGCTAATTACAGTGACTTCTTAAGCTGTATCGTTTGTATGACTATCAATGCAAATTTCGCTGTGTAGTTTTGTGTGTGTATACTTGTGTTCAAATGGCCTTGTAACAGTATTTTATTGCTGGTATGTAAAACCAGGACACGCTCGTATTTTCGTTAGGAATTAATATTTTTAAATAATATGCGAGTGAAAAGTTCAATTTTTATAGAAAAGATGTAGCATTTTTGGTTTCAACTTCCTCGGAAGCATGCCAAAATTGTACAGGTCATCCACTTTCGTATGTTTTTGAGGATTCCAGAGACCCTCTGAGAGAAAAACTGAGGTACGGTTCCTGACATCTTTTTTCTTAATAATGACGCAAACCAAATTCCGCTATTTCTTACCGTTTTCGAACTACAAGTTACTACATAATTTTTTTTTACATGTAACACCCCGCATATTTTATCAAAAAATGAAAAAGGAACTGAAAAAACGACTCCAAACATATATGTACAAGGTGTATATAAATTGTCGCAAAAGCTACACGTAGCGACATAGCTTGTTTGAATTTGACACAAAATTCTTATGGTAAAATGTCGTATCATGGCTTTATGCGTCCTCGGGGACCACATGAAACTAACATCCATTTGGCAACACTGTAGTTTCATACTACCGTAATAATAGAAAGTTAGTAGTTTTGATTTTTCGAACGCATCCGTTCAAATTGATGTCCGTCCGTTTGTAAACACAGTTGCAATCTACAAGGCATAGGTAAGAGAGTATATTTAGATGGGAATCAATATACTACATACGCATAGCGCCATAAGAGGCGTAATTTTAAAATGAATTTAGGTGACGATTTTGCACAGATTGACGTACGATAAATTTACTGTTTTATGAGTGAATTGGAACATTAACAAATATTTAAAAAAATTATATTAATTTATTTTTTTGAATAATTCTATCTGCTCTGGTTTTTGGTGAAAGCGTGCACAACTATAAATGATACTACTTTAGCTACCTACACATGCCTTTTAACGTTTTGGTTGTGCAAAACTCAAGCTTTCAAATGACATATGAAACGTTGAAAAAATTTAATTTGGGGGACGGGGAGGGCTGAAATTGTTTCTCGAGAAAGCCATATCTTCTTTATACGAGCTGTGCAAAACTTCGTTTTGGTTGTACAACACTGTGCAAAACTCAAGCTTTCAAATGACATATGAAAAGTTGAAAAAATTTAATTTGGGAGAGCTAACGTTAAGTTGCCCCTCTCCCCTTCTCCCCCATAAATATAGCATAACTTATCTTGTACAGGTGTGCAAAGTTTTGTTATGGTTGTGCAAAACTGTGCAAAATTATAGCGCATATAAACTTTTAAAACAATAATTTGGGAGGGCCAACTTAACTGACCTATAAAACACAGAACCAGAAAAACTAATCAAGAGAATATGAGAAAACACGAAATAGAGCAGAGCTTGCACAAAACTAAATACTTGAGAAAAATTAATTCGGACAAATGTCAAAATTTGACACTAATGATTTTGATTGAAACCAAATAAGAAAACATACACATTGTCTTACAACGTTGCCAATTGTGTTTTTCAAGAGAGGATGCTAATGAAGAAATGTTAAAAATAGACTCTACCATCAAAAAGAAACTGTTTTCTATAAATTAGGAATAAGAAGTTGTCTAAATTCAAAATTGCAGCTGTCTGTTCCGACAAAAATCGAACACAAGCGCTTATTAAGAGACTAAAAAACCGAAACTTCGTGAATCTCGTGAAGACGTATGAAGCATGGTACGGTTGTGGTTACATAAAAGCGACCACTGATTTGACATTTTGTGTTATTTTCATAAATTTTGGTAAATCAGGCTTTTAAAATGTTATATAAAGGTTATATATGTTGTCAGCAATGACAGCAAAAATAAATAATATGACATGAGGTTTACAATAGGAAAAAGTGCCGGTCGCTTTTATGTGATCGCGACCGTACAATATTTTACCATTGAGATTGTCGATTTAGAAACGAACGAAGAATGTCGCTGCGTATAGCTTTTGCGACAATTTTTACACACGTTATATAATACATGTATCTTTTGGCAGATGTATTTGAAAAATAATTTTATAAATATTATTAACGATTTTTAACTACCTTCCCAAAAATACTGTATGGATCATACATTTTTGGAATCGTTTTTCAGTTCTCGTTTCATTCTCGAGAAAATATATAGGGTGTTACATATAAAAACGCACAAGTTGTGCTTATATTGGAAAAAAACGAAGAAAGAAACTGTTTTTCGATAGCACCTAAGAAAAGCGGGATATTGAGCTGGACTGGTTTTGCCAAAAATCCAAAAAGATCCTGTAGTTCGAAAATGACAAGAGATAGTCGAATTCAGTTTGCGCCATTATTATTTTCGAAAACATCTGGAAAAATCTTAGTTTTTTTTCACTCTGTTCTTTAAAACATGCAAAAATGGGTCAGAACGTTTTTCGATAGCTTTAAATTATAAAATGCTTATGTTGTAATTTAAAATTATGGTTTTAGGTGAACAAAACACTATCTAACAGAGAATTTTATAGTTCAGAAACCATAAATATAGAAATGCGTTTAAACATTTATTGTACTATATGTATATAGTAATGCAGACATTGCATATTCTATTAGTAATACACCTTGCAGTTTTTTTTTCTTGAAATATACTACTATATTCATTGTTTCAGAAACTAACGTAATTGTCAATGCAGTGAATCCAGGAAATGTAGAAACATCTATTTATCGTAATTATCCTCCTTTATCTAAGTGGTGGTTATACGCCCTGCAATGGCCAATTAGAATTCTTATCATTAAGAGACCACATCAAGGGGCGCAAACACTTCTTCACACATTGTTGACATCAAATAGATCAACGGGGCAGTATTTTACAGAGTGTAAATTGGCACTACCTAGCCCTATTGCATTTAATGATGCACTGTCAAAGGAGTACTATAATTTAACTTTAGAAATTTTAGACAACAAATTTATTACAGAGTCAGAGTGTTAGATATTTACATTTATATTAGACGACTTATTTTTATATCTTAGCTTATAATGGGCGAGACTTGGATTTCTCCAGATCAACGAATCCAAAAATATATAATAAGTATGGGTAAAAATGGCTTAAAACCAACTGAAAACTGCGAATGTATTATGGATGTATCTGCCAGTACTTATGACGTTAAAAGATATAATGAATCCTCTTTCGTGGTTGGTGATAGTAGTGATAGTTTTGAGAGGCTTCTTGATATACTTTTAACAACGATGAACGAAGGAGAGAAAGCAAAAGTTGTGTTTAAATTAAAGGAAAAGAACGTCGAATTTACACTGGAACTTATAGAGTTTAAATCAGATGGATTTATTTTTGAGTGGGATGCTAAAAAGAAGTTTGAACTGGCTTCTAAACATAAAGAAAGAGGGACAGAGTTATTTAAAATAATGCATTATATCGATGCTTCGCATAGATTTAGTAAAGCTATTAAATTATTATCCTCTATTCCAATTGCAGTTGACAAACCACCTACTGTAATAGATGATCTCCCTATATGTGAAGTGTATTCTTTGAAGACTGTATTGTGTAATAATTTAGCTTCATGTTATTTAAAACATCGCGATTATGAAGTTGTGATAGAGTTATGTAAAAGAGTTTTACAACGGGAAGCCAATAATGTGAAAGCATTGTATAAAATGGCAGTTTCTTATTATGAAGTGCATGATTATCATAAAGCTTTAGAAACACTCGAATATGTTTTAAAGTTAGATCCTGAAAATAAAGCAGCTGCGGATAGAATGAAAGACTTTACACAAAAGGTGAATGAAACTAATGCTAAGGTTAATGCTATGTTTAAGAAGATGTTTACATGATGTATATCATTCCATTTTGAATAAAGGTCTTAATATTGTCTTCGCAGACATTTGTGTTTTTAATTGTATAAGTACAGTCCCTGGCCACAATATTAGGGCCACCTTAAAAATTTTTCAAATACAAACTACCTAATATTTTAAGAAATCGATAACTTGGAAACGGTTGGATTTAGGTACATTATGTGTATTAACAATTTTCACTTAAAATTGAAGAAAGAATTGAATTATCTAGTAATATACAGGTGGTTCCGTTTAAAAAAATGTAACTTTGACGTGCCACGAGTTTACCACCAACCCTGTATACTTAAAATTATTATTAATAAGCATTTAAAAACCCTAAAACTTTTGCATTTAACTTTTTCCGCTATCTCGTATACTTTACCCAATAATCGACCGTTCCCATACATATCAGCGACCCCTGTATGTATGCCTAAAAGAATACAATATGTATTTTATGTATGTATGTTTACAGCGTGACTGGCATTTTTGTACATCTCTTGTTATTCTCATCTCGCTAATAAATATGTTGACTGTATGTTGTATTACGTTCACTATAGCTATTTTAAATGTAAATTTGCTAAGTAGTATAAATAGTATAAAAACCTTTTTGTTAGATACGATCAATAACTTTTTGCTGAGAAGTGCTTTGTCTACAAAAATTTCTATGTACTAAAATAACGAATACGTAAAGCATTCCTATAATCAAGCTTTATATTTTATATTTTTAGATTTTACAAAAATAAGTTCAATAAATTATTTATAGGGACTGCTTGTACAACATAGAATTGATAAAAAACGTAACATAGGTACATATTTTTTATTTACGTGTTAAATATATGTTTAGATGTTTACATGACGATTTATTAATTCATGTTTAAAACTTCTTAATTTGGCTAAAGCGTTAATGAAAACGTGGTGTGCTATTGTTTATTGATGATTATTTGTGAATTTATAATAAAATAGCACCAAACAAAGTACAATTTCAACTGATTATTTATGCTTTTAGATACCATTACATTAACAATGAGAATTTGTATCAGCAAATAAAGCCTTAGCTGAAAACATGATTACGTTCTATAAAAAATCATTAAAGTAGAAACCATTTGGGTAGATAATCCGTTTTAAAACGTTTTTTTATTTGCTAAAGATAAATTCCCAGCTGCAAGATTCATATTTAATTATTAACTTATTGTACCTACATTAAACTGTTTTATCGTAAATAAAAATAATTTCATCCAAAATTTTAGCTGATATTATTGTTTTCAGATCCATGACATTTCTTCATCGCTACTGTACCTTCCAGAGAAACGAACCTTGTTCACTACCAGCAATTGTTGAAATGATTGCTGCCTTTATGAATAAAAAACCCGAAGAAGTTGCCCTAGCTACAGCATTCAATGCGTTAAAATTATTTGGATTGTCCCAATGATTATTCTTTTTAAAGCTGCTTTTATGTACGTTTCCTGGCTTTTAGTTTTTATTGAATATTTATTTTTGCAAGATATATTGTAGTGTATTACTATTAAGTAACAATACAAATTATGTCCTATAGACTTAATCTTGCCGATTTTTGTCAACGTTGTAAACAGTAATAATTAATATGAATCAGTGAATTTCACAATAGTGTAACTTTTATAAAATAACAATGAATTAGGTGTTTCAATTTAGAATATATTTTATCTATGGCTTGCTTAAAATTATATATTTTTATATGAATTTTTGGTGCTACCTATTACCTTTTTGGTTCATGTTAAAATTGCCATGTATCATAAATCTTTGTGATATTATGTAATGTAAAAAGGTGCCTTAAACGTTTGTTAAATAAAAATGAAAATAAATTAATGTTTTTTATTCTTGAAAATTATTAATTTAACCAGATAGTAGTTATCTATTTAGAAAACAAAGCAATCGATTTTAATCCAAATAACAATGGACGTCAGCTAACGTAAACAAATATTCGTTATTCGTTGTTCTAGTAAATTCTAGAAGTAATAAATTTTCTACGTTGGTATTGATTATTACCAACATGAACGTGACATTTCGTTTATCAAAAACTATTTTATTAACTGAATTATAATAATAAACGAAAATATCGCGATTAAATAAGATTAATATTATAAAAATCTATTTTTGAAAGGTATCGGATGTTTTAAATTATTTGTATTAGATAAAATATCAAAATCTAGTGCTTTGGGTTCGAGGCTAAAAGTGGAGGGGATAGAAGCAACTATATAAAGTAGATTCAGGCTCCATTTTCCAATAGTAGAATTTACTACGTTGTGTTGAAAGTGCGATATATTAAGTGTATATACAGAAAGATAAAGAGATAGAAAGTAAGTTGTTTTAAATTTTATCATTCAAATAGACTGTTGCAATCGTGCAATATTTTAATAGTAGTTTTGACAAATTTAGTTCCTTGAATTTATTTCACAATGTCTATCATTTCATTTGTTTGTTTAAATTAACAAAATTTTTACTGTTTTGTCATAATTCATTCCGTTTATTTTAAAGGTAAATTAATGTTGTATATTTAATTTTGTGTCATTTCTTTGTGTTCTTACTTTACGCGAATGAAATGTCCGCCATTTGCTTACAATTCAATGACGCATTTTCCAGTTATTGATTATGCGCATTATCTGTCTCGCCTTTTTTTTTACATTACTAATTCTATGCTTGTTTTTCCAGGATGCAGATTTTCGTGAAAACCTTGACTGGTAAAACAATTACATTGGAGGTGGAGCCGTCAGACACCATCGAAAATGTCAAAGCTAAAATCCAAGACAAAGAAGGAATTCCCCCTGATCAACAGCGATTAATCTTCGAGGCAAGCAATTGGAAGATGGACGTACTTTATCCGATTACAACATTCAAAAAGAATCTACCCTTCACTTGGTTTTAAGATTGAGAGGAGGTATGCAAATCTTTGTGAAGACTTTGACAGGAAAAACTATCACTTTGGAAGTTGAACCATCTGATACCATTGAAAACGTGAAAGCGAAGATTCAAGACAAAGAAGGTATTCCACCAGATCAACAAAGGCTGATATTTGCTGGAAAACAACTTGAAGATGGCCGTACATTGTCAGACTATAATATCCAAAAAGAATCTACACTTCATTTGGTATTGAGATTAAGAGGCGGTATGCAGATTTTCGTTAAAACTTTAACCGGCAAGACTATCACTCTAGAAGTGGAACCTTCCGATACAATCGAGAATGTTAAAGCTAAAATTCAAGATAAAGAAGGAATTCCTCCAGATCAACAGCGTTTTAATCTTTTGCTGGAAAACAATTGGAAGATGGTCGTACTTTGTCTGACTATAATATCCAAAAAGAATCTACTCTTCACTTGGTATTAAGGCTTCGAGGTGGAATGCAAATATTTGTAAAAACTTTAACTGGAAAAACAATTACGCTGGAAGTTGAACCATCTGACACCATTGAAAACGTTAAAGCTAAAATCCAAGACAAAGAAGGTATTCCTCCGGATCAGCAACGATTGATTTTTGCTGGTAAGCAGCTAGAAGATGGACGAACTTTGTCCGATTATAATATACAGAAAGAATCAACTCTTCATTTGGTTTTGAGACTGCGAGGTGGTATGCAAATTTTTGTTAAAACATTAACTGGTAAGACCATCACATTGGAAGTAGAGCCATCGGATACTATTGAAAATGTTAAAGCTAAAATTCAAGATAAAGAAGGTATTCCGCCAGATCAACAGCGTTTAATTTTTGCTGGCAAACAACTGGAAGATGGCGCACCCTCTCAGACTACAATATCCAAAAAGAATCCACTTTGCATCTAGTCCTAAGGCTTAGAGGAGGAATGCAGATTTTTGTGAAAACACTTACTGGTAAGACAATTACATTGGAAGTAGAACCATCTGATACAATTGAAAATGTGAAAGCCAAAATTCAAGATAAAGAAGGTATTCCGCCAGATCAGCAGCGTTTAATTTTTGCTGGCAAACAACTGGAAGATGGCCGTACCCTCTCAGACTACAATATCCAAAAAGAATCCACTTTGCATCTAGTCCTAAGGCTTAGAGGAGGAATGCAGATTTTTGTGAAAACACTTACTGGTAAGACAATTACATTGGAAGTAGAACCATCTGATACAATTGAAAATGTGAAAGCCAAAATTCAAGATAAAGAAGGTATTCCTCCAGATCAACAGCGTTTGATTTTTGCTGGCAAACAATTAGAAGATGGACGTACTCTTTCTGATTACAATATTCAAAAAGAATCTACACTCCATTTAGTACTACGATTGAGAGGTGGTATGCAAATATTTGTTAAAACTTTGACTGGCAAAACTATAACTCTTGAGGTAGAACCTGCCGATACTATTGAAAATGTGAAAGCTAAAATTCAAGACAAGGAAGGAATTCCCCAGATCAGCAGCGATTAATCTTTGCAGGAAAACAATTGGAAGATGGCCGAACTCTATCCGATTACAATATCCAAAAGGAGTCTACCCTTCACTTGGTACTACGATTGAGAGGTGGAATGCAAATTTTTGTTAAAACACTTACCGGAAAAACTATCACATTGGAGGTGGAGCCTTCTGATACTATTGAAAATGTGAAAGCGAAAATCCAAGACAAGGAAGGTATTCCTCCAGATCAACAACGTTTAATTTTTGCTGGTAAGCAATTAGAAGATGGCCGTACACTTTCTGATTACAATATACAAAAGGAATCTACTTTGCATTTGGTTTTGCGATTGAGAGGAGGTATGCAAATTTTTGTTAAAACACTTACCGGAAAAACTATTACTCTAGAGGTAGAGCCATCAGATACTATTGAAAACGTCAAAGCCAAAATTCAAGATAAAGAAGGTATTCCACCAGATCAGCAACGTTTGATCTTCGCAGGAAAACAGCTAGAAGATGGACGCACTCTTCCGATTACAACATTCAAAAGGAATCTACCCTACATTTAGTACTTCGCCTACGTGGTGGCCAATAAAGCATATTTAACAATACTATTCTTGGTGTATTTTAGTATTACTTTATTGAAAAGAGGCTGTAATTTTTTTTTTTACTTTAAGCATTACACCATGTGATGCACAGGATAATAAACACACATGCATACTTTAATAATTGTCTTTTATTAATAATTTACAAATATTTAGTTGTTAATTCATAATGAAGTAACTGCTACAGTTTAATTAATTACTTTAATAAACACTAACAATTAAGTAAATAATATCTCTTAATTTGGTCTATTAAGAGATATTGTTGACTTGTAAAGAAACATTTAAACTAATTCTGTACTTGCAAAATTCAAGTAAGAATTTAATATCGTTTCAATCCTAAATTTTTATACAAAATTATATTTAATTTTTATAACATCCTTTGATGCCATCGCAAAAACTATAAAATATAACAATAAAGGAAATGGTTTTTAAGAATGCAAATTATATTTACATACTCTATAACGAAACAAAGAGCCGAAAAAATTAGTTGTGCAAGAATATCGTTTTTTTTGCCTTGTCAAGTAATTGTTTGTAAATCGCTAAACAAAAGAGAATTACTGTTATATACGTCTGATTAATTGCAACATAATAGCAATGAACAGGAATATAAGAATTACGACAAATATGGAGGAGATTGTCTCCAGATTTAGTATGCTTTTCGCTAACAAACCGCAATATTTTTCAAACAAAACCAGATTCTATTTTTGAATATTTATAATACTCAATAAGCCATGATAATAGTACACTCTTCAACGAGCGTATAATGGCTATTATCCTCGAAAATGAAGTTTATCATTTGAATGAATAATAAATAGAACCTATTATACTGCTTTAATAATGCAGAATAATATAGTCTTATACAATTGGTACATCGGTAAGTCATCAGCAAGTACTGATCGGGAAAATTATACGTGCTGAATGACTAGGTGAGGTATTGAATGCGTTGCTTCAATAGAATATTTCGTATGTTGAGATGATAATTTTTATAGTTTTCATTAATTCATATTAATTTTTATAACAGACAATTAACTTAATGCTTATAACTGGATTTAATTCTTGGTCTCATGTATCGTATAGTGGTCGGTTCAAACTCTTACCTAAGGAGACTAAAAGATAACGTATATGTGTACATACATACTCAAAGATATTATTTAATAGTCATGAAGAAACGTTATTTTTCACTATAAAAAACAAACAGACATAAGTAAATTTGTACTGCCATCGTTCAGTTTGTGCAAATAAAATGCTATTTTCTAGAAAATAATAAAAGATGAAATTTATTTAGTTTTGCATGAAGCTCAACTACTTTGAATATGAACAATATTACACTTAAAACATCTGAGAGTTGACTACACTTCTGTTCAAATCATCTAAATTTAAGGAAAGTAAAGTGGAAGTTTTCCAATATTAAGTTGTTATTCGATGGACGCTTTTAGCACTAAATACTACTTTCTTCTGCAATATTTGTTGAATATCAGTACACCGCACTCAGTCGAAGGCGCTCACAGTGACTCGTTTGCAAACCTTTTTATATTGAAATATTATTAATAAAAGAAACTACATAACTTTATTATTTAATTTATTAGACGTATAAAAGATACAACAATTATTTATTGTTTTGAAATATTCATAAGTAACTCCTTTTGGTAATTTTTTGCTCGTTTTTCTTTGAAGGTCAATTTCTTAGTTGATGATCGTTTTGGTCGATCAAATATGCTCAACTGATTCTGTATGGTTTCAACAGCATTCTTATCTTGAGGTATGTGAATGAATCTAATATTTCTCGCTTTGACGAAAAATGATTCGAAAGGATATTCTATACCTGAAAAAAAAATGTATGTATATCGACATATACAATTATTAATCATTAAAGGCCGCAAGAATTGGTTCGGTTCCAGCGGCAGTACCAAGTACTACATCGCGAGCGACCTTAACGGCGCGCGCCTATCGTACGAGTATGTATGTAGTGAAATATGTAGTTTGTAGTTGGTTTGTAGGCAGTCATCGTACGGTATTGTTGTATAGTATGGGTACCTATAATTCGGTTGCAAAACGCATTTAAAATATCGAAAGTTCATGAAAATGCTTCTGTGTTTGTTTGCTAATAGTTACGCCCCTGTTACCGGACCACACTTGCGGTCTTTATTAATCATGCAACAATATGAATGAAATGTAGGTATGGAATATTACATATATGTATATGTAAAAAATAAAGGCAACAATACAGACTCTAAATGTTCGCTCATTCATTGTTGAGTATAAACAATTTGAGTGAAAAAATAAATATAGTCATATATGTATATAGTATAGTAGGTATCCAAGCAATAAACAACATGCTCCAAAAGCAGAACACTGAACAAGCATTATTTTAAACTCTATTTTCTCAATTTCTTTCACGCTGAATGGAGTTTAGTATATAGGTCCTTTTTCATAATCTCAATCTTGCTTGACGGTCTGTTTGTTAAATGTTGAATTGTGGTGTATGAAAATTGATGCTTTTTGTCTTTACTTAGAATTTTGGACATTGAAGAGCGTGGTCCCCCTAAATAAATGGAAGCATCATGTATATAGGGACGGCATTGGATGTACAGTCACTGACAGAAGTAATGTCTTCCCCCAAGTAGCGCTGTGTATCAAAATTGTATTCCATTTCATAATCGGGTATGTTCGTCGTTGCATACTACCTTTGCATATTGCATTATGTATTCACATAAGCCGAAATCCTGTGTTTGCTGTTATAAAAACTCTTGAAGGTATTAACACCAACCTATTTGTGAAATTTAAAATGAAGTTAGATTCAGTAGCGCTTATTGTTGAAGAGATATATGGAATTTCTATTAATTTTTCAATATAAATATTAATGTAAATTTTGAGAAAAATAATTAGTATGGGGACATTAGAGTATACAGGGTGGGGCAACCAAGATGGGATGAACGGTTATAATTAAGCGGTGAGGAATTTCGAAAAACCTTTTTCGGGATTTGATTGAGGGCTACATGGACTAGGTTTTAAAAATATTTTCGTTATACAAGGTGATCTAAGCGATCAGTGACGAACCAAACTTATGTTTTAGTTAAAACTTGTTTGGTGTTTAGTGAGTTAAAATGTTTAGTTTTCTACTTCTGCACCAAGAGACCCAGTGAAGAACTTTTATAAAAAGTAATAAACAAATACAAGAAACAAATCGTCTCTTAAATAAATTAATATATATTTAAAAATATAGCATTAGGTACAGTAAAAGATATCACACAGCTCACCATTACGTTGAATATAATGTATTATCCTTAAATAAAATCGACATTTCACAATTTTAACGGCCGGGAACTTCAGCGTAAAGCAGATTTAATTTTGAAAGATATAATAGGAAATCGGGCAAATTAAACTTCTTTTAACCTTAAATACCCTATCAAAATTATTATAATATCGACCGGAATAGAAGTAACAAGTTTTTACATTGCTACATATAACGAAAAATAAAGCAGTATTTATTATGTTACGAGTATATATATGTATACGCCAGCTAATATATCCGCATTTTAAAATGATGTCTGAAAGTAAAATGAATCTAACTTAAATTTAAATTTCACAAATATGTCGGTGTTAATACCCACAACAGTTTTTATAACAGCAAAAACCGGATTTCGGCTTATGTGAATACATAATGCAATATGCAAAGGTAGTATGCAACGACGAACATACCCAATTATGAAATGGAATACAGTTTTGATACACAGCGCTACTTGGGGAAGACATTACTTCTGTCAGTGACTGTACATGTGTACATTGAAAAGTGTTAAGGTATTAACTTTTGCTTCTGAGCTATCAACAACGGGTTTCATATGTGTAATCTTTGGCCTAAATTGTATATGCAATAAACAGATTTTTAGTAGTCTTCGTATAATGTCCACAGAAGGTGCCAGGCTAGTGGGATATCTCTCAGAAAAACTTGCGTATGTGATTTTCATTGCCCTATTACATTCATCATAAATTATGAGAAGATTTAAGAAATCTTCATTACTGAAATTAGAGCGACATAATTATAATTTAACTGTGTAATATTTTAATAAAAACATCCGTTATGCAAATCTTAAATGCTCAAAATTTCAGATTTGTTCTACAAACGATGTTTTAGATACTTTCTCTGCAAGCTCATAGTGGGACACACAGCACAGTTAAACTTGTCGTCCCACTTTCTTTTGCAACGAAGTCTACCTATATCTGAACAAAGCACTAAGATACACCATATATGTATTATATGTCAGCAGATTAAAGGAAAAGCAAAAATAAGTTTGTATGTGTATGCTAGAAATTTTACATAATAGTTTTAAAATCTGTAGTTGCTTAGAACCGTGGGCGTGGAGTTCAAATAGACAGCATGTTCTTTAATTCGTCAATTATTTGCAATAGCATTATAATAAATAACAGTTGAAATAACACTTTTTACCTCTAGCATTATAATAAGAACAGTCTTCCATTTCAATATTCATAAAACCATCAACATTCACAATTTTGCCTGTTACAACGGATTCATCTCTAAAATCAATTGTTGTATAGTTTTGTTCAAGACCCTTAACTAAGCTAGCCATAGTATTGTAATAAAGAAAAATCTCCTTGCCTGATGGTTTGGTATTCATTTCTAATAATAAAAATAAATTAAAATCAAACAATAAATCGGTACAATACTTAACCTTATTAAATGTTAGGTTAGGTGTTTTTATGGTTTTTATTTACAAACATTTGGGTTGCGTTCGGAATCGAGTAGACAGTAGTGGCTACATTCCTGAGTTCGGTGTATACTGATATATACAGATGATATACAGTACGGTCGACCGTCCTAGGGTCAGTCGATGTCATCCGAAAGCGTATGCAATAAACCACAGACGCCTTCAGTAACAAACGTAATGACATGATGTAAGGCTATAAACTGCAATAGAGAACCTATGTACCTACTTTGTAATTATTCTTTAAATTTAAAGATAATCATGAGAAATAGCCATTCCTTTTATTCCCAGACGAAAAAATAATTTTTTTCACCTAGAAATCGGGGAAAAAGAAGCAGGATTACAGCTTGCTTATGTCCTGTAACACAGCATATTGTAGACGCTGTAAATATCTTTTCGTGTTTAAATTGCCTTCAATAAAAAAGGATCAATTATGTGGTCTCCCAAAAGACCTGTCCACACATTCATCTTTTGGGGATTTTGTTCTGCGAACGTTGTAAGTTATGTGTTGATTATCTTTAGACCAATAGCGTGTAACAGAGGGACTGTGACGTCTGACGTCCATGCAACACAAACGAGGATTCATCAGTCTGTCATCAGTGAATAAAATGTTTTTGACAAAGGGTTTGTCATTGATGCAACGACAGATAAGTGCTTCACAAAAGTCGAATCTGTCATGTTTATCATTAGGAAATATCTCATTTGTTTTATTGAACTTGTAGGATCGATATTTATTTTTCTTTAAAACTCTCAAGACCGTATTATGTGAAATATTCAGCTGCTCTGCAATTTTTCTGCTAGATGTACGCGAGGTTTCTTCTACTGCGGCACAAATTAGAATATCCCTTTCCTCATTTTGTGGTATTAGGGTCTTTTTATGACGATGTGGGTACAAACAACCATGTTTTTCAAAATTCTTAAAATTATGCGGCGTACAGTTTCATAACCAATACTTTTTACAAATTTTGCTTGGAAAGAACGGGTAATTTGTCTGACAGACTGACATACAAAGGAGCGATACTGTCAAATTGACAGCAGGAAACTGAACCTGTCTGTGTACGCGTCTGTGGTGTTTTGCATACCCGTTCGGATGACATCGACTGACCCTAGGACGGTCGACCGTACTGTATATCCGATAACTGCGGAACTTGCTATTAATAGCAAATTAATTACATCGCAACAAATTTTGTTCGTGATATAGTCTTTTTAAATACAACGCGTGATCAAGATTTTTCTTTGATAAATCTGATTTGGATAATTTGTTCGTGCTTGTTGATCTTAAATAATTTCACGAGCCCGAAGAGCGAGTAAAACTATATACATATCTTAACAAGCACGAACAAATTATCCAAATCAATTTTATCGGAAAATCTTGGTCACTTGTATTACTTATGACCATTGTTCTCGATCGCCCGATTCGTTAAGATAACCTCCTGTCCTGGGTGATAACTTTCAACATGCAATGAATAAAAAATAAAGCCCTTTTTGTGGCCTGACACTAGACTTGCGTTAGACGCAACGATTAAAGACCAATCTCGGAATGAACATATCTATTTTTTTAAATAATTTGTAAACACTGTTCTTGTAACCGAATAATTTTTTAAATACGTTGATACGTGCTTGATACAAACATACAAGTTCTTAAATTTTAAGGTAAATATCGTACTACTTCTAGGTACTATGTGGAAATATATAGTTGGAACAGTCGCATTTGGTTCTATAGCTTATGGGGTTATGTGAGTTATTTATTTTTTGTTAAATTTAATAATTTTTGGACTCGCGTATAAATTTATTTTAGACGTTATTTTGCCGGTAGTACATGTTATTGTACTGCAAGGTTAGATGGACTTGTCATAATTATTACTGGTGCTAATTCTGGAATTGGTAGAGCATTGTCCTTTGAACTTACAAAGAGGGGTGTGTATATTTTCCCCATATTGACTACAACATAGAATTATTATTTTAGGTGCAACACTTGTGTTAGCATGCAGAAATATTAATAAGGGCATAATTTTGAAACAGGAGATACTTGCACAAAATTATAACCGACAGCTGCAAGTATATGTTAAGCATTTGGATTTAACTTCATTTGATAGTATTATTAAGTTTGCTGAATGTATTAATACTGAATTTAATGAAATTTACGCGTTGGTGAATAATGCAGGAATATTTTATTATCCTCAAGAACTTACTGTAGATGGATTTGATGTTACTCTTCAAACAAATTATTTGGGTATGAATTCTTAAATAGAGTATCTATGCATGATTAAATAACTGTTTTCCTAGGTCCTTTTGTTTTAACACATCATTTGCTCAAAGTATTGAAAAAAGCAGTTCATTCACGAATAGTTAATGTTAGTTCTGAAGCTCATCGTTTAGCTAATGCTTATGATTTGAAAGCAATAACAAAGTGTCAAAGTGAATTTCGTTCACATTTTAAAGCATATAGCGTAACAAAATTGGCACTGCTTTTGTTTACACATGAATTGTCCAAAAAATTAGCAAGTAAGTATTTTCTCTTCTTATACAATGATTAAAAATATAAATGTTATGTTAATATGATGTAGGTCTATATTAGTTAATAATTTAGCTAAATTCATCAAATCAACACTTATGTAGGTTTGATTGTTAGTGGGTCGATCAGGTATTCAGTGCCTCCTTTCACTGCAATCTATAAGATCTTTTGTGAATATTCTTAATCTTTTAGTTCCAATTTATCTCTAAGGTTCTAAAAAAGTTTAGTATTTTGAGGGCTATGTCTAACAACAGTTGGTTCCAAGTAAGCCTGTTCAAGGTAGATCACCTCTGTTGGATCAGGGCCACAGTACTTCAGAAGGCTGTGGCTGGTAAACAAAGCCGTACTGATGCTGAGATCTCTCATTGAGATCTAGCAGGGATTTGCCCTTAGTGGCTGAAAAAATAAACTTTTTGTTTTTGGAGTGTTGATCCAGTGTGAGGTTTTTGTTCAGTCTCTCGTTGTTAAAGATGAGCTCTAACGTCGCCTTTAATTAGGCGAAAGAATGGCTCTGGTCAGTGAATCAAAACTCTGCGTCTTATTTTGCAATACCATCAGCAGTCTCATTACTGTCACATTCCCAGTAACCTGGTACCCATATTAGTGTAACTGCGTTCCTTTGGGCCAGAGCTTTGGGGCTGAGCAGACAGTCGCACGCTAGCTTAGATTTAAGGTAAATATGCCTAGAGCTTTTAGTTTGATTTGACTGCCTGAAAAGATGTATATGAGTGCGCCCTGGTAGTGTCTTTTCAGATATTGCCGGCACAATGTTCAATACCACATATTTCAGTCTGAAAGATACTTGGGCTTGTTTTTAGCGTTGCCTTGCTAGTAGACACCACATAAAAGAGTCATTGAACATATTGGATGTATTAAATACTCTCATATTATACATATGTGCAAGGTGTTATAAGTTATTTCAAATAAATCCCATGATCAACATTCAAGTTGCTTGCTTATTTGTGTGATATGGTTACCAAATGCCTGCCTGTTGGTTCACCTCAAACCGCATTCAACGAATGCGTAAAAAACTAGGAGACTATCTATCATTATACTAAAGTCGATTTCGACCATTTTAAGGTAATTTCAAGATGACCGGAAGCAGGTACCGACTTCCTCATTTTGAGAGGAATACCCTGTTTATTATTAAAATTTTGATTATACGTGAAATTTTAGCTATGTTTCATGGACAAATGTCATATAGTACCTATTCATTTTTGATATATTAAAATTTTTATGGTAAAATTGTTTACTCGCAGAAAATCAGTTACACTTTTTTCATATACCTATGTCTAGAGAGATCTATTATTAAATTTGACTTACGTTTCTTCAAATAATAGAATTAAATTAAATTTTTATAATTATTAGTACTGAATGTGCGAAATATACCTTTTTTATATGTGTGGTGAGTGCTAATTACAGTTACTTCTTAAGCTGTATCGTTTGTATGACTATCAATGCAAATTTCGCTGTGTAGTTTTGTGTGTGTATACTTGTGTTCAAATGGCCTTGTAACAGCATTTTATCGCTGCTATCTAAAACCAGGACACGCTCGTATTTTCGTTAGGAATTAATATTTTTAAGTAATATACGAGTGAAAAGTTCAATTTTTATAGAAAAGATGTAGCATTTTTGGTTTCAACTTCCTCGGAAGCATGCCAAAATTGTACAGGTCATCCACTTTCATATGTTTTTGAGGATTCCAGAGAACCTCTGGGAGAAAAACTGAGGTACGGTTCCTGACATCTTTTTTCTTAATAATGACGCAAACCAAATTCCGCTATCTCTTACCGTTTTCGAACTACAAGTTACTACATAATTTTTTTTTACATGTAACACCCCACATATTTTATCGAAAAATGAAAAAGGAACTGAAAAAACGACTCCAAACATATAAGTATGTACAAGGTGTATATAAATTGTCGCAAAAGCTACACCTAGCGACGTAGCTTGTTTGAATTTGACACAAAATTCTTATGGTAAAATGTCGTATCATGGCTTTATGCGTCCTCGGGGACCACATGAAATTAACATCCATTTGGCAACACTGTAGTTTCATACTACCGTAATAATAGAAAGTTAGTAGTTTTGATTTTTCGAACGCATCCGTTCAAATTGATGTCCATCCGTTTGTAAACACAGTTGCAATCTACAAGGCATAGGTAAGAGAGTATATTTAGATGGGAATCTAATATACTACATACGGATCCATAACAGCGCCACTGCAGGTGTAGTATAGAAACAACATTTTAGGCGGCAATTTTAAAATGAATTTAGGTGACGTCTGGGTGACATTTTGCACAGATTGCCGTACGATAAATTTACTGTTTTATGAGTGAATTGGAACACTAACAAATATTAAAAAAAATTATATTAATTTATTTTTTTGAATAATTCTATCTGCTCTCGTACGATAAATTTACTGTTTTATGAGTGAATTGGAACACTAACAAATATTTAAAAAAATTATATTAATTTATTTTTTTGAATAATTCTATCTGCTCTGGTTTTGGTGAAAGCGTGCACAACTATAAATGATACTACTTTAGCTACCTACACATGCCTTTTAACGTTTTGGTTGTGCAAAACTCAAGCTTTCAAATGACATATGAAACGTTGAAAAAATTTAATTTGGGGGACGGGGGAGGGCTGAAATTGTTTCTCGAGAAAGCCATATCTTCTTTATACGAGCTGTGCAAAACTTCGTTTTGGTTGTACAACACTGTGCAAAACTCAAGCTTTCAAATGACATATGAAAAGTTGAAAAAAATTAATTTGGGAGAGCTAACGTTAAGTTGCCCCTCTCCCCCTCCCCCATAAATATAGCATAACTTATCTGGTACAGGTGTGCAAAGTTTTGTTATGGTTGTGCAAAACTGTGCAAAATTATAGCGCATATAAACTTTTAAAAAAATAATTTGGGAGGGCCAACTTAACTGACCTATAAAACACAGAACCAGAAAAACTAATCAAGAGAATATGAGAAAACACGAAATAGAGCAGAGCTTGCACAAAACTAAATACTTGAGAAAAATTAATTCGGACAAATGTCAAAATTTGACACTAATGATTTTGATTGAAACCAAATAAGAAAACATACACATTGTCTTACAACGTTGCCAATTGTGTTTTTCAAGAGAGGATGCTAATGAAGAAATGTTAAAAATAGACTCTACCATCAAAAAGAAACTGTTTTCTATAACTTAGGAATAAGAAGTTGTCTAAATTCAAAATTGCAGCTGTCTGTTCCGACAAAAATCGAACACAAGCGCTTTTTAAGAGACTAAAAAACCGAAACTTCGTGAATCTCGTGAAGACGTATGAAGCATGGTACGGTTGCGGTTACATAAAAGCGACCACTGATTTGACATTTTGTGTTATTTTCATAAATTTTGGTAAATCAGGCTTTTAAAATGTTATATAAAGGTTATATATGTTGTCAGCAATGACAGCAAAAATAAATAATATGACATGATGTTTACAATAGGAAAAAGTGCCGGTCGCTTTTATGTGATCGCGACCGTACAATATTTTACCATTGAGATTGTCGATTTAGAAACGAACGAAGAATGTCGCTGCGTATAGCTTTTGCGACAATTTTTACACACGTTATATAATACATGTATCTTTTGGCAGATGTATTTGAAAAATAATTTTATAAATATTATTAACGATTTTTAACTACCTTCCCAAAAATACTGTATAGATCATACATTTTTGGAATCGTTTTTCAGTTCTCGTTTCATTCTCGAGAAAATATACAGGGTGTTACATATAAAAACGCACAAGTTGTGCTTATATTGGAAAAAAACGAAGAAAGAAACTGTTTTTCGATAGCACCTAAGAAAAGCGGGATATTGAGCTGGACTGGTTTTGCCAAAAATCCAAAAAGATCCTGTAGTTCGAAAATGACAAGAGATAGTCGAATTCAGTTTGCGCCATTATTACTTTTAGAAAAGAGAGATCTGGAACAGTATCTTAGTTTTTTTCTATCCCCTACAGGTTCTCTGGAACTCTCGAAAACATGCAAAAATGGGTCACTCTGTACTTTAGCGTTTTTCGATAGCTTTAAATTATAAAATGCTTATGTTGTAATTTAAAATTATGGTTTTAGGTGAACAAAACACTATCTAACAGAGAATTTTATAGTTCAGAAACCATAAATATAGAAATGCGTTTAAACATTTATTGTACTATATGTATATAGTAATGCAGACATTGCATATTCTATTAGTAATATACCTTGCAGTTTTTTTTTTCTTGAAATATACTACTATATTCATTGTTTCAGAAACTAACGTAATTGTCAATGCAGTGAATCCAGGAAATGTAGAAACATCTATTTATCGTAATTATCCTCCTTTATCTAAGTGGTGGTTATACGCCCTGCAATGGCCAATTAGAATTCTTATCATTAAGAGACCACATCAAGGGGCGCAAACACTTCTTCACACATTGTTGACATCAAATAGATCAACGGGGCAGTATTTTACAGAGTGTAAATTGGCACTACCTAGCCCTATTGCATTTAATGATGCACTGTCAAAGGAGTACTATAATTTAACTTTAGAAATTTTAGACAACAAATTTATTACAGAGTCAGAGTGTTAGATATTTACATTTATATTAGACGACTTATTTTTATATCTTAGCTTATAATGGGCGAGACTTGGATTTCTCCAGATCAACGAATCCAAAAATATATAATAAGTATGGGTAAAAATGGCTTAAAACCAACTGAAAACTGCGAATGTATTATGGATGTATCTGCCAGTACTTATGACGTTAAAAGATATAATGAATCCTCTTTCGTGGTTGGTGATAGTAGTGATAGTTTTGAGAGGCTTCTTGATATACTTTTAACAACGATGAACGAAGGAGAGAAAGCAAAAGTTGTGTTTAAATTAAAGGAAAAGAACGTCGAATTTACACTGGAACTTATAGAGTTTAAATCAGATGGATTTATTTTTGAGTGGGATGCTAAAAAGAAGTTTGAACTGGCTTCTAAACATAAAGAAAGAGGGACAGAGTTATTTAAAATAATGCATTATATCGATGCTTCGCATAGATTTAGTAAAGCTATTAAATTATTATCCTCTATTCCAATTGCAGTTGACAAACCACCTACTGTAATAGATGATCTCCCTATATGTGAAGTGTATTCTTTGAAGACTGTATTGTGTAATAATTTAGCTTCATGTTATTTAAAACATCGCGATTATGAAGTTGTGATAGAGTTATGTAAAAGAGTTTTACAACGGGAAGCCAATAATGTGAAAGCATTGTATAAAATGGCAGTTTCTTATTATGAAGTGCATGATTATCATAAAGCTTTAGAAACACTCGAATATGTTTTAAAGTTAGATCCTGAAAATAAAGCAGCTGCGGATAGAATGAAAGACTTTACACAAAAGGTGAATGAAACTAATGCTAAGGTTAATGCTATGTTTAAGAAGATGTTTACATGATGTATATCATTCCATTTTGAATAAAGGTCTTAATATTGTCTGCAGACATTTGTGTTTTTAATTGTATAAGTACAGTCCCTGGCCACAATATTAGGGCCACCTTAAAAATTTTGTTATTTTCTATCTCCGAGCTAATATAATTCCGAGAAACGTACTAAAATGAATAATATGGATACTTGGTATTTATTACACATATTCTAAGTAAATTTCTGCCTAATAAATCTCTAGAGTACCGCTTAATTACTTTATACCTGTCATGTGCCCCTTCGCCGGTGTCTTAACAAGTGGGTTCAGTATTGTTCCGGCTGTGTTACTGTAAAAATAACCAGCTTATTTGTGAAAGGTATCGAAGATTATTGTTAGTGTGGAAAGCTTTAAAATCAATTGTTTGTTCAAGACAAAACAATACTATTGCACAATTAAAAGCAAACATTGAAGATGTGTGGCAAAATTACCAAAAAATCAAACAGTATGCCGAAAAGGACCAGGGATGTGATCAAGAATAGGGGTGGAATTACTAGTTGTTAATACAATGCGTGGAAATATTATTTTCCTAGACTACTTTAATAAATTTATCCGTTTAAACTTTTTATTTGTTTAAATATTTCAATAAAACCGTCTTATCAGTAGGTGGCCCTAATATTGTGGCCAGGGACTGTATATGTATATATTAACATTCAAAATATAACACTGTAGTTAAATAATGTTAAGTATAAGCTAGTATTGTCTTTTTTATATTACTTTTTAAAGAATATCGATTACATCGTGTTGGAGTTTTGTCACAATAAGTTTTACTTTTGGCATTTGCGGATCAGTGCTCCAGTTCAGACATTTTTCTTTTGGAGATTTCGCAAGAAGCAACTATTAACTACGAATAAAACAAAATATTTTCTAACAGAAGGTTATAATTCAGTTGATATTTGGAAGATATTGTACCTTTGGAGTTACATATGAACAAACTAAGTATAGTATAGTACTCGAATTTAGCAAAAAAATAGTGAATGTATTAGCGTTGCAATATAAATTAAATTTCCTGTGCTGATTTAGTTGCTATCATTAAAATGCAAATATACCATGTGAACTGGTAAATATAATATTTAATAGCGAAATAAACAACAAGTATAAGCAGTTTAGGCACGGACAGGTCTAAGCAGTACATACTTTTAGCTACTTTGCTTACATGTGAATAGCTTTTGGTTGTGGAGAACTACAACATTTGCTATCTATTTTAAAATTTATATATGTTCAACAACCAATAAATTCAGATCAATATACCGTAATACAGCTTTTTGGCGATTTTTGGAGGTATTGAAATGTGTAATTAGGTCTTTAGTTTTTTTACAATTTACAAGAAAACACATTTACCTGTGATCCTCTCCATACGCGGGTAACATCCTTATTACGCGGAATAGAAATACGTTTCTTTTCGGTCCTAGCGTAGCTTAAGAGTTGAATATATTACAAGAAACATCTATATTCAATAAAAATCCTAATCTGCCCTAGTGTCCACCGGTGCGTTGTGATGAATACAAGTATTCGCCCATAAAAGGACCTTAAGGCCTTATACTTGTATAACGTCAACAAATTAATGAGGATCAAATTACGTGAAAATTTACATTATAAATGACATGTTCTAATTATAGAGTAACGGACGAATAATAAGTAACCTAAATAACATGTTGCAAAGTGTATTCATTTTATATAGAAAGTAAATAAATAGGATGCATGTAGATATGTATATAACTACATAGTTTATTGTAAAAAAACACTTTTATTAAGGGCGTGTGGCAAAGCAATACGGCAGACAATGTAATTGACTGCTCTACCTATTCGGTTCTTTTCAAGCAAAAATACGCAACTATGTAAGGAAATGGTGAGTGCAAAAGAATCGTTAAAATATGGGTTCTATAATGACGCACGGCAAAGTATCAGACATAGAGATGGCATATTGATGCCATGTATGTATATAGCCGGAGCTATTTCGAGCGTTATCGAGTTTGCAATCGGCAGTTAGCCGTGCGACTGAAAGCAGCCTTGAATAAATATGCCACGATTGTTGAGCTGACTTAACCGTCCAATATGGAATACGATACGAAATTTTTTTCTTATAGTTTAAATTTAATGCAAAATGCCGCTGGCATGTGTGTCGAATTTATCAGGTTTAATAATAATACAACTCTAGAATTTCCAAGCACAAAACAAATTCAAATTGTATGACAAAATTGCAATAAATCCAACTCACCCAACTAAACAAGATAAACACACTGTAAATGTTCTGGAAATGACCGTATAACTCGAACTAGAAGTACAATTTGAAAACCTTATACAGCTGTTGAAATCCTACGATTAGCCATTAAAATGGGGGTGATCTTGTACAAATGGTCAAGTAGAGAATGCTATTGCACGACCAGGAAACTATATCTGAAGATATTGCGTCAAGCTCTTCCTCAGATGATGAAGTTGAAGTCACTTTAAGAAAAGAAAAATATATCACATATGGAAAGATTATTTCGTTAAATATAACAGAATTCTTTCGATTAGTAAATCAAATCGTCACCTCGTTGTTAGTACAATACATTTGATTGCAATTCCAACAAATAGGTCAGCAAAGTTGTACTACAGTTTTAGAGGAGGATCTAATAACCAGTTATTTGGTTACTATTAACTCGATGAGTTTTTGCAATAAGTTATAATTGTTTCTGTATAAGTCTGAAGTATCGAAAGCTTCGGCCAAAAAGTTAAAGGAGGACGCGCACTGAATCAGTTCGGACGGATCAGGTTGGAACGGAACGACAGGTTCGTTTTCTTACACATGAAATTCAATGAATAATCGCGCACACACTCAGATCGACTCCGAATCATGCACGGTCCCATATAGCACACATTGTCCCGTGGACGTATGGTTTAGTTCCGAAACAAGTCCAACGATCCATGGACCATAAACTAATTTTGTATAGTCCATAGTACTTTTCCGCATGGACGTCCATTTAAGGTTCGTTAAAGGTGCATGAGTTTCTAATCTAAATGTATCTACTACTATAGTATATTATATAGCATTATACGAACTATTATCACAACTATTGCTGTTGGTGTTTCTTTGCTAAAGAAAAATACGAATTGTATGTGGTTCGGGAGTTTATTTATGGGCAGCACTTAAAAAATCATATTGATTGACAATCATATGTCAGACTAGACATATAGTTTAGATGGAGGTATTATTGGAAGAAAGTTCTTTTGGAAGAAGCAGAAAAGAAAGAAACAAATAATAGAAAAGTTAGTAAACACTACCCAGGGCGAAAACAAGAGCGAAGGTTTCTTATACTTTCAGATTTTACAAATATATTGTGAGTATGGCAATGGCATTAATAGTTATGTAAACGAAGCTGAAGTATGACTGAAGTAACTAATGCTGTATTCCGCAATGTATTTGTAAAATCTAACAGCAGATAAGCAACTTTTGCGGGAGCCCTATTAAACTTTCAATCGACGTACTAATGCGGACTGTCAATGGACCTACAATAGTATATTAAGTGTGGAGAACGGTAAGGGATGTTTACCGTTTGAAGACAATTGTTTGGATAAGAAGCGAACGTTTCTTGCGCGATTGGAATGTCTAGAATAATAATAATTTATATAAATAAATTTGTGAAAATCACGAACATTGGAACTGAAACCGTTGGATGGCTGCTCCATGGTGTCTATGGTTTTGCTCCAAACAAGTCATGTGTGTTTTTGATGCTGTCGTTCCTAGTTCTGTTTTGTGGTTCTGCTTAATTCACTTTAAATTACTTACCGTTTTGCTACACATAGCAACCAGTAATAGCAACTTACCGTCGTAGAAACAGACACGATAAACTGATAAAAACAACCAATCGCGCAAAAATATATGTTGCCAATAGATGTACAGTCTGTTCCAAAATTAATGTCGCTTGATGTGATGGAAGATACATTATAACTTCTGTTGCGAAAAGAATGCACTAGGTTTGACCGACATTTATTTTAGAGCGCAATTACAATATTGATATTCATCACTCAAAAATTGTGTCGAGTTATAGGGAAGATCATTTTTATTGGATCTTTTAATTGCAGGGGTGACATTAATTTTGGAACAGACTGTACAAATACATACTGTCAATAGTCCATCAATAGTCGTACAAATACGGACTTCTAATGGACCTATAAAGTTGGCTAAATATGTGCCAAAACGTTCCATTGTGCGCGTATCAAGAGCAATTGCTTTTCTATGAAACCATCATATTTCTACGCATCGCAATCCTGCTGAATTACCAAGTCGGACATCAATAAGAATCGTTATACCATCTTATATCATTATTTTAAGTGCAAACATTCATGGGCCCGCATCGCCTATACTCACCCAAAGTAGAGAATAAACAGAAAGGACAAGTTTATAGTGATGGGTTGCTACGAAGCAAACTGCTATTTTGAAACTGCTAACTATCGTTAGCAGTTTGTAGCAGCTAACGAATGTTAAAAGAAACTGCTACTTTTTGTAGCAGTTTTTCGATGTAAATATTCCTGACGTAGCAGCTCTATAGACATCATATGTTCTATCCCGTTGTAGCAGAGAAGCATTATAAAACCGATAAAACGAAACTGCTACAAAAAGTAGCAGTTAAACTGCTAACGAAAAGTAGCAGTAGCAGTTTGTAGCTGCTAATGGAAAATAGCAGTTTTACACATCACTACAAGTTTATCGGAACCTTTGATGTTTTATTGACGATTCTGAGTGACCTTGACGTGAGGCTATTGATGCCATTTTGAAAATATGTCCAAGTATGTTGGCGGAAAAGTTTGAATTTGATTTCAAGCATTATGTTCGAAATGTACATCAAGTATAAGATAATTATATATAAAAATAGGTTTTAAACCTCCAAAGACCTTTAAAAAAACAATAAACATGTAAACAACATTCCGGGAATATTTGGACATATTTTAGAAATGGCGCCTGCCAGTCATGCGTCCTTTCTGTTTATTTGTGCTCAAAGTCACGAACATGAACGATGCGAGTATGTGAACGTTACTGAACTGTACTGAACGTGACTGAACGCTCGCTTTGATATGCCTGCGTCATTGCTGCATGGCTCCTCCACGTTATTCTCCGCATTGCACTGAAACTTGCTCCTCTTTGCCGAGTCTACAAATAATGACAGTAGTCGATCGATCTGTGCTGTTAAAGGATGGTTAAAGGTTAGGTCAAAATCAGTCAAAATTAAAAATTAGCTAATAGAAGAATTACAGTTTGGTATTTATGTGGTATTTATACTATATTGTTAAAAATATCTATTGATACTTTTAGAAAATCAAATTTGAGTTTCAAGTACAATGGGGGATTATATTAAGGAATGTTTAAAACCAATATTAGGAGATGATGTATCTGATGATATAGTAGAGTATGTGACTAAATAGTGTTATTCATAAATAACATTTAAAGTTAATTTCCAGATACATTTTAACCATAAAACATGTGGAAGATTATGAAGAGTTTATGGAAAACATTGTTGATGTGAGTAATGCAGCACACGGAAAAGCATATGAAGCACTAAAGTTGCATCAGTTTGGTAAATATTGTGATATTAATGATAAAATGTTAATAATATTAATATATGTATTATAGGATCTCCTAAAGTTCAAACGTCAAAGAAATATAAAGGTACAACTTCACCTTTCCAAACATTAAACAATATTAATCCATTACCAAATTCTGGTCAATCGTCTTCCGGAAAAGGAAAGAAGAAATATACTAATTTTTATGCTCAGGATCATAGGCCTGGCTTAATTAAAGGTATCTTCAATATACTATGATATGGAAATTGGCAATTCAAATTTGTTTACAGGGAGACATCCATGTGATTGCCAAGCTACAAAACACAATTTAATAAATAATTGTACTAAATGTGGAAGGATTGTCTGTGAGCAGGAAGGGTCAGGACCATGTTTTTTTTGTGATAATATGGTAAGATAACGTAGAGTAAGAATTCAAATAGTCACCTATTTGAGTTGAATTGAGAATTAAAGATTTAACGCCAATGTATACTATTGTATTTCAGTTTCGGCATCATATCAGATTGTAATAAACAAGCACTAACCAATTTTTATTTTATTTGCACACTGCACGTATGAAATTATATTAATTTAGTTAATTGCAATTTGCTACATAACTGTTCTGTAAAAAGTGGTGAAAGCAGTAAATTTTAGTACAGTACCTACTGGAAAAATATTTCTACCTACCTTCATTCATTAATATTTGAGTCAATATGAAATCTAGTTCCATAAATATTTGTCTTCAAATGATTTTTTACGATACCGTCGTTGTTACCGTAGTTCGTTGGTATCGATACGTAGGTATCGTTGTATTGGTATCGATACTTAGGTATTGATTCCTAGGTATCGATTCCAAGGCACCGATACCCAGGTATCGATTCCAAGGTATCGATATTATCCAAGGTAATAATAATAATAAAATAATAATAATATCGGCGAATCGCTTCCAGTAATGGTATCGAATACTGCACGGTGTATCGATACTTCGCCCAGCCCTAGTAGTTTTATTCAACAATAAAAATTGAAATAATTCAATATGTTTTACTAAGTATCTTCTCTTCAGGTATGCACTAGATATGAAATGGACATTTTAAATGCAAATACTAGAGAATCGGATAAATTATATAACCACTTGATAGAAAAGAAAAAGTCAAAAGAATGGGGAAAAGCAATTGAAATGCGCAATAGATTAATTAAAACTGATCAAATGGGGTGAGCAGTATTGGCATTTAGTAATTCATTTACGAATAATATTTTTATTTTAGGGACTTAATTAAAAATAAAGTGTATGATGATCAAAATGATTATTTTGATGTCAATTCAAAATGGAGTTCTAAAGACGAAAATGTTAAATTAAAGAAGAAGCATGCGTCCCTATATTCGTCGATGCATAAATCAAGACGGGATATGAAAGTTGCACTTGATTTTGCTAGTAGAACTGCTGTTCTGGACGACGATGATTATAGGAAAAATAAGAAGAACTTAATGGTGGGATTAAATAAGCTATTGGATTCAACTGAAAAAAGATTCCCGAAAAACCTGTTTGAAGGTGATAAAGGACAGTTAATTGCAGATATAGTTAAATTGGTGAGTATTAATATACAACATTGAGAAAATCGGTATAAAAAATATTTCTTTTACGTAGCTCATGATTATAGTGTTATGGTAAGTTGATACATATTGTTATATACAGTGGTGGCCATATAATTAAGAACGCTAGATTGTTGGGATATTTGCCTTATTTAGTGATGATTAAATATTAAGCAGTACATATATTCAAATATTTTATTGACATAGAAATACATTCACAAACAAAATAAAATATTTAATGTACTCCATAGACAACATTTTATATAGAAACAGAACAATTCATACTGGACATTTAATTAAGAACAAAGGATATTGTACTTAAAAACTATATCATATACCTTAAAAGCAGTCACTGTTACACCTAATTGTTAATATTTTGTGGGAAACCCTTTATTTTGCAAAACTTCGGCACATCTCCGACCCATAAATTCAACGAGACGGTCACAACGTTCTTGGGGAATACTCTGCCATGCTAGCACTACTCGTTCAAACAGACTATCTAAATTTTTTATATCTTTTTGTCGCACAATCGTTTGATATCGTTCCATAAGTTTTCAACGGAGTTCAGGTCAGAACTGTGACTGTATTCTGATGTAGCCAATTTTTTCTGTACGCGCTGCATGCTTTGTATCATTGTCGTGTTTGAATTTCCAAACAACCGGCAAATCTCCTCCGCATAAGGCAGCATCGCAGTTTCTAAAATTTTCATATACATGTTCTGGCCCATAATGCATTGGATTCTGTAAATTGCATCAATTCTGTGCCAAGACATACAAAACCAAACCATTATTTTTTGCATGGTGGATGACGTACGTATTGCCTGCCATCAGATCCTAAACGATGAATGTTGGTTTCGTCGGACGAGAGTACATGTTTCCATTGGTTAATCGTCCATTCTCTATGAATTGTTGCATATTGTATTCGTGCCTTTCGATTACGCTTGTTAACCAAAGGTTTCTTGCGCGCCACGCTTCCGAACAATTGCGCTTCACATAAACGATGTCTAATAGTTCCTGTTGATACCCCAGAACCAGCTTCTCCAAATATCTCTTGCCTTATTGCGTTGGATCCAAGTCGAAAATTTTTTTTTGTCAAGCGTACAAATCTTACGTCACTCTTAGCAGTGGTTTTTCTGGGTTTCTGTTTTCTTTTTATATTTTGTGTAGTATTATATAACTTATATTGGTTGACAGCAGGAAATAATATTGTTTTTGAACACTGCAAATACTCTGCTATTTTTTATATGGCCATTTTCTGTTTAACTTAAGAATACATTCCCATGTTTATTCCAAATTAAAATAATTGGAAATATTATATACACTTGTATATTATGTAAATAATAAGTTGTACACGGCAAAGCGACAATTATTTGATATCCACATCGTTCTTAATTATTTGTCCATGCTAATTCGGCAAACTGTACTGTAACAGTTCTCCGCACTGCATTGAAACTTGCCTCTCTTTGCCGACTCTAGTTATAAGTGATGGAAAATAACTAATAATACGTAAAACAGCAAAACATTAAAAATCAAAAGAAAATGTTACACAGTGTGTCCAAGATAGGTAAGAATGAACAGCATGGGGATCTCGGAAACGGTAAGAGATACGGAGTCGATTAAATTAGGGAAAAGTAACGCATTTACGTGGCTAACAATATGCCATTTAGAAAGTTTTAATATTCTGAGTAGTTCCGGAGATATCCGAGAAAAACCGAAATTTCGGAAAATCGTATTATTTTTTTCCTGACTTTATTTTTGATCGAATTTCAAAGCAGATTGCACATTTCCATTGCCACTTTTTCCGCTCTATCCAACGGTGTCCAAATTTTTGTAATCCGACGTTTCGTTTCTGAGTAATCACCGTCAACTTATTTATTTTTTATTTTTTTCTTAATTTTGTTTTATTTTGTTTGAATACATAGTTATCAGCATAAATGTCTTTTCTATTAAAATAAAACAAAATTTAAAAAAATAAAAATAAAAATAAATAAATAAAAGTAGTAAAATGTCAAACAATAAGTCATTAAAAAAATATTAACAACAACTTAATGACATTCACTACAAAATTTTCAATTAAAAAAAAAAATAAAACGTTTACAACTTTCTTTGAAAAATAATCTGATATATTTTTTGAATTGTCCTTTTTAGATAAACAACATTGTCTCATTCTCTTTGATTTCAAACACCTTTTTATTCCTGCCGACGCGGCAACTGTTTTCAGTATTTTGTTCATTCCGAGAAGCGATATATTTCGTGTTAAGAGAGTTTTGTTCGTGTTACGAGAAAAGAAAATGAGAAAGAGAAGAAAAATAAATAATTTAAACTGAATCATAACTCATAAAAATAATTACAAATTGAAGTAATTAATGGTGATCATTTTCGCGGAACACGAAGGAATCTGATAAAATTCGCACTGCCACTGATCTTTGATTAGCGCCGTCTAATCCATATTGGTTGAAATGGAATCATGTACCTTTTTTCTTTCTTGTTTTCGTTTTATTTAAATCTTATTTAGCAAAATTGAGATTAATTTTATTTTTTCATATAAGATTTAATGTACGTTTTTAGTAGTTCAATTCTTTGTAACCTGAGTTCTATATAAAATATAATTCCTTTTGATTTTTAGATGGACGAAACTACCGTATGTGAATCGAAAACTATTGAAAAAATTACTTCAGAAAATAAGGATAGTAAATCATCAAAATATAGGATTGCTAATAATGAATTTCTTGAATCTGTGGACCAAGGAATGTGTTTAAGTATGCATCAACCGTGGGCTAGTTTATTAGTAGCTGGAATTAAAATGTAATATTAATATGAGCTAGTGTTATCGACAATGTAAGTAACGTAAGTGTTTTAGACATGAGGGTAGAATGTGGAAAACAGATCATCGAGGTCGATTATGGATAGCTGCAGCTGCTAAACAACCTGAAAATGAAGAAATACTGGCTTGCGAGGAAATGTATCGTATTTTTTATGATGGTATGGTTTACTTTATTTGTTTCTTTTATAATTTCCTGCAATGTTGATGTGGTTATCGGATTAATTTATGAATGAAGCCGTAAAGGAGATTCATCGTCCTCAGCCATTATAATATTCAAACTATTATAATATTGTCGGCACTGTAGGGCAGACATATGTATACAGGGTGAGTCGTGAGGAATCGACCAAACTCTAGGAGTGTATTCTAAATGTGAAAATAATGTAAAAAAACTAAAATATTGTTATCCGATTTTTATTTGTTTTCGAGTTATAGCGTAATTAAAAGTGCAGATTTAATATATCATGATTATGTATGTATGCGTCTAATGTCACTACCTCCAGTTCATTGTCAATATAGTGAGGGCGCTGCCATCATCAAAAATGTTCCCTATACATTGGAGTAAATTATAACATTGTTGTTCGGGTATTCTGACATTGACTTGACGTTTATACGACTAAAGTGTAACAAACCAAAATGCCACGCACACTTATTATAGTTTAGAATATGCTAATATGGTGTTTGTTTATGGATTTTGTAATGGGAATGCTACAGCTGCTGCTAATGAATATCGTCAACGGTTTCCACATCACAGACTAATATAAATGTACATTGCACTAATATGGTGAAAGAACATTTGGATGAAAGGTTTCAGGGACTTGGATTGGTCATGGTAGTTATATTGGTTGGCCTCTTAGGTCCACAGAACTCACGGCACTTGATTATTGTTTAGAGGGCTGGTTAAAAAATGAAGTGTATCTCAAGTAAAAGTGGACACTCGTGATGCACTAATTCAAAGGATTAGGAATGCTACTGACAGTATCAAACATCAACGTGACGCAACCAGCCCCCTTGGTAGATAATGTAGAAAATGTTTAGAAATTAATGGCGGTATTTTTGTAAATGTATTATCAAGAACGACAATAGAACACCAAAACTTTAATGTATGAAATTTAGTTTATTTTCAATTATGCTATAACTCGAAAACAAATAAAAATCGGATAACAACATTTTAGTTTTTTTAAATCCTAGAGTTTGATCGATTCTGCACGAGTCACCCTGTATGATGATATATGACTACAGAAACCCCTTAATAACCCTTACATCATATTGCTATAAGTAGTATTATTTAATATTGTTGTTGGGACATAAGGTGTCAACTCTCTTAGAGTCTCGTATAGTAATAATTGTTTATTTGTTTTTTTTTGATTTGTCAATTTTATCAGGTTATGTTCACAACAACAACCATCAACAAACGTGCCAAGTTCCAACATATCCAAAAGCGAAATAATGTACATAGCCGGAGCTATTTCGAGCGTTGTCGTGTTTGCGATCGGCAGCCAGCCGTGCAACTGTTCAGCTTGGAATTGTAAATTAGTATGGAGTAGTGTCGTGTATAAATATTTCACGGTCAGTGAGCTTGCTTAACCGTTGCATGTGGATTTTTTTTTGTAATTGCATACTAATTTGCAATTTAGGGTTGCTATCACACGTACGGCTAGCTGACCAATTACAAATCTAATAACGCTCGAAATATCTCCTGCTATGTATGCGGTACAAATATACCATGTTTAGATATAAATGTAAAGTGTGTTCATAGATAATGTTCATTTTACACTATTTATTTACTCACAAACTTTCTAGTAATATTAAGCACACGGCATATTTATTGTTCTCTTGTAATAATTACTTATTGCCTAAGATCATTTACAAAATATATTATTTGTTTAAGATCCAACGCTAGAATTTCCTAAAAAATATCCTATTGGCTGTTTACTGGGTTGCGTTTTTGTCGAAGATTGCTTGGATCAAGGAGAATATCGACACAGATATCCTGACGGTGAAAGTAATAGTCCCTTCGTTTTAATATGTTCCAATCCTGTAATTCTACCTGTATTTTATCCAATGCAAGGTCAACATAAGATTTGTGAGTTACTTTTTTTTTCAAGTCCTTACTTTATTACTTGTAAATTTTCAGTTTCACTACCAAAAGAATTACATAGGATTGCAAAAACAGCGTTATTATCTTCTAAGTGGGTTTAAAACTAATAAAATGAAAGAAATACTTCGTTTAAATTAAATTTAATTTCCTATATTGTACATTTTGTCTTTTATAATTACATGTAATAAATAGCTTAATCTATCTTTACTCTTTGATTCTCAATTCTTAATTACAAATACTTACATATATATTACAAAAGTTAGATTAGAGCATCTAAAATACGTAGGTATATACAACATAGAATAAATACTATGCAAGATATCGAGTATATCCTAAGCTTTCACAATATATGTGAAAGAGTACATCGTATATTATACAATTGTTTCACAAATAGTATATTTATAAAATCACTCTTGATTTCATAGACATGAATGAAACGCAAGCGAACATCGAGATATTTTTGGATTTACGTATTTTTTTTTTGTTTGAAAGATCTTGTTAGTAGTAGTAGCTTTAGAGATATTGCACGTCATATTTGAAAAAGTTAGATATAGTCGCATATTGCAGATTTTAATTCTTTATTTTTTTACACACCATATATAACCTGTGAAATTTTATGAAAATTTTTCTTTGTTAATATTCGGGAAAAATGCTTCTATGGGTAAAATTGGATCTTCTGTTGCAAGTGCAAAATAATTGGGTACTTTCCTAGCATTAGGCGATACACTTTTAAACATTCCTGGTGTATCATATTGGTTCTGTGTAGAGGAAGTTAAATCTGATACTCGTTGTGAATGTAGCAATGCATCATTTTTGAAGATTTCCATATCCTTCACATCGTCATCTTCTTCGTCCTCAATTTCTGGTTCAGATTCGGTAATTGTACTAGTAGTTGTTGTGATAATTTTACTAGTTGCTGGAATTTCCGTATTATGTGTAGTCTCTAACATTTCTGTTGTTGCTATTTCAGTTTCATTTTCCTCTACATTTTCTTGTGATTTAACATTCTTTTCGGTAGTGTTGGATCTGTTGTATTTGCTCTGAATGCGCTCTTTCAAACTAATAGGTGGTGGTCGTCTCAATGTGTTAAATATGTGAGGCTTAATTGAAATTTTTTGTGTCGTTGTGGCTTCTGTAGTCGTTGTAGATCTGTGTTTGCCAAATGGCCTTATTCTGGAATTGACAGTTCTTACGCTAGTTTCAACAGGTTCGTCTTTACTTTCGGAAGCAGTAGGTTGTCTGTGACTTTTAGGTATAAATCTTTTTCTTGCTGTTTCAGTTGTTTCATGTTCTTCTTGTTTTATCAATGGACGTCTCGTTCTATAACGTATTCTTGTAGGTTCTGTGCTAAGTTTAGATGTTTCAGTTGAAGATATATATTGATTTAATCTTTGATGATAATCCTTAACGCTAAATTTCGGTCTAGGAGGCTTGTAATGAATCGGTCTTCTAAACCGGTTACTTTTTGTTGTTGTTTTAGGTTCCGCTGCGGTTGTTGTAGTTGGTGTCGTAGTTGAAGCAGTTGTTGTTGCCAAAGTTGTTTCTTCTTCAGACGATTCAGGTACATCTGTATAGATTTCTTTAATACTGATACTATCATCTGGAATATTTTTATTAATAGGTTTTGTTATAAATTCGGAGGCCACAGTTGTAATAATAGTTGTGGGTTCTTCAGATGTAGTTAATTTATCGCTTTCATACATTTCTTCGCTGATTTCTTCACTACTTGTGTCTGATTGATATGTATTTTGTTGATTTTGAGCATCTGAATAGTATTTGTTTGGCTCTGTCTCTTTATTTGTGATGGTTTCGAGCGGTTTATGTCTGGCAAGTGTAGAATATTCTTCACCAATATCTTCATTCGTTTTAGTGTTATGCTGTTTTAGTGGTCGTTTACGCACATTATCTATTGATGTTTTGTAATTGTAGCTTCCTCTTACAGGTTGCGACACGTCTTCTGTAAAACTGATTTTATGATTATGGGGCATTTCCTCGTCTGTACTTTCTGCCGTTGGTCTTATTCGTTGACGATATCTTATTCGTTTCGTGACGTTTTCTATAAAAGCTGGTGCTTCTGTTGTTCTTTGTATTTGCACCGGCCTTCTTCTTCTTTCTTTTACAGTAGTTTGTTCTATTTCTTTTAGAATATCTTCAGTCGTAGTCGATGGTTCTTCACTAGTAAACTTGGTTCTGTTAATTGGTCTTCGTCGTCTGTGACCAGGTCTTCTTTTTTGTTGCCAATCTCTTGTGGGAATTGGGATGGGAGTTGCAGTAGTTTGTATTTCAGTCGATATGTCAATTTCTTTTATTTTGAATCGTTCTCTTGGCTTTATAGTCGTAATTTCGTTAGAATCATCTGCATTATCTTGAACAGGCAGCGAGTATTGAACACTGAATTGTGCTGTACTAGGTTTTCCCAAGATCGGATAATGAGTGGATACCTCTTTTATATTAAAAAATGCGGGATTCAAAATATCTTTCTGTCGATTGATTTTTTGTGATAATTCAGTAAATATTGTGGATATGTCGGCTTGTGTAGGCGAAGTTGGGACTACACCAGATGGTTTTACTGGTGTTGGTAGAAATGATTCGATATCTTCATTTTGTTGTTTTACCATCGAAGGTTTAATTTTATCGAAATGTTTTACTTCCTGTAGAAATTGTTGTTGGTAAGACGGTGGAATTTCACGCCAGTCTTTTTCTTCCGTTACTTCATACGTTGGTATCATAGGAGTTTCAGTAGGCTTTTTGTAAATTGATAGTTAGTGAACTGAGAATTATATATTAAATCTGGCCGTTGTTGCTGTTGCTGCTGATAGGGAATATTATTATGAAATTCCTTAATATTTTCTTTAGTTACTTGTACATCGACGGTCTGTTCATTTGAAGCGGGTATATAGTAAGTGGTTTGATGGTAAGGAGGTGGAACTTGAAATAGCGCTGTATCCGACGCTACTGGTCTCTGCTTGTTATCCTGAGTTGAATCTATCACAGGTTTTGTTTGTTCTTTTTGTTTAAATACAATTGGCTTTTCTTTAGGTTTCTCTTTTTCAATGTATTGTTTAGATGGCGGAGGTGGTACCAAATTTCTTGAATACTCATCATTTTGAGCTTGAAACGTGTAATGGACGTCATTTTGCGCTTGAATTTTAGGAAGCGTATATTGCGGAATTGGTAACCTTTGAAACTGAAATAAATCACTGTTTTGCGAACTGAAGTGATTTAAATAATCTATGTTGGGATGTTGTGCAGGACGCGTCTTAATAGAGCCCAATGCTGGATTGAAGAAAGCGTAGTTTCCTGCAAAGATAAAGGTGATTTAATAATGGATGAATTTAACAGAATAATTTTCATTATGTCAAAACCGGGGAAATTTGGAAAAGAAAAGTGTTATCATATTATGCGTTGCAAGATAGGTGATGAAATAGAAAAGGACAATTGATATTTACTATGAATGAAAAGTGATTTGGATTTGTTGGGTTCAGTTTCTGCAATGACATTGCAAAAATTGTATACTAAGTGATACGTGTCTAATGACCGACGCAAAAGACTCGTAGGAATAAAAGTGAGAACAATAAAATAATTTTGTTTTGGTAAAGTTTTATAAGATCATATGCTTCTAATTGTAAGTATTGAACATGTGAGAATCTTATAAGATTAGGCATAGGTTTTAACTAGCGCTGCGGAAATCGCCAAATATTACAAATCGATTAACCGACTTTTCCTCAAACCGGTTTCATTAAAATCGATTAATCGTCTTGAGTCGAAACCGGTCTTTCGATCGAAAAATCGATTTTTTAAATCGATTTTGAAATTGGCTTTAAAATGTGTTTTTTAAATGGGTACACTAAGTTTTTCGATTAGAATTTCTGTTTTGATGGTGACAAATCGTCAAACATAAATCCAGTTTAGCAATAACATTGATTCCGCAATATAATTTTTTTTTTTCGAGCGGAAAGAAGTTGCAGCTACATTGTCTTTTTATGGTATATACGTTAGGATACTGATTGTTACTTGTTTTATTAAATTTCATTAATTCATATTACCGCTATTTATTTTTTCATCCACGTTAACCACAACATGCTTTATGAGGTATAGATAAATAACAGGTGTCGCTGTTTAGTATCTCAACGAATATATTTTGCATAACAAGCACAAATGAATGAAAGCATTATATTTTCAGTATTTTTTTACAAAACGCACTACATTCTCTATCTAGACATCATCATGAATGTATTATAAATATAAATAAAACAATTGCAAAGCCATACAGAGCGGATTCAAAAAAAAAAAATCATCGATTTGAAACCGATTTTAAAATCGATTTCAAAACCGATTTTTCGATTACGATTTCCGTTTGATGGCGGTTAATCGCTTAACACAAAACCAGTTTGGTATAAAACCGATTACGATTCGCAGCACTAGTTTTAACCAAGGACCGAGAGTAGTGCAATTCTCAAAATTCCGGATATTTGACACGACAATAACACAATGACAGTTATCTTTGAAAGGAGACGTATATTTCTTTAATTGAAAGGAATATTCGATAAGATAATAGTAAATACAGTGATAAATAATATTATAGCTTAGTGCATACATATTAGCTATTACTACAAATCATTTTATTTTTACCTAAACTCGTAGATGGAGCTAGGGCAAGAACTTCATCTTTTTGACTATAAGCAGCATTTTGAACTCTAAGTGGCTTTACTATTCGCTTTCCTTCCATTCCAAGAGATAAATGATTTTTTCCCATTACTGGTACTTTGCGTAGTTTGGTTTGGCTTCTATGAGTTATCAAATTTGTAGGCTTCTGACCGTTATATCCTTGTGGTGTGGCGTATACGGCTTGCTGCTTGCTACTTGCGGGCATTTTGTCTATGGAAAAGTAACATAACATATATTGCACTTGAAAGGGTTGTTTTATTTATTGACAAATAAATGAGAAAAATGAATGATAAAAATAAAAATCTTTTCTATGATGTTGCGTCCATAATACCTAGTTTATCTTTGTGTAAAGATACATACTAAGGTGCGTATGTCCGTGTTGATTATTGATATTACTAGTAGATAAAGTAGCCGTAGGTTTGGGTGAAGTAACGACATATGATTGTTTGATATCCATGGCACCTGGGTCTTGTAAACTTGACTTTTCATTTTTACTTGTTTGGTAATATTTTATATTTTTTATGTCAAAGTTTGGACTGGATGTATGTCCGATTATGGGTTTCCAACCATCATCGACGAGGTCCTGAAACAATGGATATATATATCTTAGAAAGATGTTATACTATAATGATATAAGAAACCATATAAACTGTTAAAGCTATTATTTTTATTTTAGACCAAATTATCAAATAAAATATACAGTGGTTGCCCAAGAAATAGTGACACTTAAGCTATTGTATTGTAATTTGTGCTGTTAGTAAGCAAATTTCAAATATCGTTTACATCTACATGTCGCGAGGTATTTTATGACATACCAACACACGATTGACCAATATTATAAGAATAATCGAATCATAACTGAATGTCCCAACAGGAATAACAATTCTGTAATATATCTATATACCTATAGTCGCACCTGAATTTTCTTTACGTCACTAACAAACGTAACAATGGAGAGATAATATTCTACATTGTATTGCACGACGAGCTTATACGAAAAGTATCTCAAGCATCGTTTACAGAATAAATCTAAAATTTTAAATGTTTTTCATTTTTCGCGTTTTAGCTAAAATATTGGTTGATTTCCGGTTATACCGGAAATGAATACCAACTTCGTTATTTTGAACAGAATACCCCGATTGTTATGACAAATTCAAGTTCCTCGTTAATTTTTATTCTAATTTTATGTAGAATTTCATATACCTAAAATATATAGTTAAGTCAATAACCATGAGTACTTAATTTTTGTCGAATGATCGTTTATGCATTTTTGTTAAAAACCTAAGATAAGGTACATTGTTGGAAAAAGTCACGAGCACACTCTGTATAATCTGAACGCGTAAAGATACATGCATAATTTTAAGTGGTGCATAAAGGTTTCCCCTAGACGAGCTGATGCAACGAGTTTTTATAACTCCATCTTTTACGGAACAGTTCCGACAGGTGTAACATTCCGTCAGCATGGAAACCAAAGCGGGTGGAAGAAACCGGCCCTTCTTACTGTGGTGCAAAGGGGTACTATGTAGTCGTACTTTGTGCGGAATGGAAGACTGTTCGTGTTACCTGAGTGAGTTCGAGCGTGAAATGGTTGTGGGTATCTACATGGCACATGTATCCGTCCGTAAAATCGCGCGCCGTCTCGAGTAGTCGTTGTCGGCAGTGTAATGGGCCTGGCGAGAATGGCATGAGTAGGAAAACATGCAAAATGGGTCACTCTGTACTTTTAGCGTTTTTCGATAGCTTTAAATTATAAAATGCTTATGTTAGAATTTAAAAAAATTATGGTTTTAGGTGAACAAAACACTATCTAACAGAGAATTTTTATAGTTCAGAAACCATAAATATAGAACAGCGTTTAAACATTTATTGTACTATATGTAATATAGTAATGCAGACATTCGCATATTCTATTAGTAATATACCTTGCAGCTTTTTCTTGAAATATACTACTATATTCATTGTTTCAGAAATCCAACGTAATTGTCACGTAGTGAATCCAGGAAATGGAAACATCTATTTATCGTAATTATCCTCCTTTATCTAAGTGGTGGTTACATGCCCTGCAATGGCCAATTAGAATTTTATCATTAAGAGACCATATCAAGGGGCGCAAACACTTCTTCACACATTGTTGGACATCAAATAGATCAACGGGGTATTTACAGGAGTGTAAATTGGCACTACCTAGCCCTATTGCATTTAATGATGCACCGTCAAAGGAGTACTATAATTTAACTTTAGAAATTTTAGACAACAAATTTATTACAGAGTCAGAGTGTTAGATATTTACATTTATATTAGACGACTTATTTTTATATCTTAGCTTATAATGGCGAGACTTGGATTTTCTCCAGATCAACGAACTAAAAAATATATAATAAGTATGGGTAAAAATGGCTGAAAACTAACTGGAAAACTGCGAATGTATTATGGATGCATTCGTTATATGCAGGACGTTAAAAGATATAATTTAATCCCTTCTTCGTGGTTGGTGATAGTAGTGATAGTTTTGAGAGGCTTGATATATCTCTTTAATAACGATGAACGAAGGAGAGAAAGAAAAAGTTAGGTTTAAATTAAAGGAAAGAACGTCGAATTTACACTGAACTTATAGGTTTAAACTCAGATGGATTTATTTTTTGAGTGGATGCTAAAAAGAAGTTTGAATCCGGCTTCTAAACATAAAGAAAGAGGACAGAGTTATTTAAAATAATGCATTATATCATGCTTCGCACAGATTTAGTAAAGCATAGTCTATTATCCTATCTAATTGCAGTTGACAAACCACCTACTGTAATAGATGATCTCCTTATATGTGAAGTACTTTGAAGACTGTATTGTGTAATAATTTAGCTTCATGTTATTTAAAACATCAAGGATTATGGTGCCAGATAGAGTTATGTAAAGAGTTTTACAACGGGAAGCCAATAATGTGAAAGCATTGTATAAAATGGCAGTTTCTCTATTATGAAGTGCATGATTATCAAGTAAAGCTTTAGAAACACCCGAATATGTTTTAAAGTTAGATCCTGAAAATAAAGCAGCTGCGGATAGAATGAAAGACTTTACACAAAGGTGAATGAAACTAATGCTAAGGCTATCAAAGTATATTTAAGAAGATGTTTACATGATGTATATCATTCCATTTTGAATAAAGTTGGTTCCAATATTGTCTGCAGACATTTGTGTTTTTACCTGTATAAGTACAGTCCCTGGCCAAATATTAGGCCAAATCTTAAAAATTTGTTATTTTCATTTCTTCCCCCGAGCTAATATAATTCCGAGAAACGCACTAAAAATGAATAATATGGATATTTGTATTTATTACATATTCTAAGTAAATTTCTGCCTAATAACCCCCAGAGTACCGCCAATTATTTTATACCTATCATGTGCCCCTTCGCCGTGTCTTAACAAGCGGGTTCAGGTATTGTTCCGGCTGTGTTACTGTAAAATAACCAGCTGACAGAAAGGCATCATGATTATTGTTAGTGTGGAAAGCTTTAAAACTGGATTGTTTGTCTAAGACGAAACAATACTATTGTACAATTAAAAGCAAACATTGAAGATGTGTGGCAAAATTACCAAAAAATCAAACAAAGATGCCGAAAAAGGACCAGGGATGCGATCAAGAATAGAATTACTATTGTTAATACAATGCGTGGAAATATTATTTTCTCAGACTATTTTAATAAATTTATCCGCTGCAAACTTTTTTATTTGCTTAAATATTTACGAAAACTGTCTTATCAGTAGAAAATTTAATATTGTGGCCAGGGATTCAGAGTATGTATATATTAACATTCAAAATATAACACTGTAGTTAAATAATGTTAAGTATAAGCCAGTATTGTCTTTTTATATTACTTTTTAAGAATATCGATTACATCGTGTTGGAGTTTTATCACAATAAGTTTTACTTTGGCATTTGCGGATCAGTGCTCCAGTTCTGACATTTTTCTTTGGAGATTTCGCAAGAAAATAACTATTAACTACGAATAAAACAAAATATTTTCTAACACGAAGGTTATAATGCAGTTGATATTTGGAAGATATTGTACCTTTGAGTTACATGAACAAACTAAGTATAGTATAGTACTCGAATTTAGCAGAAAAATAGTGAATGTATTCGCGTTGCAATATAAATTAAATTTCCTGTGTTGATTTAGTTTTGCTATCATTTAAAAATGCAAATATACTTATGTGAACTGGTAAATATAATATTTAATAGCGAAATAAGCAACAAGTATAAGCAGTTTAGGCACAGTTGACAGGTCTAAGCAGTACATACTTAGCTACTTTGCTTACATGTGAATAGCTTTTGTTGTGGAGAACTACAACATTTGCTATCCTATTTTAAAATTTATATATGTTCAACAACCAATAAAATTCAGATCAATATACCGTAATACAGCTTTTATGATTTTTGGAGGTATTGAAACGTGTAATTAGGTCTTTAGTTTTTTTACAATTTACAAGAAAACACATTTACCTGTGATCCTCTCCATACGCGGGTAACATCCTTATTACGCGGAATAGAAATACGTTTTTTTTCGGTCCTAGCGTAGCTTAAGAGTTGAATATATTACAAGAAACATCTATATCTCAATAAAAATCCTAATCTGCCCTTAGTGTCCACCGGTGCGTTGTGATGAATAGAAGTATTCGCCCATAAAAGGACCTTAATGCCTTATACTTGTATAACGTCAACAAATTAATGAGGATCAAATTACGTGAAAATTTACATTATAAATGACATGCTGTAATTATAGAGTAAATGGACGGATAATAAGTAACCTAAATAACATGTTGCAAAGTGTATTCATTTTATATAGAAAGTAAATAAATAGGATGCATGTAGATATGTATAACTACATAGTTTATTGTAAAACACTTTTATTAAGGGCGTGTGGTAAGCAATACGGCAGACAATGTAATTGACTTACTCTACCTATTCGGTTCTTTTCAAGCAAAAATACGCAACTATGTAAGGGAAATGGTGAGTGCAAAAGAATCGTTAAAATATGGGTTCTATAATGACGCACGGCAAAGTATCAGACATAGAGATGGCATATTGATGCCATGTATGTATATAGTCGGAGCTATTTCGAGCGTTATCGAGTTTGCAATCGGCAGTTAGCCGTGCGACTGAAAGCAGCTTGAATAAATATGCCACGATTGTTGAGCTGACTTAACCGTCCAATATGGAATACGATACGAAATTTTTTTCTTATAGTTTAAATTTAATGCAAAATGCCGCTGGCATGTGTGTCAAATTTATCAGGTTTAATAATAATACAACTCTAGAATTTCCAAGCACAAAAACAGATATTCAAATTGTACTGACAAAATTGCAATAAATCCACTCACCCAACTAAACAAGATAAACACACTGTAAATGTTCTGGAAATGACCGTGATAACTCGAACTAGAAGTACAATTTGAAAACCTTATACAGCTGTTGAAATCCTACGATTAGCCATTAAAATGGGGGTGATCTTGTACAAATGGTCAAGTAGAGAATGCTATTGCACGACCAGGAAACTATATCTGAAGATATTGCGTCAAGCTCTTCCTCAGATGATGAAGTTGAAGTCACTTTAAGAAAAGAAAAATATATATCACAGGGAAAGATTATTTCGTTAAATATAACAGAATTCTTTCGATTAGTAAATCAAATCGTCACCCTCGTTGTTAGTATGTCAATACATTTGATTGCAATTCCAACAAATAGGTCAGCAAAGTTGTACTACAGTTTTAGAGGAGGGATCTAATAACCAGTTATTTGGTTACTATTAACTCGATGAGTTTTTGCAATAAGTTATAATTGTTTCTGTATAAGTCTGAAGTATCGAAAGCTTCGGCCAAAAAGTTAAAGGAGGACGCGCAGTGAATCGGTTCGGACGGATCAGGTTGGAAACGGAACGACAGGTTCGTTTTCTTACACATGAAATTCAATGAATAATCGCGCACACACTCAGATCGACTCAATCATGCACGGTCCCATATAGCACACATTGTCCCGCGTGGACGTATGGTTTAGTTCCGAAACAAGTCCAACGATCCATGGACCATAAACTAATTTTGTATAGTCCATAGTACTTTTCCGCAAGGACGTCCATTTAAGGTTCGTTAAAGGTGCATGAAAGTTTCTAATCTAAATGTATCTACAACTATAGTATATTATATTAGCATTATACGAACTATTATCACAACTATTGCTGTTGGTGTTTCTTTTGCTAAAGAAAAATACGAATTGTATGTGGTTCGGGAGTTTATTTATGGGCAGCACTTAAAAAATCATATTGATTGACAATCATATGTCAGACTAGACATATAGTTTAGATGGAGGTATTATTGGAAGAAAGTTCTTTTGGAAGAAGCAGAAAAGAAAGAAACAAATAATAGAAAAGTTAGTAAACACTACCCAGGGCGAAAACAAGAGCGAAGGTTTCTTATACTTTCAGATTTTACAAATATATTGTGAGTATGGCAATGGCATTTAATAGTTATGTAAACGAAACTGAAGTATGACTGAAGTAACTAATGCTGTATTCCGCAATGTATTTGTAAAATCTAACAGCAGATAAGCAACTTTGCGGGAGCCCTATTAAACTTTCAATCGACGTACTAATGCGGACTGTCAATGGACCTACACAGAGACATTATGTGGAGAACGGTAAGGGATGTTTACCGTTTGAAGACAATTGTTTGGATAAGAAGCGAACGTTTCTTGCGATTGAATGTCTAGAATAATAATAATTTTATATAAATAAATTTGTGAAAATCACGAAGATTGGAACTGAAACCGTTGGATGGCTGCTCCATGGTTTCTATGGTTTTGCTCCAAACAAGTCATGTGTGTTTTTGATGCTGTCGTTCCTAGTTCTGTTTTGTGGTTCTGCTTAATTCACTTTAAATTACTTACCGTTTTGCTACACATAGCAACCAGTAATAGCAACTTACCGTCGTAGAAACAGACACGATAAACTGATAAAAACAACCAATCGCGCAAAAATATATGTTGCCAATGGATGTACAGTCTGTTCCAAAATTAATGTCGCTTGATGTGATGGAAGATACATTATAACTTCTGTTGCGAAAAGAATGCACTAGGTTTGACCGACATTTATTTTAGAGCGCAATTACAATATTGATATTCATCACTCAAAAATTGTGTCGAGTTATAGGAAAGATGATTTTTATTGGATCTTTTAATTGCAGGTGACATTAATTTTGGAACAGACTGTACAAATACATACTGTCAATAGTCCATCAATAGTCGTACAAATACGGACTTCTAATGGACCTATAAAGTTACTAAATATGTGCCAAAACGTTCCATTGTGCGAGTATCAAGAGCAATTGCTTTTCTATGAAACCATCATATTTCTACGCATCGCAATCCTGCTGAATTACCAAGTCGGACATCAATAAGAATCGTTATACCATCTTATATCATTATTTTAAGTGCAAACATTCATGGGCCCGCATCGCCTATACTCACCCAAAGTAGAGAATAAACAGAAAGGACAAGTTTATAGTAGTAGTTTATAGATGGGTTGCTACGAAGCAAACTGCTATTTTGAAACTGCTAACTATCGTTAGCAGTTTGTAGCAGCTAACGAATGTTAAAAGAAACTGTTACTTTTTGTAGCAGTTTTTCGATGTAAATATTCCTGACGTAGCAGCTCTATAGACATCATATGTTCTATCCCGTTGTAGCAGAGAAGCAGTATAAAACCGATAAAACGAAACTGCTACAAAAAGTAGCAGTTTTTTAAACTGCTAACGAAAAATAGCAGTAGCAGTTTGTAGCTGCTAATGGAAAATAGCAGTTTTACACATCACTACAAGTTTATCGGAACCTTTGATGTTTTATTGACGATTCTGAGTGACCTTGACGTGAGGCTATTGATGCCATTTGAAAATATGTCCAAGTATGTTGGCGGAAAAGTTTGAATTTGATTTCAAGCATTATGTTTGAAATGTACATCAAGTATAAGATAATTATATATAAAAATAGGTTTTAAACCTCCAAAGACCTTTAAAAAACAATAAACATGTAAACAACATTCCGGGAATATTTGGACATATTTTAGAAATGGCGCCTGCCAGTCATGCGTCCTTTCTGTTTATTTGTGCTCAAAGTCACGAACATGAACGATGCGAGTATGTGAACGTTACTGAACTGTACTGAACGTGACTGAACGCTCGCTTTGATATGCCTGCGTCATTGCTGCATGGCTCCTCCACGTTATTCTCCGCATTGCACTGAAACTTGCTCCTCTTTGCCGAGTCTACAAATAATGACAGTAGTCGATCGATCTGTGCTGTTAAAGGTTAGGTCAAAATCAGTCAAAATTAAAAATTAGCTAATAGAAGAATTACAGTTTGGTATTTATGTGGTATTTATACTATATTGTTAAAAATATCTATTGATATCTATAGATACTTTTAGAAAATCAAATTTGAGTTTCAAGTACAATGGGGGATTATATTAAGGAATGTTTAAAACCAATATTAGGAGATGATGTATCTGATGATATAGTAGAGTATGTGACTAAATAGTGTTATTCATAAATAACATTTAAAGTTAATTTCCAGATACATTTTAACCATAAAACATGTGGAAGATTATGAAGAGTTTATGGAAAACATTGTTGATGTGAGTAATGCAGCACACGGAAAAGCATATGAAGCACTAAAGTTGCATCAGTTTGGTAAATATTGTGATATTAATGATAAAATGTTAATAATATTAATATATGTATTATAGGATCTCCTAAAGTTCAAACGTCAAAGAAATATAAAGGTACAACTTCACCTTTCCAAACATTAAACAATATTAATCCATTACCAAATTCTGGTCAATCGTCTTCCGGAAAAGGAAAGAAGAAATATACTAATTTTATGCTCAGGATCATAGGCCTGGCTTAATTAAAGGTATCTTCAATATACTATGATATGGAAATTGGCAATTCAAATTTGTTTACAGGAGACATCCATGTGATTGCCAAGCTACAAAACACAATTTAATAAATAATTGTACTAAATGTGGAAGGATTGTCTGTGAGCAGGAAGGGTCAGGACCATGTTTTTTTTGTGATAATATGGTAAGATAACGTAGAGTAAGAATTCAAATAGTCACCTATTTGAGTTGAATTGAGAATTAAAGATTTAACGCCAATGTATACTATTGTATTTCAGTTTTCGCATCATATCAGATTGTAATAAACAAGCACTAACCAATTTTTATTTTATTTGCACACTGCACGTATGAAATTATATTAATTTAGTTAATTGCAATTTGCTACATAACCATTCTGTAAAAAGTGGTGAAAGCAGTAAATTTTAGTACAGTACCTACTGGAAAATATTTCTACCTACCTTCATTCATTAATATTTGAGTCAATATGAAATCTAGTTCCATAAATATTTGTCTTCAAATGATTTTTTACGATACCGTCGTTGTTACCGTAGTTCGTTGGTATCGATACGTAGGTATCGTTGTATTGGTATCGATACTTAGGTATTGATTCTAGGTATCGATTCCAAGGCACCGATACCCAGGTATCGATTCCAAGGTATCGATATTATCCAAGGTAATAATAATAATAAAATAATAATAATATCGGCGAATCGCTTCCAGTAATGGTATCGAATACTGCACGGTGTATCGATACTTCGCCCAGCCCTAGTAGTTTTATTCAACAATAAAAATTGAAATAATTCAATATGTTTTACTAAGTATCTTCTCTTCAGGTATGCACTAGATATGAAATGGACATTTTAAATGCAAATACTAGAGAATCGGATAAATTATATAACCACTTGATAGAAAAGAAAAGTCAAAAGAATGGGGAAAAGCAATTGAAATGCGCAATAGATTAATTAAAACTGATCAAATGGGGTGAGCAGTATTGGCATTTAGTAATTCATTTACGAATAATATTTTTTATTTTAGGACTTAATTAAAAATAAAGTGTATGATGATCAAAATGATTATTTTGATGTCAATTCAAAATGGAGTTCTAAAGACGAAAATGTTAAATTAAAGAAGAAGCATGCGTCCCTATATTCGTCGATGCATAAATCAAGACGGGATATGAAAGTTGCACTTGATTTTGCTAGTAGAACTGCTGTTCTGGACGACGATGATTATAGGAAAAATAAGAAGAACTTAATGGTGGGATTAAATAAGCTATTGATTCAACTGAAAAAAGATTCCCGAAAAACCTGTTTGAAGGTGATAAAGGACAGTTAATTGCAGATATAGTTAAATTGGTGAGTATTAATATACAACATTGAGAAAATCGGTATAAAAAATATTTCTTTTACGTAGCTCATGATTATAGTGTTATGGTAAGTTGATACATATTGTTATATACAGTGGTGGCCATATAATTAAGAACGCTAGATTGTTGGGATATTTGCCTTATTTAGTGATGATTAAATATTAAGCAGTACATATATTCAAATATTTTATTGACATAGAAATACATTCACAAACAAAATAAAATATTTAATGTACTCCATAGACAACATTTTATATAGAAACAGAACAATTCATACTGGACATTTAATTAAGAACAAAGGATATTGTACTTAAAAACTATATCATATACCTTAAAAGCAGTCACTGTTACACCTAATTGTTAATATTTTGTGGGAAACCCTTTATTTTGCAAAACTTCGGCACATCTCCGACCCATAAATTCAACGAGACGGTCACAACGTTCTTGGGGAATACTCTGCCATGCTAGCACTACTCGTTCAAACAGACTATCTAAATTTTTTATATCTTTTTGTCGCACAATCGTTTGATATCGTTCCATAAGTTTTCAACGGAGTTCAGGTCAGAACTGTGACTGTATTCTGATGTAGCCAATTTTTTGTACGCGCTGCATGCTTTGTATCATTGTCGTGTTTGAATTTCCAAACAACCGGCAAATCTCCTCCGCATAAGGCAGCATCGCAGTTTCTAAAATTTTCATATACATTTTCTGGCCCATAATGCATTGGATTCTGTAAATTGCATCAATTCTGTGCCAAGACATACAAAACCAAACCATTATTTTTTGCATGGTGGATGACGTACGTATTGCCTGCCATCAGATCCTAAACGATGAATGTTGGTTTCGTCGGACGAGAGTACATGTTTCCATTGGTTAATCGTCCATTCTCTATGAATTGTTGCAAATTGTATTCGTGCCTTTCGATTACGCTTGTTAACCAAAGGTTTCTTGCGCGCCACGCTTCCGAACAATTGCGCTTCACATAAACGATGTCTAATAGTTCCTGTTGATACCCCAGAACCAGCTTCTCCAAATATCTCTTGCCTTATTGCGTTGGATCCAAGTCGAAAATTTTTTTTTTTGTCAAGCGTACAAATCTTACGTCACTCTTAGCAGTGGTTTTTCTGGGTTTCTGTTTTCTTTTTATATTTTGTGTAGTATTATATAACTTATATTGGTTGACAGCAGGAAATAATATTGTTTTTGAACACTGCAAATACTCTGCTATTTTTTATATGGCCATTTTCTGTTTAACTTAAGAATACATTCCCATGTTTATTCCAAATTAAAATAATTGGAAATATTATATACACTTGTATATTATGTAAATAATAAGTTGTACACGGCAAAGCGACAATTATTTGATATCCACATCGTTCTTAATTATTTGTCCATGCTAATTCGGCAAACTGTACTGTAACAGTTCTCCGCACTGCATTGAAACTTGCCTCTCTTTGCCGACTCTAGTTATAAGTGATGGAAAATAACTAATAATACGTAAAACAGCAAAACATTAAAAATCAAAAGAAAATGTTACACAGTGTGTCCAAGATAGGTAAGAATGAACAGCATGGGGATCTCGGAAACGGTAAGAGATACGGAGTCGATTAAATTAGGGAAAAGTAACGCATTTACGTGGCTAACAATATGCCATTTAGAAAGTTTTAATATTCTGAGTAGTTCCGGAGATATCCGAGAAAAACCGAAATTTCGGAAAATCGTATTATTTTTTTCCTGACTTTATTTTTGATCGAATTTCAAAGCAGATTGCACATTTCCATTGCCACTTTTTCCGCTCTATCCAACGGTGTCCAAATTTTTGTAATCCGACGTTTCGTTTCTGAGTAATCACCGTCAACTTATTTATTTTTTTCTTAATTTTGTTTTATTTTGTTTGAATACATAGTTATCAGCATAAATGTCTTTTCTATTAAAATAAAACAAAATTTAAAAAAAAATAAAAATAAAAATAAATAAATAAAAGTAGTAAAATGTCAAACAATAAGTCATTAAAAAAATATTAACAACAACTTAATGACATTCACTACAAAATTTTCAATTAAAAAAAAATAAAACGTTTACAACTTTCTTTGAAAAATAATCTGATATATTTTTTGAATTGTCCTTTTTAGATAAACAACATTGTCTCATTCTCTTTGATTTCAAACACCTTTTTATTCCTGCCGACGCGGCAACTGTTTTCAGTATTTTGTTCATTCCGAGAAGCGATATATTTCGTGTTAAGAGAGTTTTGTTCGTGTTACGAGAAAAGAAAATGAGAAAGAGAAGAAAAATAAATAATTTAAACTGAATCATAACTCATAAAAATAATTACAAATTGAAGTAATTAATGGTGATCATTTTCGCGGAACACGAAGGAATCTGATAAAATTCGCACTGCCACTGATCTTTGATTAGCGCCGTCTAATCCATATTGGTTGAAATGGAATCATGTACCTTTTTTCTTTCTTGTTTTCGTTTTATTTAAATCTTATTTAGCAAAATTGAGATTAATTTTATTTTTTCATATAAGATTTAATGTACGTTTTTAGTAGTTCAATTCTTTGTAACCTGAGTTCTATATAAAATATAATTCCTTTTGATTTTTAGATGGACGAAACTACCGTATGTGAATCGAAAACTATTGAAAAAATTACTTCAGAAAATAAGGATAGTAAATCATCAAAATATAGGATTGCTAATAATGAATTTCTTGAATCTGTGGACCAAGGAATGTGTTTAAGTATGCATCAACCGTGGGCTAGTTTATTAGTAGCTGGAATTAAAATGTAATATTAATATGAGCTAGTGTTATCGACAATGTAAGTAACGTAAGTGTTTTAGACATGAGGGTAGAATGTGGAAAACAGATCATCGAGGTCGATTATGGATAGCTGCAGCTGCTAAACAACCTGAAAATGAAGAAATACTGGCTTGCGAGGAAATGTATCGTATTTTTTATGATGGTATGGTTTACTTTATTTGTTTCTTTTATAATTTCCTGCAATGTTGATGTGGTTATCGGATTAATTTATGAATGAAGCCGTAAAGGAGATTCATCGTCCTCAGCCATTATAATATTCAAACTATTATAATATTGTCGGCACTGTAGGGCAGACATATGTATACAGGGTGAGTCGTGAGGAATCGACCAAACTCTAGGAGTGTATTCTAAAGGTGAAAATAATGTAAAAAAACTAAAATATTGTTATCCGATTTTTATTTGTTTTCGAGTTATAGCGTAATTAAAAGTGCAGATTTAATATATCATGATTATGTATGTATGCGTCTAATGTCACTACCTCCAGTTCATTGTCAATATAGTGAGGGCGCTGCCATCATCAAAAATGTTCCCTATACATTGGAGTAAATTATAACATTGTTGTTCGGTATTCTGACATTGACTTGACGTTTATACGACTAAAGTGTAACAAACCAAAATGCCACGCACACTTATTATAGTTTAGAATATGCTAATATGGTGTTTGTTTATGGATTTTGTAATGGGAATGCTACAGCTGCTGCTAATGAATATCGTCAACGGTTTCCACATCACAGACTAATATAAATGTACATTGCACTAATATGGTGAAAGAACATTTGGATGAAAGGTTTCAGGGACTTGGATTGGTCATGGTAGTTATATTGGTTGGCCTCTTAGGTCCACAGAACTCACGGCACTTGATTATTGTTTAGAGGGCTGGTTAAAAAATGAAGTGTATCTCAAGTAAAAGTGGACACTCGTGATGCACTAATTCAAAGGATTAGGAATGCTACTGACAGTATCAAACATCAACGTGACGCAACCAGCCCCCTTGGTAGATAATGTAGAAAATGTTTAGAAATTAATGGCGGTATTTTTGTAAATGTATTATCAAGAACGACAATAGAACACCAAAACTTTAATGTATGAAATTTAGTTTATTTTCAATTATGCTATAACTCGAAAACAAATAAAAATCGGATAACAACATTTTAGTTTTTTAAATCCTAGAGTTTGATCGATTCTGCACGAGTCACCCTGTATGATGATATATGACTACAGAAACCCCTTAATAACCCTTACATCATATTGCTATAAGTAGTATTATTTAATATTGTTGTTGGGACATAAGGTGTCAACTCTCTTAGAGTCTCGTATAGTAATAATTGTTTATTTGTTTTTTTTTGATTTGTCAATTTTATCAGGTTATGTTCACAACAACAACCATCAACAAACGTGCCAAGTTCCAACATATCCAAAAGCGAAATAATGTACATAGCCGGAGCTATTTCGAGCGTTGTCGTGTTTGCGATCGGCAGCCAGCCGTGCAACTGTTCAGCTTTGAATTGTAAATTAGTATGGAGTAGTGTCGTGTATAAATATTTCACGGTCAGTGAGCTTGCTTAACCGTTGCATGTGGATTTTTTTTTGTAATTGCATACTAATTTGCAATTTAGGGTTGCTATCACACGTACGGCTAGCTGACCAATTACAAATCTAATAACGCTCGAAATATCTCCTGCTATGTATGCGGTACAAATATACCATGTTTAGATATAAATGTAAAGTGTGTTCATAGATAATGTTCATTTTACACTATTTATTTACTCACAAACTTTCTAGTAATATTAAGCACACGGCATATTTATTGTTCTCTTGTAATAATTACTTATTGCCTAAGATCATTTACAAAATATATTATTTGTTTAAGATCCAACGCTAGAATTTCCTAAAAAATATCCTATTGGCTGTTTACTGGGTTGCGTTTTTGTCGAAGATTGCTTGGATCAAGGAGAATATCGACACAGATATCCTGACGGTGAAAGTAATAGTCCCTTCGTTTTAATATGTTCCAATCCTGTAATTCTACCTGTATTTTATCCAATGCAAGGTCAACATAAGATTTGTGAGTTACTTTTTTTTTCAGGTCCTTACTTTATTACTTGTAAATTTTCAGTTTCACTACCAAAAGAATTACATAGGATTGCAAAAACAGCGTTATTATCTTCTAAGTGGGTTTAAAACTAATAAAATGAAAGAAATACTTCGTTTAAATTAAATTTAATTTCCTATATTGTACATTTTGTCTTTTATAATTACATGTAATAAATAGCTTAATCTATCTTTACTCTTTGATTCTCAATTCTTAATTACAAATACTTACATATATATTACAAAAGTTAGATTAGAGCATCTAAAATACGTAGGTATATACAACATAGAATAAATACTATGCAAGATATCGAGTATATCCTAAGCTTTCACAATATATGTGAAAGAGTACATCGTATATTATACAATTGTTTCACAAATAGTATATTTATAAAATCACTCTTGATTTCATAGACATGAATGAAACGCAAGCGAACATCGAGATATTTTTGGATTTACGTATTTTTTTTTTGTTTGAAAGATCTTGTTAGTAGTAGTAGCTTTAGAGATATTGCACGTCATATTTGAAAAAGTTAGATATAGTCGCATATTGCAGATTTTAATTCTTTATTTTTTTACACACCATATATAACCTGTGAAATTTTATGAAAATTTTTCTTTGTTAATATTCGGGAAAAATGCTTCTATGGGTAAAATTGGATCTTCTGTTGCAAGTGCAAAATAATTGGGTACTTTCCTAGCATTAGGCGATACACTTTTAAACATTCCTGGTGTATCATATTGGTTCTGTGTAGAGGAAGTTAAATCTGATACTCGTTGTGAATGTAGCAATGCATCATTTTTGAAGATTTCCATATCCTTCACATCGTCATCTTCTTCGTCCTCAATTTCTGGTTCAGATTCGGTAATTGTACTAGTAGTTGTTGTGATAATTTTACTAGTTGCTGGAATTTCCGTATTATGTGTAGTCTCTAACATTTCTGTTGTTGCTATTTCAGTTTCATTTTCCTCTACATTTTCTTGTGATTTAACATTCTTTTCGGTAGTGTTGGATCTGTTGTATTTGCTCTGAATGCGCTCTTTCAAACTAATAGGTGGTGGTCGTCTCAATGTGTTAAATATGTGAGGCTTAATTGAAATTTTTTGTGTCGTTGTGGCTTCTGTAGTCGTTGTAGATCTGTGTTTGCCAAATGGCCTTATTCTGGAATTGACAGTTCTTACGCTAGTTTCAACAGGTTCGTCTTTACTTTCGGAAGCAGTAGGTTGTCTGTGACTTTTAGGTATAAATCTTTTTCTTGCTGTTTCAGTTGTTTCATGTTCTTCTTGTTTTATCAATGGACGTCTCGTTCTATAACGTATTCTTGTAGGTTCTGTGCTAAGTTTAGATGTTTCAGTTGAAGATATATATTGATTTAATCTTTGATGATAATCCTTAACGCTAAATTTCGGTCTAGGAGGCTTGTAATGAATCGGTCTTCTAAACCGGTTACTTTTTGTTGTTGTTTTAGGTTCCGCTGCGGTTGTTGTAGTTGGTGTCGTAGTTGAAGCAGTTGTTGTTGCCAAAGTTGTTTCTTCTTCAGACGATTCAGGTACATCTGTATAGATTTCTTTAATACTGATACTATCATCTGGAATATTTTTATTAATAGGTTTTGTTATAAATTCGGAGGCCACAGTTGTAATAATAGTTGTGGGTTCTTCAGATGTAGTTAATTTATCGCTTTCATACATTTCTTCGCTGATTTCTTCACTACTTGTGTCTGATTGATATGTATTTTGTTGATTTTGAGCATCTGAATAGTATTTGTTTGGCTCTGTCTCTTTATTTGTGATGGTTTCGAGCGGTTTATGTCTGGCAAGTGTAGAATATTCTTCACCAATATCTTCATTCGTTTTAGTGTTATGCTGTTTTAGTGGTCGTTTACGCACATTATCTATTGATGTTTTGTAATTGTAGCTTCCTCTTACAGGTTGCGACACGTCTTCTGTAAAACTGATTTTATGATTATGGGGCATTTCCTCGTCTGTACTTTCTGCCGTTGGTCTTATTCGTTGACGATATCTTATTCGTTTCGTGACGTTTTCTATAAAAGCTGGTGCTTCTGTTGTTCTTTGTATTTGCACCGGCCTTCTTCTTCTTTCTTTTACAGTAGTTTGTTCTATTTCTTTTAGAATATCTTCAGTCGTAGTCGATGGTTCTTCACTAGTAAACTTGGTTCTGTTAATTGGTCTTCGTCGTCTGTGACCAGGTCTTCTTTTTTGTTGCCAATCTCTTGTGGGAATTGGGATGGGAGTTGCAGTAGTTTGTATTTCAGTCGATATGTCAATTTCTTTTATTTTGAATCGTTCTCTTGGCTTTATAGTCGTAATTTCGTTAGAATCATCTGCATTATCTTGAACAGGCAGCGAGTATTGAACACTGAATTGTGCTGTACTAGGTTTTCCCAAGATCGGATAATGAGTGGATACCTCTTTTATATTAAAAAATGCGGGATTCAAAATATCTTTCTGTCGATTGATTTTTTGTGATAATTCAGTAAATATTGTGGATATGTCGGCTTGTGTAGGCGAAGTTGGGACTACACCAGATGGTTTTACTGGTGTTGGTAGAAATGATTCGATATCTTCATTTTGTTGTTTTACCATCGAAGGTTTAATTTTATCGAAATGTTTTACTTCCTGTAGAAATTGTTGTTGGTAAGACGGTGGAATTTCACGCCAGTCTTTTTCTTCCGTTACTTCATACGTTGGTATCATAGGAGTTTCAGTAGGCTTTTTTGTAAATTGATAGTTAGTGAACTGAGAATTATATATTAAATCTGGCCGTTGTTGCTGTTGCTGCTGATAGGGAATATTATTATGAAATTCCTTAATATTTTCTTTAGTTACTTGTACATCGACGGTCTGTTCATTTGAAGCGGGTATATAGTAAGTGGTTTGATGGTAAGGAGGTGGAACTTGAAATAGCGCTGTATCCGACGCTACTGGTCTCTGCTTGTTATCCTGAGTTGAATCTATCACAGGTTTTGTTTGTTCTTTTTGTTTAAATACAATTGGCTTTTCTTTAGGTTTCTCTTTTTCAATGTATTGTTTAGATGGCGGAGGTGGTACCAAATTTCTTGAATACTCATCATTTTGAGCTTGAAACGTGTAATGGACGTCATTTTGCGCTTGAATTTTAGGAAGCGTATATTGCGGAATTGGTAACTTTGAAACTGAAATAAATCACTGTTTTGCGAACTGAAGTGATTTAAATAATCTATGTTGGGATGTTGTGCAGGACGCGTCTTAATAGAGCCCAATGCTGGATTGAAGAAAGCGTAGTTTCCTGCAAAGATAAAGGTGATTTAATAATGGATGAATTTAACAGAATAATTTTCATTATGTCAAAACCGGGGAAATTTGGAAAAGAAAAGTGTTATCATATTATGCGTTGCAAGATAGGTGATGAAATAGAAAAGGACAATTGATATTTACTATGAATGAAAAGTGATTTGGATTTGTTGGGTTCAGTTTCTGCAATGACATTGCAAAAATTGTATACTAAGTGATACGTGTCTAATGACCGACGCAAAAGACTCGTAGGAATAAAAGTGAGAACAATAAAATAATTTTGTTTTGGTAAAGTTTTATAAGATCATATGCTTCTAATTGTAAGTATTGAACATGTGAGAATCTTATAAGATTAGGCATAGGTTTTAACTAGCGCTGCGGAAATCGCCAAATATTACAAATCGATTAACCGACTTTTCCTCAAACCGGTTTCATTAAAATCGATTAATCGTGTTGAGTCGAAACCGGTCTTTCGATCGAAAAATCGATTTTTTAAATCGATTTTTTATACCGATTTTTCGGTTCAAAACCGGTTTAAAATCGATTTTGAAATTGGCTTTAAAATGTGTTTTTTAAATGGGTACACTAAGTTTTTCGATTAGAATTTCTGTTTTGATGGTGACAAATCGTCAAACATAAATCCAGTTTAGCAATAACATTGATTCCGCAATATAATTTTTTTTTTCGAGCGGAAAGAAGTTGCAGCTACATTGTCTTTTTATGGTATATACGTTAGGATACTGATTGTTACTTGTTTTATTAAATTTCATTAATTCATATTACCGCTATTTATTTTTTCATCCACGTTAACCACAACATGCTTTATGAGGTATAGATAAATAACAGGTGTCGCTGTTTAGTATCTCAACGAATATATTTTGCATAACAAGCACAAATGAATGAAAGCATTATATTTTCAGTATTTTTTTACAAAACGCACTACATTCTCTATCTAGACATCATCGTGAATGTATTATAAATATTAATAAAACAATTGCAAAGCCATACAGAGCGGATTCAAAAAAAATCATCGATTTGAAACCGATTTTAAAATCGATTTCAAAACCGATTTTTCGATTACGATTTCCGTTTGATGGCGGTTAATCGCTTAACACAAAACCAGTTTGGTATAAAACCGATTACGATTCGCAGCACTAGTTTTAACCAAGGACCGAGAGTAGTGCAATTCTCAAAATTCCGGATATTTGACACGACAATAACACAATGACAGTTATCTTTGAAAGGAGACGTATATTTCTTTAATTGAAAGGAATATTCGATAAGATAATAGTAAATACAGTGATAAATAATATTATAGCTTAGTGCATACATATTAGCTATTACTACAAATCATTTTATTTTTACCTAAACTCGTAGATGGAGCTAGGGCAAGAACTTCATCTTTTTGACTATAAGCAGCATTTTGAACTCTAAGTGGCTTTACTATTCGCTTTCCTTCCATTCCAAGAGATAAATGATTTTTTCCCATTACTGGTACTTTGCGTAGTTTGGTTTGGCTTCTATGAGTTATCAAATTTGTAGGCTTCTGACCGTTATATCCTTGTGGTGTGGCGTATACGGCTTGCTGCTTGCTACTTGCGGGCATTTTGTCTATGGAAAAGTAACATAACATATATTGCACTTGAAAGGGTTGTTTTATTTATTGACAAATAAATGAGAAAAATGAATGATAAAAATAAAAATCTTTTCTATGATGTTGCGTCCATAATACCTAGTTTATCTTTGTGTAAAGATACATACTAAGGTGCGTATGTCCGTGTTGATTATTGATATTACTAGTAGATAAAGTAGCCGTAGGTTTGGGTGAAGTAACGACATATGATTGTTTGATATCCATGGCACCTGGGTCTTGTAAACTTGACTTTTCATTTTTACTTGTTTGGTAATATTTTATATTTTTTATGTCAAAGTTTGGACTGGATGTATGTCCGATTATGGGTTTCCAACCATCATCGACGAGGTCCTGAAACAATGGATATATATATCTTAGAAAGATGTTATACTATAATGATATAAGAAACCATATAAACTGTTAAAGCTATTATTTTTATTTTAGACCAAATTATCAAATAAAATATACAGTGGTTGCCCAAGAAATAGTGACACTTAAGCTATTGTATTGTAATTTGTGCTGTTAGTAAGCAAATTTCAAATGTCGTTTACATCTACATGTCGCGAGGTATTTTATGACATACCAACACACGATTGACCAATATTATAAGAATAATCGAATCATAACTGAATGTCCCAACAGGAATAACAATTCTGTAATATATCTATATACCTATAGTCGCACCTGAATTTTTATTCTTTTTTATTTGGCGTTCTTTACATTCAGTGTCACTAACAAACGTAACAATGGAGAGATAATATTCTACATTGTATTGCACGACGAGCTTATGCGAAAAGTATCTCAAGCATCGTTTACAGAATAAATCTAAAATTTTAAATGTTTTTCATTTTTCGCGTTTTAGCTAAAATATTGGTTGATTTCCGGTTATACCGGAAATGAATACCAACTTCGTTGTTTTGAACAGAATACCCCGATTGTTATGACAAATTCAAGTTCCTCGTTAATTTTTATTCTAATTTTATGTAGAATTTCATATACCTAAAATATATAAGTCAATAACCATGAGTACTTAATTTTTGTCGAATGATCGTTTATGCATTTTTGTTAAAAACCTAAGATAAGGTACATTGTTGGGAAAAGTCACGAGCACAGTCTGTATAATCTGAACGCGTAAAGATACATGCATAATTTTAAGTGGTGCATAAAGGTTTCCCCTAGACGAGCTGATGCAACGAGTTTTTATAACTCCATCTTTTACGGAACAGTTCCGACAGGTGTAACATTCCGTCAGCATGGAAACCAAAGCGGGTGGAAGAAACCGGCCCTTCTTACTGTGGTGCAAAGGGGTACTATGTAGTCGTACTTTGTGCGGAATGGAAGACTGTTCGTGTTACCTGAGTGAGTTCGAGCGTGAAATGGTTGTGGGTATCTACATGGCACATGTATCCTTCCGTAAAATCGCGCGCCGTCTCGAGTAGTCGTTGTCGGCAGTGTAATGGGCCTGGCGAGAATGGCATGAGTAGGGCAACTTGGACCTGTTTGGCTAGCAGGAAGAGAAGGCGTACTCACTATGCGAACTGTACGGGGACGTTTGCTAGAGAGTGGACTACGAGCACGCTCTGCGTTGCAGCGGATTCAACTGACTCGTGATTACTGTCATACCTGGTGCCAATGGATCGAGGCAAGACATTGGTGGGTTGCCGTGTGGAGGCACATTTTGTTTTCTGATGAATCCAAATTCGAATTGGTGAAGTGCAAATTTTGGTTTATCGGAGACGTGGTGAGCGTCAACTCGACCAGCGCATCCAACCACGCAATATCCACCACCTTCGAGGCATTATGGTATGGCGTGTGATCACATATGGTGTACGTACAGGCCTGCTGCGTGTACAGCAGACGATGACGGGTTGTCGATACGTAGATGAAGTACTATGTGCCTGTGCTTCCCTACGTGCGGCGATGCCCACATTTGCTATACATGCACGACAACGCCCGACTGCACGTTGCTCGTATCGTACAGACTTTTGTAGAAGAGTACCACATACGAATGCTTCCAACGCCAACTCGTTCTCCGGATCTGAATCCGATCGAACATGTCTGGGATATGATCGGATACTTCCATGTTAGAATCACACGTTCAGATTATACAGGGTGTGCTCATCACGTTTTCCAAAAGTGTACTTTGATATAAGTAATTACACACATAACAATATCTGTTAGATACGGCACTAGGCTTATTTAGAATAATTTTTTAGTTTTATAATTGTTTTCACATACGTTTTCAGCCAAAAGGAATAAATGACTTCCACAACATTGTCTTCGTTTTACAAATGGGTTATTACTGGAATTTAGTCCAATTCGTCATTTAGTGCATTTATTGAAAAAAAACGATCTGAGATAGGTATAGGGAATGTTACATGAAATTAAACTAAAATTTAGTGAAGAATTTAAAAAGACTACGAAATATGGGAGTTTCTGATGTATGAAAAAAATAACTTCTTTAAACTTACAACTTCTTAGATGCTCAAAATTTCATATTTGTTCTACAAACGATGCTTGAGATACTTTTCTTCAGCTCGTCGTGGGACCCGCTGTATATTATGTTATAATTATAAACGTGAGGTTGAGGACTGTATAATTGACACTTACAAAAAATTTTTGTATTGAAAGTGGAAAATTTGACTACTGCTAAAAAAATTCTAAAGCAATAGTCAGAGTCAGACGAGTTTTGTTTGTTTGAAATTTTAACGTCTTAGAGGAAATTGTTTCCTTTATAAATGATATTGATTTCTTTATGGACAATATTGTATCGCTGGGGTATTATTTTCGATATTTGGAGGTATCGAAAAATTCTTTGTACTCCGTACATATACGGTCGTAAAAATTGTTTACCACCTTTATTTCGTGCTAAAATGTAATATGCTTTTCCGGCTTGGGATAATTGAATGACGAAGGATGTTTATTTTCTAAAAGCGAGGAATACGAATAGTTAGCAAATTACAGTATAATGAATAATGTAAAGAGTTGTTTATACAAAATTATAATAGAATTACCTTTCCATCACTAATTTGTACTGTGCGTTTACTATAGTGTTGTGTATACTTTGTTACCGGTTTGCTATGTGATGATTGTTTTGTGTTATATTATGTATATTTTTAGATATTTTTATGTTATTTTTAACAAAAATAAATAAACTAAGCTAAACAGTAATTTAACTTAAGTTCTCATATAATATATATTTATTGTTGTAATATAAACAAATTATTATTGGGGAGGAATTATTTTTCTTTGTTTAGTAAATTTATGACATAATACTTACTCTTGATGTCCTGGCAGCTAGAGCTATATGAACAAAATATAGTATTGTAACTGCAAAAAAAAAACAAGAAATAAGTAGGTACATATAAGTAATTTTGATTGAAAATATTGGCTGTACGTGTTGAGAAGAATGTTGGAAAACTTTCTCCAGCAAACTGTTCCAACTATTCTTTTTCTCATATTAGTACTGATTGTCGTACAGTGAAAACGGAGAATCTTATGTTACAAGATGCGTCCTAATTGTTCCAAAAGTGCAATCTGTAAAGGCAAAATGCAAGGCAGATATTAAAAAGAAAGTAAATTATGGGAGATGCATTTTTTCTCGATACTGTGTAGATTATTTATTGTGACACATCATAAATTAATTAATAATAATTATAGATAAAAATACTTAATTAATTTTACTGTTCATATATTAAAAATCTTACGTCGATTCTTTTGTTATGAGTCATTAGTAGCTAAAATAGTAATAAATGTGCCATAAATGTGATATAGTAGACAATTGTATTACTAAGGACTTTTCTTTTATGGCTGCGTGCTAGTGACTTTGTACGTGCATGCTTTTGCGAATAAATCATTTTGTTAATGTTAGTTCTAAAACTTTAATAAGTAGATTACATTATTTCATCATATCACTATTTTTTTTGTTCTGCTTCTCTATATTTTGATCAAATTGATGTTACTGCTGATAGTAGTTCCATGTCTTATCGTGACTTTCATCATCACAGAAAAATATTGTAGACTATTGCAACCACTTGGCTTTAATTTACAATTGTACTTTTAGGGAGGTTTTATTGACGTAAGTTTTATGGCTGCTAACATGCATTATTGTTTTGATAATACGCAACAATCGTGAGATCGTCAAGGACATTTTATTTAGTTCTTTTTTTCCAGAATAAAAGTAAGTTTTACGAAATTCGATTTCTCCATTTGTTGCAACTATATGATAATTTTGTGTACTTCAAACAAATATGTGAACGGGTATAATATCTTATGGTAATAACTGACTTTGTTGCGGAATCACAGAAGTATTTGCTTAATGAAAGTGTTGCTAGGCCTACTACTCCTAATAACTCGAGGAACTGCCGTTCTCAGCCCACACCGAGTATATAACATTGATTTAAAATAGGCGATATCTAAGGAAGCACACATCATGACGGTCGTGAATGTCATGCGGAATGGAGTTCCGGTGTATGAAAGTTTCGCAATTCATAAATTTATTGTCTGGTCTTAACACGATGTACAACTTGTACAATGAATTAGTTGCAATTTGGTGTAAAAGTTATTATGTACACCGCTCTCACACGCGCCAGTAACTGTATTTGCCCCAGAATTTTTGTAATCGGTCACAAATATCCCTACGTGACACTTTTTTTTTCGAAACTGTAGTACATACGGTGCAAATACAGTACCGTCGCATGTTACCACAACAAAAGTTAGAACATCAACTCATTTGCTATACAAGAAATTTGCTCATTGGTTAAAGAGTAAACTGTTGGGTCAATTGTAAATTAAATGGAAAGTAAAAAAGGTAATTATATTATAGTAACAATTTGGTTTACTATGACGTGAGTAACTATATTGATTCCAATGTTACGGTATTCAAACGTTACAAAATGAACTTCGGTCTCATTGTAACCTGTCGCAAATTGCTGTTTGGGTATAGAACGATTATAGTCTGAACACTAAATCCTCATGATGATATGGATGATATGGTATTCAGGACACATGAAAGCTTGATTAAATAGGGTTTGTTAGCATTTCATTGAACTGGACCCTTTTTGTTAGGTTTTTTAAAGATAAGTGAGAAATGTTGCCTAGCGATGGGACATAAGAGAAAGTACTTTACCAACTCATCATTAAATAGAAACAACTATTATTTTGGTAAACCAGAGTTAAAGAGACTTACTATCTTTCTAATTGGACATTGCTCTTTAAAACATCAATCTAAAAGGTCGAAAAACTGATCAAACTAAGTGTGCATTCTATAAACATAGGAATGAGACGGCTGAACACATACTTTGTGATTGTAAAGGTTTCCATATTAAGGGCTGACAATTGTTCCAACATCCGGGAACATTTGAAACTAAGAACGTCCTAAGATTCATTAAGACTTTTGGATTAGATGGGTGTTCAAGGAATAATACATTTTAAGTTTCTTTACAAAAAATATAGTCACAATTATGTCAAATTTTAACTAATAATTTAAAAAATGACAACAAACTACTGAAATTGGAGAAATCTTAATATTTGATTTTGCATATGTAGTCACACATGTATTCTCGCTGCAAATTTCTATATACATATTTATGATGCACCATATTTGACTGAATGTTATAAGTAGTGGAAGAACGGAACTACAAAAAGTTTGAGATTAAGTGTAAAAAATATTGAGTACCTATAAGAGAAACGATAAGACACTATCAATTCAAGAAAAAAATATTAAACAAAAGAGAGGAACGTTTGCAAATATCAGCGAGGCTCGAAAATGCAATCAATATTCTGAGGAGTATAAAATAGTCGTTAAACTCTTAAAAAAATATATTTAATTTAAATTACGTTGGATTAAGTACACTTTGATGGTCCTGCTATTTTGTAGGGTTGGATTCTAGCTATGACAAAACCACATTTAACAGAATTACAGCTAGCAACTCCAAGTTTAATCAAATCTTAAACTATATCGTCAAATTTGTTCAGATTATTATCGTATATTTGGTACGTTAATTATTGCGTCGGTTATGATATTTTTCTCTCATCAATGTAGTATGGATACAACCTTGTTCAGTAATAAATGTGTCATACTTTATCATTCCGTAACTTATTACTTAAGTTTTGTTTAGAGTGATGACAGTCGAAAGAAAGCAAAATTACGAGTTTATACTTACAAAATCGGCAATATCATTAATAGTGTACGTTGGCGCAATTATTAGTAATCGTGATCTTTATATACGCACTTTCAATTTCCATTTTAAAATTCAGACCAGAAAATACGCAAGTGAGTACATGATTTAGTACACAGTTACGTGAAATTTTTTTATACTTTCGATAACCTACATTACTTAGCATGCTTAGTCTAATGTGTACTAATTTCCTAAACAATTGTTATGGCAATACAATATTTGACGCCCGCATTTTTAATGAAAACAATAGTGACTGTAGTTTTATCTTCTTGAAGCATTTGATGCTACCGATTTTTCTATTTGAGGTTGATTTAATAAATATGTGACTGATTTTAGATTGCTCCAATATATTTCAGGAATTTTCAGTTACAACAATAAAGTTGTTAATACGGTAAGTAGATGATGTCTACATACTTGGCTACTATTTTCTCATTTATTCTAGATAATGAAACAGCAATCGTGATTTGGAAACTGTTATTTACGTGGAAAATTCTTTGTGATTACTTCACGACTAATGACTAACGTGGGCTACATTTTTAGTTTAACAAGTAGCACAAGTACCTTGTACTAAACATGTTATATAATGCGATTAAGTACCCATTATTTTATTTTGTGTGTCTATAAACGTGGGTATAAAACTCAGAAGAAAATACGGTAAACCGTTGAATAGGGAATGTTGGATTAAGAGAGAGCCAATATCATATCAATATTTGGGGCGCCGTAGAGAAGCTCGTGTATCCAGATGTGAACGCGGAAGAGTTATAAATATTAGTGAAAAATATTTATTGCTGGAAATTATACTATTATCTAATGAATCTACTATATGGAGTATGTAAATACATATGTACATACAGGTCTGTACAAAACTTATTCTCAATAGCATGGGATGTTAGTACAAAACTTTGACAGAGTCTGTTTGTAACATTTGTGCTTAGGAAAAGAATCCGAATTGTTCGTTGTAAAGATATATGTTCATCTACCAAATCAAAATTTGGTTCCATAAATTTACTAGATTATCAATATCACTTTTTTAAGTTTGGCGGTTTCTATAATTTAGTGCAAATAAAGGGCTTTGCCTTTGATGGATTATTACACTTATTGTATCAAACATTGCAGATTTTCTGGTAAAAATAGGAATCGAATCCTATACTGTAGCTGTTGCCCTCGGCTACCACATCCAGAAACTATTTTCGTACCAGCATACTTGACTTAATAGTAGGTGACCTAGATGTACTAGCTACAGTAATGCCAAGCTATGATGAAAATGTTACATCTTAAGAAGATAAGCTTAAACTCAAACTTGTTTATCAGAACTTGGTGAATGGTTGCATTCTTCCAATTAATAATCATTATCAACACAAGTGGGGTAGGGTAATGTTCGCCAATTACTATTCAGTAATCTTATGAGAAAAGTTTATGAGCGAGTGGTGAATGAACCAAAAAATGTTCTAGTTGTAATTAGACATTATATAAGGGTGTAACATTTTTATTGATTATTTAGATTTATTTCATATTAAATAACCTACCAAGAGTAATATATTTTTGACATCAAAAGTAGGAATACAAAACAAAACTAAATGCTTGGTTGATTAGTTATTGTGAAGAAATATACAAGAGTAATACCTACCTAACGCAATTTCAACAAATTGGTAGGTAATTTCTACAACTAAAAAGACGCGTTGCATTTCACTTTCATAGACTGCACATTATCTTAATAGTGACACTATTTTAAAGCGGAATACAGCAGCTAATAATGCGAAATCGGAATGAAAGCTAACAATAGTATCATTCGTTGAAGAATTAGGTCGATCTCTTTAAATAATTAATATTACCTACATTACCAAATAATTACTAAGAACAAATGTTATTAGAAATCCTACCTGCTATGAATTTCCATCTTACAGGCGGCATGCTCTCTGTAACAAATACATTTCTTTTAATTCACTCATTAAGATACATATTGTTAGTATTAGTATTACTTATTTTATGTAACATAAGTCTATAAGAAAGACATAAGTACAATGCTATTTGAGTAGTTTTATAATAATGTATGATAATGATTCATAATCTCATACATTAATGCCCATTTACACCAAGGCAAAGCTAAATATTATATTAGAATAGTTATTTCAATGAATCATATGTCACATAAATATTAATAAGTAGTAATATAGTAACCATATTTTTGCGATCTATTACGCAGTAATTTGTTCTTAAAATACCGGAAATAATAACATTTAAGGATCACATATCTAAGAAATTGACCGGATAAAAAACAAGTTATTCAAGGAGACACCTTTTAAACAACTTTAAAAATTAAATATATGTAAATCGTGTATAACATTGAAGAAAAGTAATTATTAAATTATTGGAGTGTTTCAGAATGATGAAATTGTGGTTATTCATGCTGCATAAGATAATTACTTTGAAAATGTTATATTTATTTAATGTATATAATCCATGTTACAAAGTAAATGATAAGATTGCAAGAAAAATCCTCTATACTCTTACAAATTTAACAAAACATTTGTTCTAGTGGGTGTTTTGACTAAATGCAATCATCAATTAAAATAGTCTAAAAGTACAAGAAATTAAAGTTTTTAATTAACTAATGTAATAATTTATTACGCAACTGTAAAAGATAAAATCACCTAACTGAACAAAACTAATTTAGGATAATATTACTACAAAAAATACATTTCATTTGCACTAATTATTATAAAAATTGTTGAAACAATACTCCTTGATCTTTAATACGAGCATGAACGTAAACTATTACTATCACAATAACCGGACATATAAACAATATCTGGCAGTCGCAGTAAAATCCTGTTCCAGAAAAAGTAACAACTTTATTTGCTTAAACAATAATCTGAATTGTCAAACTTATATGATACGATGAATAAGCGTCTTGAATACATTTTGATTGATATTTCTAGAGCTCGTGCTTCTATTATTACAACTCAAAAAGCACAGTTTTAACAGCTGTTATAATAAAGCATTTAAATTAAATGTACTTTATTAATACTATTAAATAAATGTTCTTTAGTTTATTTTATATTTTGGCGTCATCTGTTGCAGTTTTATATTCTCTATCAAACAGTTATAGGTGTTTCTCTATCTATCTGTTCATTTTCTTGCAATTAACACTTATCTGTACAAGTTATGAAGAAACGTTCAGTAGTGAAAGGTACACACACATTTTTGTTAAAATATGTAGAAAATGTCTTAGATAGAAAATGTCTTAGATGATTTATCCGTGCTATTTAGAAGGGATTGTTGATATTAAATGGACGAAGGATCCGCCCATTTAATTTGCGGCTTAGATCACTTTTGGTTACTACGATTTATAACAACAGGTGAAGTGGGCGCATTGGGCCTGGGTTTTGACCACCTAGGTCTCCAGATGTTACTTGATGTTTATTTATGAAGTCCTAGCAAAAATTTAGTACATACCGTACCAATTCAGATTCTCCAATTCAACATTTCCGCTGGTACCTCTATAATGTGGTACAGTTTCAGCAAGTGCATTAAATACTAAATGTTTATTGAAGAAAAGAGGTATAGCATTTATTGTTTTCGACATATGGCCGGATTTATTAATAACGTTCTTGTTTTCGCTGGTACAAAGTACCTTTGTTACTGGGTATCATTTTATTGTTATTAATTCATTTCTATTAAAGATGAAAGTGGTCTGAATTAAAGAGAACGTCTTACTATAGTCATAATGAGAGGATATGATGACAGGAAACGAACTTAAGAATAAGCTGCGAATTTATTTATCTATTCATATTTGGGTCGACCTCTGGTTACTAAATCTGCAGTTCTGAAAACGATTTCTTGTCTTAAAGAATTTAATTCGATTAATGATAGCCAATGTTCAAGGCACCAAAAAGACACGAACTAATGAAGAAAAACGCGTTAAATTAATGTAGTCAGTTATTGAGCATAGACATATTTTGCCTGCAAAAGCTGCTCACTTTTTTAATATATAGAAGAGCTAAATGACGATGACTTTGAAGAAATTTCCAATACTGAAGAGGCGTCAATCCAAAATGGATAGTCAAAGTTAACGATCACAGTCACAAAAACTTAGTATGTGGGTCGGCATTAGAAGAATAGGTCTATTTTTCATAGAAGGGGAATGCTCCAAACTATCGAATAATGTTATGAAATCAAATTGTATCTATAAATGAAGAAACGATCGGTGAAATTGTCAACATTATAGATTTTTATGTGTATGTACGGAGAACCTTTATCGTTTTTGAAAGCATTGCAAATAAGTAAAAATTAAATGAAAATGTGAAATGTTACACTTCTTCCTTTTTCGCTTAAATGTTTTTAATGCATTTTACAAAAATCCATTACGTAGAAGAAGTTGCCCCTTATATAGATATTATGAATGTATGTAATCAAATCATTCATTAAACGTAAACATCTTATTGTATTTCTAAACTATTCGCAGCAAGAGGCTTTCTGACAAAGTCAGTCGTAGTTAGATTTTGAAACGTCAAAATATATTCATATTTTGAAGATATGTATTTGAAATAGAGACGATGGCAAGTATTTATTGTTTTAAATACTGCTATCTTCTCAAATGAAAGAAGAACGTATGAACGCATTTATGATATTGATATGATATGGTATCGACCATAGTATTTGTTGCTATAGGGCTGTTAGAAATGTGGTATTCTATTTTATCCTACAAACATTTTAACTTTATAGTAGAAATATATGGCGATGCAAAAGTACAATGGCGCACACAGGGCTACTACTCATTTTAATAAATAGAAAAGAATATGAAAAATTCATCACGTTACTTAAGTAGGTAACAGGAACGCTGGAAATAATAATAAGAGATTCGATAACAACATATGTATTACATACATAAATTACATAGCAAGAGATGCAGTGGTAGTTTGGTAAAGCAATACAGCTTAGGAATACGCTGGAGCTGCAATTACCACAAAAAATTGTCTCCTTCAGTATCATTTATAGTTGCTAAACTGTTGTTTGGCTGAGGTGTTCCATGCATTGAAATTGTCCAATACGCTTTGTCTTAAAAAATAAAAATGCGGAATAAAACTTCTAAAAAAGTACGTTCTAAGGTATCACTATGAGAAAATGCATGTCCAACTTTCTTATTATAAACGGAACACTCTGTGTATCTTGACATTTACAATGTTTATAGATAGATAGATAGATTTATACACCACGCATACCCTCTTGTAATTTAAAAATGTTGGGAAATAAATCTATAGAAACTCGGCCAACAATACTATGATGAGTGTTTTACTTGGGGAATTCACTTTATTACAATTAGTAATATTATTATGTATGACCGGCAACGTGTTGAGTTTTTACTTTAAGTTTTCAAGATAAAATAAATGACAAAAAGTAGATCCTTATTCAATGGAAATGGTTCCAAAGGTATTGAAATTCACTTAATATTTTAATAATATTGTTATTCTTATTAAATATAATTTATTTTGAGACAAATACAAAAGAAGGGTAAATGCGACTTTTCTAAAGTATGCTTTTTTTACATGTTCGGAATAACTGTTAAGTGAATGATGTAGAATAGCAAATTTAGTCATAAATAGACATTATTTTTGTTTATAACTTCTATTACCACTTTTATACTATAAATATGAAAACAATACTTTATATCGATAATTATGCATTAACAATTAAAAATCATTTTTGAATACTTTATTTTTTAAAAAGATATTGAAGTTAGGGAATACGTAACAATTTTAATAACTACTCTATAAATTCCAGTTTTTAACCAGCTTAGCAAATACTAATGGCCTTGGTGTGGATGTCTATGCTAGCGATGGGTCGGATTCGTATGATTCGTACAGTATATATACGACTCTCATGTGTGATTCGTACCGTACGAATCTTTACTATTTATACGGATTCGTATAATCCTGTACGAATCATTTACTTCGTACTGCCTACCGATAGGTCGGATTCATATGATTCGTACAGTATATTCGACTCATGAGTGATTCGTACGGTACGAATCTTTACTTTATACGAATCCGTATAATTTTGGAGTCGTACCGCCGCTTGATATGAATCGGAATCGGAGTCAAATAGTATACTGGTAGCAATTGATTGTAGTCGTATGAATCGTACCATTGTACCGAATCTGTATAATTATACGTAACTTATATGAATCATTTACTTCATACGAATTCGTATATCTTAGAGTTAGTCAATTGGTACGAAACTAAATCGAACTCAAACAGTATATGTGTTTCATACTGGTAAATTGCAGCATGAATGTGAATCATTACTGTTTATACTACAGTGGTGTATTATGATTTCGTAAACATTGGTTCGCTAGCTTTTATAGTTAGTAGTTCGTGTCCCTACATATAAAAGCGTCAATAAGAAATAATTCTTATCGTATTTTTTAACAAGGTAGACTATTTTCTTGAATTTTCTTGGGTATTTAGAATGATGAAAATACCATAGAATATAGAACATTAGGTGGCTTAAATTATTCATTATTGCACTATCCTTTGGACTTTATTGTAATGATCTTGTGAAATAGTATTAATTAAGATTTATATTTCAGTAAAATAAACAAACCTAAATACACAGATACATAAGAATTATTTCATATTGGCGCTTTTATATGTAGGGACACGAACTACTTACGTCATACGTATACAACTGTTCGTAACATACCTACAATTTACCAGTATGAAACAAATATACTGTTTGACTTCGATTTAGTTTCGTATCAATAGACTAACTCTAAGATATACGAATTCGTAAGAAGTAAATGATTCGTATAAGTTACGTATAGTTATACTGATTCGTACTATGGTACGAATCATACGACTACGATCAATTGCTACCAGTATACTACTTGACTCCCATTCTGATTCATATCAACATCAACCGGCGGTGCGACTCCAAAACGATACCGATTCGTATAAAATAAATGATTCGTATAGGATTATACGAATCCGTATAAAGATTCGTACCGTACCAATCACACATGAGAGTCGTATATACTGGACGAATCATACGAATCCGACTCATCACTAGACGGAGAGTCATGAATCCTCACGAGTCGATACGATTTCTTTCGGTACGAATCATATTATACGAATCTTTTATTTTAGGAGTCATTTGGATTCGAATCACTAAAACGATTCGAATCGCCCATCGCTAGTCTATGCATATTAAAATGTAACAAACATATTATATAAAAGAGTTCTGAATTTATACTTTTTCAAGTTAGAATTTGTATTAATTTCAAATTTTTTTGTTGAATATCCTTTTATTAGTACATACATTACCGACATCTATTAAGACGAATATATTATTTAAAGAAAATACATGTTAACATTTTTCTATAATCTTTATATCACGAGCTCTAGTCCAATATTGGTGGTTACGCCGGGTATGTATTTTTGAGACGATATTAAATTATGGTTTAGTTACATATTGCTGCTACATATGTATCAGAATTTATGCTTTTGCTTAGATAAATAATATAATAAGCTACAGAATAAAATCGAGTGTGCAATTGTACCAATTGATATGTGTTTGTTTTAGTTATTCTTATAACTTTAGTGCTCATATTCGATAAATACAACAATATTGCAGAATTAATTGTGTGTGTATTTTTAAGCACCAGTGTGAATAGACTGGATTAGATTAGATGAATCTAAGATGCTAATTTATCTATTTGCAATGTTTGTCCAAGGAAAATCAAGTTTTCGATACATGATCTGGTTAATAGATGTAGCGGAGAGCCGTTCTACCTCTCGAAGTAGTTTTCATATTGTTTTCTGTATTCTAGCAGTCAAATTGGAATCTATTCCCTTGTACGTTAGATTACGAACGTATTTGCATCCTGATACTCTTGTGTTTCTTGAAGCTACGCTTTTACTACTTGTGACTACTGCTGTATCATCAGAAAATCGTAGCGTGTGTCTATTTTAAAACATATTTATCTTCTGTTTTCTTAATATTCACTACACTATCAATTTTAAAATTGTTGATACTTTTCGATCACATCGGTTTTATTATTGTATTTGCCGGAAGAAAGACTTCTTTATACTTTATGGTTCGTTATCGTTCGCTATTCGTCAAAACATTCAATATTTGTAATAATATTTTTGAATAAGAAGCTTTTTAAGAAAGCCGGTATAACATGTTGGTTTAATATCATATTCTTATAATCGCTCTACTTATTCCATTTTAACAAGCAATTATTCAGGTATGGATGAGGTATTTGGCATATCTTTCTGCTGCTTCCCACTCCAATTGTTACATTAGCCACCGTCTGACGGAGAGTATATTACGTGGATTCTTCGATCATTTGATTTTTAAAAATGTACCATTTTAACTTCGTCACTTTCGTACACCCATACTCTACTCTGTTCGCGTGTAGGAATGTCATAAAAAGAAATTTAGGTCCGTGACGATTTCAGAAATAAGCCGATGACCACCTTTCCTAACATCTCCAAGCGTTTCGCAGCTACTTCTTACATACTTGACTTTCTGCATTTCTGTTAAACTTTGTGACACCACCCACCGCGGCACAAGTTTTCTCACATGTAATTCTTCATAAAGCATTTGTCTTACTGTTGCGGATCCAATGCCAAGGGCGGTCTCTATAATCCCGTGAGTATACCTTCAATCATGTTGCAACATGACCTGCACCTTTCTATATGTTTCTTCCTCATGCAAATAACTGCAACTCCGGCGACTTTATGCAAACCATCTAAAAAGTGTAACTCGAGATGGTGGTTCTTACCCAAAAGCTGTATGCAAGCATTGCTTTCATTCTTCTTCAATAAAAATCATACAATTTCATAGCCCTGAAATTCTCTCGGCGTAATTCAATGACTAAATATATTTAAACTTGCATAATTAATACATGCTGTAATAAGCACTAGCGCCATGTACTTTGGCATGCAAATGTATTAATGGCTGCTGTTTAAGGCATGCGCAATAAATGTCAGTCAAATTAAATGATGACGTCACATCTCACTAATTTCAATGTGACCCTCGTAAAGAGTCTTTGCTCGTTACGATTAAAGAGGGTGTCAAAGAAAATTAATAGATACATAAGCAGCTGTGAGGAAGACGTTAAATAAGTAATTAATTTAGAATATTTACAGTGAAATTCTTACTTTGAATGTATTTTGAATTTAAATGGTATAATAATAGTAGGGAAGTATTTTTACTAAAATAATACGTGCCATCGAAAAACAACATAATTGGTGTAGGCTATGTAAATGTTTTTGATCGTTGCTTTAGCCACTACCACATAATGACATGCATTATTTGCAATTATTTGGCATTTTATTGTAACCAAAGTTTATAACCTCAAATTAAATGTCAAGGAATAAATGTCATTATGTGAAAGTGGCTAAAGTAACAATCCATTCACATAGCCTACTCTAATTATCATTTTTTTCGATGTGTCTATACTATCAGATTCAAAATGATTGTCAAATCCGTTCCTATAGATAGTGGCAGGGTGTAGGTATATGCCACGTGTTTGTCATGAAGGTTGAACTAAGTCAGTAGCGGAGCACAAGTACCGTGAAAGGACCTGGCATGAATAAGAAAAACATAATCTACATTGAACTGGCATTTTTACCGACTATAGATGATTATCGATTGGTGTTTTTTATTGTAAAAGTGAAATGTAATCAGTATAACTCATATCTTTATTAAATTATGATTTCATAAATACTTTTGTTAAAATGGTATAAAATGTAAATAAAAACGGTTTGAAACAATAATAAGATAAATAAACGAAGAGTTCCCCAACACGAACGCCAATGTCAACGAATGTCAAGAAAATTGATTAAATGTGTGAAATTAGTGTGTAGATAACTTCACTCACTAAAATGGTAATAAGTACAGATAAATATTTGCGAAAAACAGTGTTTTTCTTACGACAATCATTTTGAATTTCCTTTTAAGTAGGTATATTGATAAATCTCATATATGTATCGTCATAAGAAAATTATTAAGAAGTAAGAAATTAATAAAGTTTTAGCTGTATTTATAGTTTGTACAAGATTTTTATAAATATTTCATCATATTATGCATTAAAACTGTGCTTTAAATTGCTTCCTTTTATTTCCAAACTCTTGCCGTTCATCATATTACATAACGCAAAGGCTGTTAGCCTATACCTCGGAAGTGAACTACCTAAATTAATTGCCGTAACAATAACAGTTCAACCTCTGACTGCCTATTAATTCGTTTAGTAAGTGGTTTATTTTCCTTTACGGAAAAACGCACAATTCTTTTGTAATGTAATCTTTTGTTACGTAAGACGTGAGATTATACTTTTACTATTTTCATTACATGTATAATTCGACTTTTACATTTCATGCGTATAATATATTTTCCAATAGTATAACCTTATTATCAATATGATATTTCAATAATTTCAAACCAGACTTTCATTGTCTACAACACACCTGCATATTAATGAATAATGTGCAGTGTTTGAATTATAATATCTTTACGTGAAATATTACTGCAACAAAAATATAATTACCAAATAGAATTTTCTATTGCTGCGTTACGAATCACTAATATTTATGCAAGACAACAATCTGAAACGCGTGGAAAATGTATTGGCTCTGGTATGTGCTTCACATGATATGCTTCCTTAATTTTATCTACCGCTGCTCATTAGTTATTATTATTATAAAAAACCAAAGAAATGCCTATACTAGGCGCTCATGATATATTGTTGGTAGTATAGGCATTTCTTTGGTTTTTTATTGGCATTTGTCGACGTTTTCATTATTATAAAAAGTTGTTTTTTTTAATTTTAAAATTAAATTAAATTAGTTAGTTATTCGTGTATTTTGAAGAAAGTGTTATATCTCTTTAACATATACTCGTGTAAATTCGTTGTATCTATTTGAAGTGAGCGTAATTTTTCTAACTAGAATAAGAAATTTTAAGAATTAGCAAAGGTGAAAATTTACTCATTATTAATATTAGTTTGAAAGGTTTTAAAGGTAGAACAGTGCCATATAGCAGGGTCTGTAGGAATCTTGGTAACTTTTTTCGATTTAATGTGGTAAAATTTGGAGAAAACATCAGTTCAATCAATGTCTCTTAAACAAAGTACATTCAATGTTTATTAAAGTAAGGTCACGTAGACGACCGTGTTCTTTAATTAATGTAGAAAAAAAAACTTTCTCCACTGTAGTTAATAATCATCAAAAATAAATATATATGCGTAAGACTATTTCTATATTTGGGAAATATGATTTCAATGAATTTTCCATTATAAGTCTATAAAATAGCTGTTGTATAGAATCATGTTCTTTGCTGTTAATAGGAATAGGTAGGTACCTACCCCTGTTTTAAGTAGATCAGCGAAGTGTATTAGTTCGTCGACTAGTTAGTTTGGTTTTCTTCCAAATCGTTTTGATATTGACGATGAGTGGAGTACCTGCCAAGATGTCTTCTGATGTCAAAGTATTCCAAATACGTCAGTTACTTAATCTTACGCTTCGTATTTAGCTAACACAAACTATTGATTATGGGAGTAAACACCTCAATTTCAAAATATTGGGTACATGTTTGATGTTATATAATCTCATCGAGTTTAAATTGTCGTTCTTAATATTTCGCTTGTTTCGCTTTGAAGCCTGTTGCTGATATTCTTCACAGCCGGTCTTTTCGACGTTTGTTTCAATATCTGAACTTGCGGCCTGCATGCTTTTTCATGTTGAAAATGAGTCCATAAGCGTGAATATTATATACCTACTACTACGTTTTGACCTATGTCATTAGGGATGCTTTCCAAAACTTACTTGATGGAAGTCAAACCACAAAATATCTTGATTGCATCAGCTCGGGGAGACCAATTTGAACGAATTTAATGCTTTTGACCCTGTCAATATATACAAACAGAAAAAAATTAGGTACGCATCTGCATAGGATTCGGTAACACATTTCGCAAATAAATTGAATGAAAGTGTAAAGCAGGAGTTGTATTCTGCGTATTTACTTATCTCCTTAATTTGTGCTTGTAAACCGCACAGTTTTGCCTATGACAATCTTTGAAATAAAATCCATTCTTTCTTAGAAAATTCAGTATTCAGTACATTCGGTGAGTTATTCAGCAGTACTTATGGTCTTCCTTATACAAGCACTTTATAAATCTTTTCACGGGTCTAGGTGGCAGGATATAGCGGATATGACAGTACCTACATTATCTAGCCAATCCAGTAATACTCAATGCAATTTGAAGGATACATTGCTTGCATTTTATTTTTTATATTTATTTTCTTTATTTGCATGTATTGTCATGTTATGTCATTTCAATAATATCTTGAAAAATTCGTTAGTCATATATTAAGCACTGCAACTTTATAATGGAGGAATTGTCAAAATTACACGTACATACACACCCCTACTGCTATTGAGGAATGCTTTGAAGAAAAAAGAGGAGGTCAAGGAAAAAGAAAAAAAGAAAGACAATTGAAAAAAGAGATTGGATTGATTGATTGAAAAAGAAGTGACAGATGAAGGAATATAAAAAAAGGAAAAGATTTTGAAAAAGATTGAAAAGTGAGAAAGGAAAAAGGAGAAAGAAAAGAGAAAAAGAAGAATAGATTCCAAGGAAGGAAAAGGAAAAGAAATAAAGATTCAAAGGAAGGAAAAGGACCGTCGAGAGAGTCGAGAGAGATTCGAATTTGAATAGCGGAGTCAGGAAGAAGGCGCTTTTGGGGTAGTTTATTTTACACATACACATTTATTAAGGTAAGAGAGGGTGGGATTCAAAATTCAATTGTGTTTAATATATGTTTTTTTTTTTTAATTTTATTTGATTTTGATTTTAAGCGCTGCAATATATTTATATGGTGGAGCAAAAAATGTGAAAAATTTGGCTACAAATTTCAATAAACGTTAATAAATTTTTTTATGAAGCAAACGAACAGTTCCGCCACTATTCTGAAATCTTTCAAGTTTTTGCAAATATTAACCTACAAATGGCCAAACTTATGCATTGTTTGAGAAGGAAAGGTACCTAGATATTCGAGAATTTGCTGCGAAAGTGTTTGTGTAAATTTTGCTGTTTAAAGTTTTCTGATTTATACATTTTGCGTCTACAATATATTACAGTTTTTTTATTAAATTAAAAAACTAGTTCTGTTATGGCACTATTAGTTATGTTGTTGTTTTTTGTGTGCCAAAACTGTTATTTACTCCGAAACTATGTATAAAAAACACAATTTTATTCAGGTATTTAATGTGGCCAATAATATCCCAGAATCACGTTTCTAAATCATCCACAGAGAAGAGCGTAGTCTTCCGTCCACGCATAGTTGCCGAATTCTGTATATAGTTACTGAATACCCGTTCCTTTTTAGCAGATGATTTATATACATCAAAGTAAAATTTGTTTTAATAACATTTCCTTACTTAATTTTAGTTATTTACACAGTTCGAAAACAGAGCCGTGTAAACTGTCTAGTGTTACTGGTAAATATTTTAGAGTAAAAAATGTAGAGTATATACCTATTTTAAATTGCCTCTAATAGTAATTTTACACTAAATCGAGCAGTAAAGGATAGCAAGCATGCATCTAAACAAAGACGGTAGACGATAGTGTAAAATTTCATATCAAAACAGTGTTAACTTCAATGTTATATTATTTATATCTGTAATAATTGGTGTTTGTAGAGGTAGTTTGGCATCTCTCCTACGGCCGGCAGGATGTGAGGAACTCGACGAGGCCATTACCAATCTACGCGGAAATAATAACTTTTGTAATCGGTATAGGTTAGGTTTCGTTATAGATTATGTATATACATTAAATCGCTATGTAAAACTATCGGAATTCGTAGGTCCGTGGTAATGTCATCGCTTTGTCATGCGGAGGTACGGGGTTCGATCCCGCTTCGAGGCACGATTTTTTTTTCCACAAAAACATTTTTATGATTACTTTTAAATGGTAATGAAGCTGGTGCTGGTCAATGGAGGTGGTCCAAACTGAAAGAATTTGGATGGATCGGCTAGAAATATATCTGTAACGTGTAAAAGTAGAGTAACTATGTTTGCACTACGTAGAGAGATGTTTACTCTAAAATTTACTCGTGCACTCCGTGTTAATATTTTACTCTAAAAAGAGTGGACCTATATAAACACCGGCTAGTGTTAATTATTTACACTAAATTTCTAACTGTGTATGATTGTTTTAAAGCTGTTTTTGAATCTAATCTCCCTAGTAAGTAAATAATAAGTTCGTACAAGAATAAAATAATTCAATCATTAACAGATAAGTATGTAAAGTATTATTCAAAATTTATGCAATCTAACATCTTTCTTTATATTTAGATAATCGTTTGCAGAAAAATGGTGGGTTTAGTTGTTAACCTATAATTGAAATCACCAAGACAATTGGAGTATCTAGTTATAAAAGTGTTTTTAAAATAAATAGTACGTATAGCTATACATTTCTAGTACCTAATCATAGGCCGTACATTAAGATACTGAGTTTCAATGGACAAAAATTATAATTAGAAAATCTGCAGTTATGGCTTGTGTATATATCCTTTGTAAAAGATGGGGTTTGAGTTTGTTTTTATAGATATAGGTACTTAATATTACGGTAAAATTGTAGTTTCGTGCAACTTTACATACATATGTATTAGACAAAAATGTATACAAGTATTTATATTATTGTATTTATTTGCTATTTTATAGCTTCATCGGTTGATTGAAAAATAAAACATTATTGTAGGGGTCACCAACAAAGTATTTAAAACTAAACCCAACTGTATATTTTCGTATTATATAATGAACCCCGCTGCCGATTAACGATCTAAAAAATGTTTTGAAATATTCGTATAATCTCATTTTTATGATACTAAATGTCAAATGTGAATGTGCTTTAATATCAACAAACGCGAATTGCAAGATGGAGTCAAGGTCCTCAAATTAAGGTATATTGATAACAATAGAAAAATCAGATTCTAGTTATTCTGTGCTTTTGCACTAATTTGTATCCGAATCGTACATTATACCTATATCTACAGGAAATATAAAAATAAAAATGTATTTAAACATGGATGATAGAACATATATAAATGTGCCTTAATGTCATAACATCTACACAATTCCTCTATTTTTAGTCTTCTTGGTACATCCTATATACACTGACGAGGTAGCTATTTAGTTAACCAGTACACTGGTAAGAGTATACGTTAAACTATAAACTGTACAAACTTTGCACGTTCTTATCTTCGTTAGTAATTTATATTTTTAAATAATACATAAGAGGTAAGGCTGTGTGTCATAATATGAAGGCATACCAAAATACTGGTTTAAAAAAAACGTTTTACCAAGTTGGAAGTTTACATTTGCAGGTATCTAGTAGGCCATGATTTATTTTTCTCTGTTAAACAATCAAGGCGATAGTGTGATTATAATACTTGCATTGAAAATGGTTTGCCTAAGTTAAGGTTATAAAATATGTATTAAACATTTGTTGTAGTAAGAGAATTTATTAACTTAAATTGTAAACAAGTAGGAGCCCAATTCATTATCAGCTTGCAGTGCAGATTTAAAGCAATGGATTACTACGTTTGGAATCAATCAGAAAAACTTATTACGATGGAACATGAATTCGCAATATTGGAAGTGACAAATTTGTACTGTTTTTTTTGGCTCACTGTGTATATGACTTATAAAGGGTTATCACGTGTGCATATCTTAAAAAAATACTTAATTGAGTGTACAATAGTTTTGAAGCTGCATCTTCTTGATAACTTGAATTAATACAATGTTGTTTTCACAATAATTTTAACTAAATACTTTGTTGTTCAGTGTTGTTGAAAGCGCATTAAGTAATGCTACTAATGTTTACTATCTTTCCTAGTGTGAAGTACAGAAAGATTATTGTTTCATTAAATATTGCACAAAAACGTCTGAGATGGTATTAATTGGCTAAATGGCTTTTCGTACGCACATATACCATTTGTAATTGTTGACAGAGTATTGCTTTATGTATGTAGTACATATATCTATTAGGTAGTAAAGTATTCATTATTGAGTGGAGTGCAACTAATATTTGTTTTATTTAGTACCTTTTTGTTATTATTTATTGTGTGTGTACAAGAAAGTATTGTATATTCATCATTTAATGATGTAGTAGTATTTTTCTTTTGCCGCTTTAACGACAATGTAAATATCGAAGTAGCCACGCAACATATGTCTGCAGATTGAACCGTATCTCTTGAATGACTTGCCGATGTAACGGTTTCTTGTGACACAATTTTCGACGAACCTCATTTCACTTTTAAATATACCTATCCTAAATTACATCCGCACCTGACCTTGACTACTACCATAGAAGGTACTTATTCGGTTATCTTGGGATCTAACTGTAGGATTTATTGTTGGAATACAATGCAGTACAAACGATTATGCATACACACTTTTTCGGTTTGGAGTAATTATCACAATGATCATATACCACGCACTGTTTGGTATATGTGATATTCTGTTTCGGTCACCTTCGTTCATTTCCTAAGAATATAAAGTAGATTGTATATACGTAATTGCACTCGTATTCAACAATATACGTGCAGAATTATTTCGTTAGACATGTTGTCTTTGAATAAAATATAACTTTTGAATTATTTCATGACTTTTAAATTAATTTAACTTGCTAGCTGGAGAGATTTAAATATATACCTTCTGAAAGTAATGCGATAAAATTAACGAATCGCAATTGATTAATTGCGAAACCACAGAAAAATTTAAGGAAGAATTGTCAGGGAATCGAATCCAGTACTCTCATACTGTACGCCTTGTTTTTCGGAATAATAATTTAATCTAAATTTGATACTTTGGTGTGATAGATAACAGGCCTGGAGTGGGGGGGTATGATATTAACTCGTTGAGTATTTTCAGGCATCAATATTTTCTTTATTTCCACTACTCACCATTGGCGTAGCAAAGAGTCTGTCAAACTGAAATTTGATTAAAACTAGCAAATTTAACACGATTAGATTATTATTATTACCAATGATTATATGAATTAGGTAAAGAGTACTTCTTATAGCAAAATTGATTACGCTGATAAAATAATATTGTTCTATAATTAACTTTGAACTACGTAGCATACATAGGTATGTAGATACATGTGCAACATATGAAAACTTTCGAATAATATCGCAAAATTACTTTCTCTGTAACATTAACCTTTACAGATAAATTAATCGAGACAAATTTTTACAGTTTACATGACTATTGTAATTAAAACTATTTTCATATAGATTTTCTTGCAGTAGCATGATGAATATATTTGTGACACGCTACTCATTTAATAGACTGGAGAATACAATTTTCGTGTTGCACTCTGACGATTCGTACTACTTACATATCCATATAGATATTTTTTTCCAAATTACCGGTTTCTAAAACTTTCATTCTAGAAAATAAACGAGCGCAGTTTCGATTGCACCAACTGCAGAAATGATTAAACTGCTTCACTGAAATCATTCATCATTCGCTTCACTTACGCTGTTTACAATATGCGTATGTATAATTTTGTTTCGATATTTCTTTATCTGTAACAGATGAATTATAAAATTGTGGGTAAATAAACTAAAATGAAAGTAAAATTGCTATATGTTACTAAAAACTTTTTACGGCTAGACCTTGGATGCATTATTATGTTTCTGCTGCTGAGTAACTTGTAACTGTAAATATTCTAATCTAAAATACACTTTTTTAGAATAAATGTGAACCAATGATCTAAAAACTGTGGTTCTATATTTTAGTATTACATATTTATTTTGTTAACAATGTTCTCACACATCGGATTTTCTATGTGTATCAATGTTTTCTGATTGAACTGCGGTATTTTATTTGATTTAATTATAATTCTGTAGAATTTATGTCAGTATGGAATATGCATGTGCCCTTAACATGAGGATTCTGGAATAACTAAAGTTAAACGTTAAGGCTAGTAGAATTTCTAATTTCTATATTATATGGCGAACATTTTAAAATCTTTCTAAAATAAATTTGGATCGGCTTAATTTTATATTCTATATGTACAAAATGTGCTTGACTATTTAAAAAACAAACAAGTGATCAAACATGAAATTAAGCATCGCAAAGTCAGGAAAACTTGATGAAGAGGCTGGCTCCTATACAAAGGGTACTAAAAAAGTTGTGCAATATGACACTACAATAAGTCGCAGGAGATTACTTGTTGCTGTATTATTATTATTATTATAGTTATTCATTAGCAGCGATAGTGCGAAGTGCTTGCTATGGCATCATGGTCACGAAAAGAGATACTGGCAATTTTGCAGTATAACTTTGCGCGTTGTTTAAACATAGACCAGTGCTTAGACGAAAAGTGGACACATGTGGGCATGTGGACAAATATCACCTATTGGTGATGTTTGTCCACATCGTACAACTATGTTTAGGTGATACAGAGAATTCCAATGGGAAAATTTTACTCTGGAGGACGCTGAAAAGCAGGAATGCCACGAACGTCGGCCACGGCGCTGTGTCGACAATGCTCAACAAAGACAGGCGAGTGACCATAGACTCATAGAGGACATCTTAGGTTTAAATCCACAGGCAATTTGTTCGATTCTGAATGATTGTTTGCACGTGAAGAAATTGCTGTCTTTGAGTGCCGTATAACTTAACTGTAGAGCAGATGATCTGACGTGTGACTTGGTGCAGGAAGATACTAAAAATGTTTGCTAAGGAACAATCTCAATATGTGAACAATATCGTGACAGGTGATGTGGCTTCGTTACTATATATTATGATGTCCCGACCAAGACTCAAGACAAACTTTGGGTCTTTGATAAGGAGGATACTCCCTAGCTGTCACAGGATTTTCTGTAAAGAGGAAAACGTATTTTCAACTCGGATCGAACTGTAGAGCGTATCGTCTTGGACACACTAAAGACACAGCTAAATGGTGCACAGAACAGTACCTGTCTGAAGTCATCAAATCTATAAAGAACCTGCGGCCGAAGTCAAGAATGGACACTTGGTTTCTCCATCATATGACATCGCTTCAACTTACCGTGCCAAAGTTTGCAACGAATATTTGAGGCAGCTTTGCAGTGACGAGGAATTTCGGAGGGCTTCGGACGAGTGTGCCTTACTCCCTAGTGAAACTTGGCAGAGCTGGTTTAAGGATTGATTTTGGCGGAAATTACTTAGAAAAAATTAAATAAATAAACCTGTATTGTAAAACTTTCCTAGTACCCTTTGTAGATCCATTAATATTCCAATTCCTTAAAAAGTTGTGAGTGAAAAACATGAATTAAGAATTTTTACTAAATACAGATAACTTACATCTAAAGCATCAATTTGGTTTTAGAGAAAAAACGGGATAATCAAGGCTGTAGGTTGATAATCAAAATAAACAAAAATATTGACGGAGGAAAGATACTGTTCTGGTACACTCCAAAGGAACTATGCGTACTTAGCTTAATATACATATACTTCTAATATGCTAAACGTAATGTTTATTAATATAAATGTTATTTTTAATTTAAATAAGTAAATTTTATTGATTCAAGTCTATATTTTGTCACTATTGCAATAGGTAGTGGATAATAGGTCACTTCATATGCTTCATAAAGGTAGATAAAAATCCTATTAAAATGTGATTGTGGATAAAATATATGTATACGTCAAAACTTAAAACTTCCATTTACAGATAAGTCGTCAAGTTTGTGCATATAAGTTTATCATGTTCTAAAAGTATCTGTCACTATCAACTCTGTAGCTGACTGTCATAAATTGCAGACTCAATTAGATAATGTTCAGATGTGATGTCAAACAAACGCTTTGAATATTAATGTTTCCAAATATGCAATTGTGACTTATACTAAAATATTGGATCCCATTGTTTGTAATTATACTTCACAAAAACAAATCATTAAACGGCTCGATACTGTGTACACTACGATAGTAAATTAACGTTCACTGAATTAAACAACAAACTGAAACAAAATCATTCACTAACCAAATTGTTCTTAAATCACTTTTCTTTTGTGCGTTCCAAACTAGAATATGAATCTCTGGTGTAGTATCCTATATATACTACTCATGTATGTACAGGCACTGGAGAGAGTTCAGCGCAAGTTTCTGAAATATCTATTTTTTAAATCTCATGGTGCCTTTCCTACTAGAGGTTATGATCATCAGCTGCTCTTGCAAACATTCGATTTAAAATGTTTAAGTAGTAGAAGAATAATTGCTAGCTTGACACAATTACATAGTATACTACATAATAAAATTGATTGCCCGGCGCTCCTGGAACAGATAACATTTGGGTTTCCCTATATTCCAACGAGGCGAGATATGACCGGTGCCCGACTTCCAGGACCAATGTATTAACTAAGTCACCGCCCTGTGTTAACTTGGTTTCTCACAACATTGATATCTGCTCTTATACCGGGGAGAGCTTAGGTCTGTGCTTTTTGGTGGTGATATTTTTAGTATGGTGCTATTATTGTGATAGTATTTTGTCTGCATAACATGATTATTATTAGTTTATTTGCATTTATTGTTATATCCTGTGTAAAAGGAATTTCTGTATTCTGTTGGATATTAAATAGATATTATTATTATTATTATAAATACGTATTTAGAGTAGATCGTCTTTTAAATATGTTCATAATACACTTCTTCTACTTTTAACTTAACGTAAATGCGTATAAGTATTTCAGATAACATCATAATAAATATTGTTAACTTTCGAGATCATAGATCTTTCTTCGTTACGTAAGATATAATGATATTAAGCTGTAGTTTAATTAGAAGGGGTAATTCCTTTCTAACTATAGGGAAAGTAATAGAAATACAAGATCTGTTTATTTATTTCATTGTACGTTACCTTCTTGGCAGAAAATAATTAATTAAATGTCGTAATATGGTTTCAATTTGCAATTGGACGAGGATTATATATTCCAAACACAAACTCTTTAATTGAAACATATGTACACTTGCAGTTACATAGATCTATTACCGATATTTCATTATATAAGACATTAGTGGAATTATCACAAGCTAGTTTAACCATGCATGCAATGTCATGGTTATTAGTGAAATCTAATTATCTAATCATTAATTAGATTATATTCGTTTGCCGATTAAAATTATAATGTTAGAAAAAAATTGTTATTGTATAATAAAAAAATAAACTTATAAAGAATATTGTGGTTTCTAATATTTTGCAGCCATGAATTATGAAAAATACTCGTCATAAATTGAGTAAAAATGTTATGAACGCTATATTGCTATTCCGTATATAATTAAGTGAAAATACACATTACATTTATCTTTAGCAAAAGAAATCTTCGTAACATTAAAATGGCTGCATTAATTACTTCCTTTGGTTTCTGGAGCTAATTGAAAGTGGTCTAATATATGAATGTACTATTAAAGAGAAATACTTTCGCCAAAATGTAAATAAGGAAGTGGTCGGTTACAAGTAGTTGTTGTGAAGCATACAGCTACATTTTTGTGTTTAAATAAGCATTTATTGTCATTTTATTCGACTTATTTGAGGTAATTTAATTTTTATGTTTCAATTTTGAGTTTTGGCCAATGTATTACTAAAAATGGGGCGCAATAGATGTGGTGGTCGCGGTGCAATATCACCCTTATATCTAAAGCTAATTACTGAAAATATTCTCTTTAATTTAACACTTTACTAATTTTATTGTGCATGCATTGCAAACAAAGACAACAACATGACAGTAAATGTATACATAAGTATCTTATATATGCATACACATTGGTAATTAGGTTTAATGACTTATTGAAAAGTAGAGCTAGTAAACGAGCATTTTGATATTTTTATCATATTAGCAAAAAAGTTTACTACTGTAGCACTAGAATAATAAGTAGATTTATAATAGATATCCTTATTTATATGTATAAAACTTTTAAAACTTGATCAATTATACATATGTATGTAGATAATTTTTGTGTGTGGTGAATGCTTAGTTGCAGTGACTCCGTAAGATTGTATGGCTATCATGCAATTCTCGCGGTGTAGTTTTTGTGTCTATAATTGTGTTCCAATGGCTTTGTGACAGCACAATACCGCCTTTTATAATGCCGCGCTGTTAATCACTTTGCTCCCAACAGCGAATGGTAAGTCGATCCGGATTTGAATCCTCTGAGAAAAATGTCACTTTCTCTCCGTGGAATTGAAACCTGGCTCCTATTGTAGCGCCACAAAGATAGTCAGCTGCCTAACCATAATTAATACATTTTAAATATTTCTTTTTTTATACTTTTGAAACTTTTGCTTTTATTAAATGTACAAGTATACAAAGTAGTAAATGCAATGTCGATTTATATATGTATGGTACCGATGTCCCGTAATATGTCCCTAGTTCGTGTCCGTATTCTTATTTTCCATCATCCATCTGTTGAGATTCCGCATTCAACAGTGTCGTATCTTTGGCCTAGTGTGCTGCTATATGACCTCAGGCTTCTCGATCAATAGGAGCAATAAAGACGTAATCTTGTCAAGAGTTAGAATCATTAGTGATTTATTTATAGTGTCATCCCCTAAAAAAATTTTTGTCTATCAATTACCAAACAGTCAGCAAGTGGGTCGCAAAAGTTCCGTTTGCACTCCCATAATTACTAAATAGAAACTTTACTGTTCCCATGCCATATACATATTCTTAATGTGAAAAGAAATACAGGAGACTTTAGAATGTCTTATGTCGGTGGATACATTCTAGTGATATTTGCCATAGCAACTTCCATGGGGTAGTTATAGACCTGTAAATAGTTGCTTGCTAGCTATTTCTGCTATAGAGTCTGCTTACGTAACGTAGCCGAGTTCACTTTGATGCTTAAGATTCTGTAGCGTTCCAACACTATCTCTGAGTAAAAAGCCCATCTTTTCTTCCTTACTGACTTTTACTTGACCGGCGAGCTGAATGCTACATATTTTTCTGTACACTTTTACGTTTTACTAGATACTTATCTTCTCGTAGATCTACAAAACCCTTAGATACAGTCAGGAAAATTTGGTTAAGAGAGAAAATTATAAAGAATTCACAGAAATTGGATTTAACTCAAACAAAAAATATTACTTGCTGTAAAATAATAATATATTTTAAAAAACCTGAAAGCAATTCTCACTCTTTTACATGCGTTGGCCTGCAACAACTTTATCGTGTTAAGGTCGAGGATTAGAGGCAACTAAATCATAATTTATAAAATAATAGCTTTGTAAAGATCATTTTTACATATCTGGATCGTATGATTTGGATTATTGACTTGCGTAAACACAAATACTGGCCAATTACTTGTAAACCAGACGGAGTAGCATAATTTTTTTCCAATGTATCGCAATCGTCTTATTTCTGCATTACTGCATTTCTGCATCTGAGTAGCAAAAACAACTTCAAATGAGAATTGTTAGTAGAACACATTCACTGATCCTCTTAGAAAGATAGAGTGAACGAAAGATTTTCTTTCGTTGACCGAATACTTCGAATTTCAACCGGTCAGTGCACAGGCTCATTCATCTATCGATCAATCTTAATGTTATTGTACCCGCTCGGGAAGAGGTTTTCGACATAATATGTTTTTTTGTAATGGTTTTCCGAAATACCATCATTAGTGATATATAAAATTTATTTAATATTGCTATATTAAACATGCTTAAAATAAGCGGAATTGTCATCTCTTGCCCAAACTTCCATTAGTGGAAGTGTATATACGGTGAAGTCGTAAAGTATGAAATAAAATTATATATATTTTTCCTAAAAATTCTTGAGCACGTACAGTAATTTTATACAATGGACACATTTTAGCAGTATATGGTATTTTGTTCCATAATACGAGGGCGACCTGAAATGTTTCCAGAATCGGCAAGAAATGGGTCACGAGAGGTTCACGGCGGATCTACTCCATCATTTTCGACCATCAGCTGTACAGGCACAAGTGACGAACCACGCGGTGGACGCTCAAAAGCCGCTACTAACGATGAAATGGTCGACAAAATTCATGATATCGTGTTAGCCGATCGCCGATTGAAGCTGAAAAAGATAGCAAATACAACAGGCATCTCACACGAACGCGTTGGCCATATCCTACATGACATTTTGGGCATGAAAAGGCTATCGGCGTGATGGGTACCGCGTTTGATCACACCAGAGCAAAAACGAAATGGGGTGACTGTTTCGAAGGAGTGTCTGGCCAGGATTCAACGCAATCTAAGCGAATTCTTCATGCGTTTCGTAACCGTGGATGAGACTTGGATCCACCACTACATACCGGACACCAAGGAATAGTCGAAGGAGTGGAGTTTCCGGGCGAATCAGCTCCGAAGAAAGCAAAAACCGTTCCATCGCCCGGAAAGGTCATGGCGACCGTTTATTGGGATTCCCAAGGCGTGATCCTGATCGACTGTTTGGAAAAGGGAAGGACGATCACAAGGCAATACTACAGTGATTTATTGACCTGATTCGATGCAGTATTGAAGGAGAAACGGCCTCGTTTGCAGCAGAAACAAGTGCTTTTCCACCACGACAATGCACTGGCTAATTCATCCCGCATCGCAGTGTCCAAATTCAATGAGTTGCACTTTGTTTGCTACAACGAATTATTTTGAAATGAACTTTTTTTGAGAAAGTAGAAATTTCGTGCGATTTCATAAAATGTTCAAAATAATATAATGAATATTCCATAAACAAAATCAGATTTTTTTAGTTGTAGTAGTTTATATATTGTTTAGATAAGTCAATACAGTTTTCATAAACATTACGTCATAATTATGCATCATTTTTGAGTAAATTATATTTTGGGAAATTTCTCGAATATGTAAGTACAAATTTCTTTAAATCTTTATGTCGGCAAAGACGCATTTCAATTCACTTGCTGTGAATTTCCTAGACAGTAGCGAAACAGTTTACAATCTAAAGACCCAGCACGGTTTAAACTGTCAGAATTAGTGTAATTATGCGATGGTTGGAAAAAAAGTAATTATTGCTAATTAATTTAAGAGCAGTGAGTGCCACTACTAGGCGATCTTTCTTGTCAAGTACCACGACTTGTATTATATGATTATCTTAATTATTAGTATTAAGTTGTTCTTTCGTATACGTCTCTAAAACTCTTTCATTGGTTGATAATCTATTCAAGTTGGTTTTGCACCTGTTACATAAAAACACATGACTTACGTTTTTACTTGGCATCTTATAATACTTTCCATGTTACCTATAACCTTTAGTCTTAGTTTGAAGTACTATTTCGACAACAATTCGCTGACAAATATGAAAAAAAGTTCAGATAAACTTATACTATACCTGAAACTATACATTTAAAATATGTATGATATGTTTACTGTGATTAAGTAAAAGTGAGGTGAAAAGAAGTTGAATTGATTAAATTTATTTTAGTTTTGATTATTCACCCTATGGGCACGTTATATCTCAGAAACTAAACAGTTCCGAATCTAGATTTACGAGCACTTTTTTATATTTTCAAGTGGGGAATTACCTGCTAAATTGTTAACATTTTTAATAAAAAGTTACACATCGATTATTAATCTCTTGTTACTTGTAATAATGTTTTTAAAATCTTTTAGAGATTTTGAGAGTTGTTTCTATTCTATATCATTAAATGTTATCTAAAGATTTTGCTCTCTTCTTTCATACTTAATTTGCCTAATTTATTCCTACTTGACGTATGTTCGCCTTAGGTTTTTTCACATTCTAATAGCGTCGCTAGTTGAAAAAAGGAACAAAAATTGTTAAAATTCAGACGCTTTCCTTTTACATATTCCTTTTTAATGATGCTTGTAATCATCGTTTAAAATTGTATCTAACTTCTATTGTATTCTAGGGAAAGTATCAGTGACCTAGCAATGCATCCGGTTTTATTAATGGTGATATAAGCAGTCTTAATTTGAATCAAGCAATATACGTTTTGATTTATATTGATTCTTGTGAAGTGTATTCGATAGATTATATACAGTGTGTAGAGAAATGGATGCTGTACGTTCAACTGGCTTAGTTGCGGGTGAAGTTTGAAATGAAACCTTTGCTGGTATATGCCAAACTGTAGGCTGTTCTAGTATTCTAGTAGTAGTAACGAGGTTGACGAAACTTTTATAAACAAATAAATACGGATGGTATTACTTGTGGTAAGTTTAGGCAGAATCATTTGAAACACAAACGTGATCACTGTTTTTCTGTTTTAGATGAATCATAATTTTATCATGGGTGCAACTTAACGAAAAGGAGTAACCATGATTACGTATACTAAACTTATATTGTTATGGTGCGTTTACACTATTCAAGTGAATTGATCAAGTCAGTTGAATTCAAGTGACTTGAAAGCGAATTGAATATCTAAACCCCTCCAATAGAGAGTTATATTATGCTAATGTCTGCACTATTTTTTTAGTAGGTTTTAATTAATATATTTTGACTTATTTCCGGTTCTACCTTAATAAAAATCAATTTATTTGAGAACATGATTATGTAATTATATTTCGTAAAAATTTCATCGTTAATGGAAGAACTTTGGCAGCAGACGAAATTGTCGAAGTCCATCAGATGTCTCTCAAGTTTAAAATAGCAATATCAATGTTCCAATCGTTTGAAAAGTTCAAGTGCTTTGATTTAGTTATCTGCAGATCATACATTTGGACATCGGGATCATGTTTCTAGTTCTATGTATTAGTTCAATGAGTAGAATCTATGTATGTGGGATGGTCGTCTTATCACAATTTACGTATTGCAGTTTATTACGCTTTAGAATACTTGTTTGTGGTTTATATAGGTAAAGATGACTAGCTGAAGTTGCAACTTCATCCCTCTAATCACACAGGGATGCGTTAATTCGAGCCGATAGGCACAGTACCCTTGAAATAATAACTGAAAACAATGCATGCGAGTGTTGGAACTGTCCACCACATTAATCAGAATAAGCTGCAGTATAAGAAAAACTCTACGAGACAGTTTTCAAAAGAAAGATTGACGACAGCCTATTTGTTTTGACTATTTCGAACACCAACCAATTATCAACATCTTGTATTACAGTGATATGTTCAAATACAAAATAAAGCCTGCTATTCTAAACAAACGTCATGTGGGCAACATTTTCGATCCAATTAAGAAGTTAAAGATCCGGTGTAAAACTGGATTCGAGATCAACCCAAGGAATTATGTCGGAGACATACACAAATTACAACAATAATGGAGCCAAATGTACAAGTATTGTTGGGGACATGTTGAAAAATAATCAAAGTTTCGTATTGATTAGATAAAGTATTTTTGAGGTAGGTACAGTAACTTGTCTTTTTAATTATTGAATCTCCCTCGCACTGTTGACGTCCTCCTCAAATCTTGGTTTTATGTCATATAAAAGATCTCCGCACTTTATATGTCAAGTGAAAATTTATTGACATATCATTGACTTAATATCTACACTTTGCCATCCCACTCTTCTTTTTCGGACTCGCTATTTTATGCAATATATATTGCTTATATAAGATTAGAGATTTGGCTTATTTGTATGTATTTATTCTCTATATAGTTTGATTCTTTCATATTTTACTCCTTTTACTATTTCTCATTTCATTTCTTTTTATTTGCCACATATGGTAGGCTTTTCCTCTTCGAATTTTTCTTAGAAACTGCAGCCTTCATTAATCATTACCCGTACAGACATCATGTGCTTCCATATGATGTCTTTATGTTGGATTTTATGTTTCATATTATCATCAATATTAAGCTACTCGGTTTTTTGTTAATGTTTTTAAATTTGCTGCTGTCGATGTTGTATTTTGTTTTCATGGTTCAAGTTATATAAAAATATCTGAATTCAAATATAATATTGGTTTTTCGCTATCATGTAATAATACTTTCTACATTCTTAAGTACACACTATTCAAACATTTTGACTCACGCAGAAAATAAGAAATCACGATTTTCTATGCTACATTTCGCCTGCCAAGTATCTCTCTTGCGTGTTAGGATTCCATTTCTCTTTTCCACAGCTAAAATATCTAGATGAAAGTATACCCCATGCACATCACTTAGTGTGATTTTCGGAGAAGAAATCTAAGCGCGAGTGCAAGAAGTGTATCTTTAAAGACATATTACAATCCAAATTTTGATAAGATATTATAAAATCATTGACAATATCACTTCCGTCTTTCTATTTCTCGGCGTGAGTGATATTTGTGACGGCTTGCTAAGCTTTTTTTTTCCAGTAGTAGTTACTCAAACTTTTCATCAGTTATTACACGTCAACTCTCAGATATTCCTTCTTTAATTTTTTGCATCACTAACTTTAAAGACATTACTATCTTAAGGACCTGGAAACAGGAGTATTATTCACAGCTTTGACGAAATTCTTCTTTAATCCTAGTTTGATAAGTAATGGATGTAGATACACATTTTTAGCATTATACAATGCATGTTCCATATTCTTCTGTCCAGTAATGAATGATTAGCGGTTAGGCCATTCTTTTCTAATATAGTATTTTTTTCTTTTCACTTTTCCATTCTTATGAAAAGAATAGCCCTTCATATAGCCAAACTGCAGATAGAGAATAAAAAGTGCAATAACCTTCAAATCACTACAAATATTCCGTTTATACATCGCATTTTAAAGCTTTTCAAATATAAATTTTCATTTGTTTCTTACATACTAGCAGAGTGAGCCATGTAGAAGGACAACTTTTAAATTAACTATAGATTAATTAATGAACATGCATCATACTGTTGGACTACCTATATATGTAATACCATATATCTGCGTAAGAGGACAAATATTAACGCACAAAGCCATTTTTCTCAGAAAATTCGTCATTAAATTGAGAATGACAGTTGTAATAAACACGCAAAATTCTTCATAGTGTGGAGCTGGTAGCATTGCAGATTGCAAGCTTGGTTACACTACTATATGGTTTGATTTTGACGTAATACGTTTAATGTTTGTTAAGTAAAAATAACAGTCAGAGAAATCTTTTAGTTCCTTCCCGTATTTGGCACCCCACTTTACTCCCAAAATAAAGTTTATATAACTTAAAAAAAATGGGGTAAGATTGCGTTGTTGGAATTTGAGCTTCACTTCACCACATAATAATAATAATAATAACAATAATAATAATAATGATATATTTACTTCTTCAAAATAACAAAGGTATTCTAAAAAAGTCATAAAAATGAATGTAAAAAAAGGAAATGAAAAATTTAAATAAGTGGCTACGCGACATAACCCTTACTGATTTCTTCTGCAGTAAAAATCAAAATCAGTTGCTAGTTCTTCTAATATCATATTATCAATCTCAACAACTTGCCTTCTATTGCTTAAGTATGATTGAAACAGTTGTAGCTGGCAGTTACGTACTCCGTAGTATATGTACATATATAACAAAAGTTTCAAAGTCATTTTGATGAATGTGTGCTATTCAATAGATCAGGTTTGTACATGGCTATACAGTTGTATTTTATTTGGTTCCATTGTATTTAAAATGTTCTAGAAGCTTTCAGTTGACGATGAAAAAATCGACGAAAAACATTTTGAAATATTTTAAAAAATTAACCAGTATAATCGACGTTCCTGTGTTGAAAAGATTGTCGTCAAGGCAATTACGGATAAAATAAAATAAACAATTACCTGTACTGTGCTTAAATAGCTGCATTTTATCGGATTAAGACGAAAAATATATTGAACTGAAATTTTAAAATTCGGACTTATGAATTAGCTAATGCAAAAGAACATATTGTTGAACCACGAACCACTCAATTAATTATGTTCGTATCAACAACTTTACAGCACATAATCTTAGACAAATTGTTTTTTAAAGTATAAATAATTGGTGTTTTTTCAACGACAAAATTACCAAAAATAAAATCATGAAATTTATTTAAAAGCGTCAGAAGTCAGTATCTGGAATCTTTGCATAATACATTTCCCGTTTTTTGTGAAGTGTTATAATCGTAAATACACTAGGTCGTGTTTCATAAAAATTACATTGAAAACAACTTTCAATTCAACTAAGTGAAATATGGTTAGGTAAGTCCAGTTGGGTAGAAAATAAAAATATCTAAAGAACAGCTTATTTGTAAACATATGCGTATTCGCTACATTTTGCGTATTTATAATAAACATGTTACTTTTTCCTATTCAATATAGTTACTGAGTATCCTCTTTTAAAATATAAATTATATTATATAATTCATTTTATGTAATCTTATGAAAAGTATAGAATACAGATTCCTTTTACTTTCAATAATTTTGTCCGAATGTGCGAATTATCGTAAATGCATTAAGAATTTGACAATTTTGTTATTGTATGTACGATCTGAAACTATTCATGAGAAAGTTATATAGTTTTCTTGTATACAAAAGGAAAAAATAACTTTAACTAATTTGTTCTATATAAGACAAAGAAATATTCGAATAAGATGTATAAGATATACATATATAATAAACTATGATATATTTTTACTTTTCGGAATATTTCTTATTTGTATCAGGTATTATGTGTAAATGTAGAATCAACAAGAATTACTAATATTATTTTATCTGTTGTTGAAGGTAGAACTTATCTTGACCATGTAATAATAGATACAACACTAAAAACGGTAGTAGTAGATTTTATTAACTAGTGAATCTCATGACATTAAAAAAGTAAATTCGGCATGTTTTGCTGTCTGAATATAATCATTATAATTATATGTAACTAGTTCAAACATATAATGATTTAGAATCTTCCTTTCTTTGGTTCATAACTATCTCCGAAAGTTTGTCCATGACAATTATATACTGTAAACAATAAGCTTTGTTTTTAAAGAATTTCTCCAATGTAACAGTTAAATACTTAGAAAATAATAATACTAATATCACAAATAATATTGTTGTACTTAACTGTTGCAATAAGTTTTCTTTTATTACGGATGATAGATCAGTATTTATCATAAGTTTTTTTATTTTCAATTTACACTGACAGAAATCTTCGAGTTCTGGCAAATTTTTTCCCATTTTTCAGCGTTTTCATAATAAATGCTAATATAATTTGTTTACGGGAATTCCTTCTATTTAAAAAGAATACATATATACAGGAAATACTTTTAAGACGAAAACGCTTAAAAAGAAATAATATCGGTTAACACGAAACAATAAAGCGGCCCCGAAAAAGTACTATGTATTTGCATACATAGTTAAATAGCTACTAGATGGCTGATAGAAGTCCTTGTGCAATAAAATAATTTCTATAAGTACAAGTACAAAATTGTAGACATAAAATTTGTGCAATTTATACATTAAAATAAATAATTCTTTTAATTAATCGATGGTTTTAGCCGTTACTTTGTGGTACATTTTGTAATATAAAATAAATAATACTTACTTTGCTAACCCACTTTTAGTTATTAGATTCTTTTAATACATTAATGAAACTTCATTAAAAAATTAAAAAATTAAAATAATTTGCGATGTAATGATGTAAAAATGGAGGTGGAATTCATTCAAGATGTTTTAGATTAAAATTGTCGAATCATTGATTAAAACGGAATTGATTTTCATAGGAATGACTTTCTTCAAACTAGTTCTAATTTTCATCGGAAATAAAGTTCTTGGCTATATATAAAGTGGATAAATATTAAAATCTGGGCAATTAGGAAGTTTTGCATAGAGGCTTTTATTACATACGCCAGTTAAGCAATTAATTATGCACATTGCTGTTAGTACTGGCATTAAGCATCCAATGCTTTATAAAATTTTCACATAAAAATGATATTAAATAGAGCTATAATTTCTCTAAACCGCATCTTTTTGCAAAAAACAAGTAATCTAAATGTTTTAGTTTATATGAAGATTGACCTACTTTAATGAGTCATTCACTGTTAGTATGTATCTACTCTACTACTGGTTCATCGGAACATTCTTTGGTAATCGACGATGACAGTGTATCTGGATCGGTTAATGATTTCTGTTTCAGCTTATGCAATGTAGAAGTTATATATAATATTGAACTGTCTGTTGCTATTTTGATATGTTTCAATTTGTATAATGCCAAGCTATTTATGGATTACATGTTGTTATCTTTATTGTCAATTTTTTATAATTTATGCGTATGCAGTTCGGTGTAAAAAAAGTTAGCCCGTGTACTTTATTTGGTATATGAACTATTATAAACACTATTATAAACATTTAAAAATGGTTAGTTTATTGCAATAATCAAAATTGAAAGTACTAAAGAAGGTAAAAGATTGGAAACTTTTAAACGAGATTTAGGAAGCATACGTTTCATATTCTGTAACACAAAGAATCATCTATAAGCAGTCAGTTTACGCTAAGACTAAGATGTCCTATTACATTATTGTATTGTATTTGTATATGATATTCATAACTAATTAATGTACACATACAAAATAAAACAGTGTCTCTATGTAGTCACTCTATATAAAAGGCAAATATGAAACAGGTGATGGGTACTTTGAATTTGCACGGAGTTGGTTATTAGAAACAGTTTTGCAGGCATTGCTTTTCTACAAAAACAATTGGCAATTGATAAGATTAATTGGATATTCTGCCTGTTAACACATAATTTTTTTCGATTCGGTTAACAAAACGAGTTTAGTTTATCAAGATCTTGTAATTACTAAAACCTCAAGTAAAAAGTTCTAATGAAATAAGTCCTTTGTAAGTATTAGATGCATTTTTGAAGTAATTATCCCTGTAGCCAAGAAAGATATGTTCTTATTTATTAGACATTGAACATTTATTGATAACAATATTAATATGTTATGTGGTTATGCCTGTTAATATTTAATATATACGTTTTGACTATTTATATTAAAAATGACTTTTAGTAAACAAAACAACACTTTAAACCTCTGGGTCTCTGGGTTCTTCCTTTGGATCAAGTCTGCTTCTAGAAATTAATATTACAGTTATTGAAAAACTTACAGTGTTTGTTAAGAAAAGGTTAATGAATCAAATTAAAAATTTAAAAATATAAAGAAATTGTTCAATTCACTTTAAAATTATATTGAAGTCTACTACGTAAAGCTTCAATGTTTTTCATTCTTTTTTAAGTTTATTCTTGTACTCCCAATGTTTTAAGGCTGGTTCTAACGTTGCAGACCTTTAATTTAAAATTATTTTGAAGCAATATTCTTGGTTTCCATGAAAAATTCACCTTCTTAGTGTAAACGTCGAAAAGAAGCGCAATATCTCAATGTGTTAAGTTTGAAAATAGTTGTTGTCACTGTACCAAATAAGTAAAAGAATATCTAAATATTGACGTCGGACATTGCTGACTTGACTGACCTGCCGTTAATTAAATGAGGTATTTGTTTCTGTTTTTTAGTTGTAAAGGTTAGGGAAATTGTTTCTGCAAAATTTTGTTATTTGTTCACAAATGCAATTCATTTCATTATCTTCTTTTGATTATGTTAACCATATTATAACCACTAAATTAACACGTTATTGCATCCATCACATCCGTTCACACAGAGTTGGTTTAAATTTGATAATAAATAATGAATTTATTGTCGTCAATTAGTTCAGAATAGTTTTGGGTATTGCACATATTAATAAATTTAATATCAACACATTCGTCAGTTTTTCTGACCTTGTAAAGTTACTATTATGTAGGTATTGCAGAATATTTTGCTAAGATGGAAGGCAGAACAATAAATCAGTGTAGTGATTCAGAACTACGACCAGATTTTATAGCAATAAATAATGTTGTCAACCATAATTACCGCTTTTCGACATTTTTTGTTTAGTCTTTAGTTTATCTCGCACAGGATTGTTTTTTATAGAAAATTGTTTTTTTACAGTTACTATAATTTGTTAGAGCAAGAATAATGATGGTGCTACTGAATTTTTTTTTATAACATTCACGTATGTACTTTTAGAGAAACAAAGAAATACTCAAAGCTGTTTTGCAGATTTATTATAAAAGTAAAAGACAAAACTGGATTTGTTTCAGAAAATTGACAACTTTGAATGAATTGAAGGTTGCAAGGCTTCTGTAAGTTTGTGATTTGTTATTTCATGCTTTTTGCTGTAAATTATTTCAACTGAAAGAATCAAAATATTCTTTTTTTAATTAAGAAATAATAATTGTGTTCGTTGTGGTAACGGCTTTACTACAGTATATTTATAAAAACATAATTAGTAATACGTGTATTCTGATTTAGCGTGAAGGAAAACCAAAAGAGTATTTTAAGACTTAACATACTAATGTGTTCAGATATTTGTTAACAAATATTGAATCTAAAAAAAAATTTTAAGTAAAATGATTATTGATAATGGTAAATTTTTTCCTAGTAAACACAGATTTCTTCCAGATACATCAAAATGAATTTTAAATATGCGTATCATTGAATTAGTGTTGTCAAGTTTGCGCGAGCAAATTGAATCGCAAATCAATGTTCTTTTGACACCAGCTTATAAAGTAAGAAATTATAATGAATTTTAGAATTAATAAATTTAGGTTCACATCAAAAAGTATCTCTAACGATTTGTTTTCTCTTACTAATAATTTTGTTTACTTTTAGAGCATTTGACAATAATTTAAAGATCATAACTAGCTATACTAAAGATGCAAAATTGTACAGTATAGACCAATGGCATTTGGTATCATAACCGAGAACAATGTATTCCAAAAAGTGAAACAATAATGGTGGCGGTAAGGTAGCAAGTCTACCTAAAAAATTGTACTAGTTTTGTTTCATCAGTATAATTTATGACGTATGATTAAAGACTTGAATTGGAGGATGCCTAAAAATAAATTATGTAAAAAAGAGTATAAAAGTATATTAGGTTAAAATAAAAGGACAATATCTTTGAAAGTATCAAAAACTAGAAGATAGTTTTTACAATTTTTCGTAATCGATTTAATTGCATATATGTATCTGCATATGTATAAATTTATAAATTCTAACACACTTTTAATTAATTTATTAATTAAACGGATTTCTCTTTCTGTTAATACCAATTTGACTACTGGGCTATATCTAGTAACATCATAATATCTCTTATGCAATGTAAATGATACATTTCTGCTAGTGTTAATTAGATCATTTTATAGAAGTCAGCGGAAATAACTCACCTAATTAAGTTGTATATTTAGATTTAGTATATGTGAAATTGCAGCTAAAAAGACACTAATAATTACAATTGTACGCTGGAATAACACGATACCGTGTAACACTACTTATCACGTTATTAGTCACTATGCGTCTAGATAGTTTGCACACATTTCAGTGGAGCATGACAAGAACTGGATGGATTATTAGAAACCGTCTTCAAGAAATCTTCAGCTGCTGGTGGGGTTCTTTAGAGACTCCCACTATCAGCACGCGACTTCCGACAATCCGTATTTCTCGCAAACACTATACGAGAACGATCTAGTAAAGACAACTTAATTAGAGAGTTATGAAGAATGCGATTTTAGGACAGTCGCATATGGCACTGTTTATGCGGCGATTGTAGAAATTTTATAAAGACAATGAACTGTTTTCTTTCGCAACGGAAGTTGTCCGCAATTGTCGAATTATTCAAAATAGGCATGGGAATTCGTATTATAGCTGAACAGCTTTAATCAGGCGGCTGACTCAAATTACTTGCAATTTTTGCCGTGATGGGGAACAGTGAATTAATTCTTCTTATTGCAAACTCCTGGTTATTTATTTTCTTTACTTAGTTATTTCTCATAGCTTGTCCTCTCATTTCATTATTACATGGATTGTAATCTATTTCCATTTATAAAAGTAACCAATTTGCGTAATTTAGTTTTGGTTGTAAAAGAACTAACAAAATATGAGACTCAGATGAAAGATAAAATTAATAATTCAAGGGAATATTATTATTTTTAAGTACCTATGTAAGTACCTCTTTTAAGTGGACATATCTCGTAACATGATAATTTTTCTAAAACCAAATTTTTTATTTCCTATCTTACGAGAATCACTAGAAACGATCAGAACAATTTTTTCCATCAGTTTTGAAATACTCAGCATCACTTAAACCAAACAGTAGAAAAATAGAAACGTAAAGCAGTATATAAGTTGACAAGATTTGTTTTGAGTGGTCCTTTTATGAACGAAGTCTGCATGGAAGGCCACAGAAATAGTCAACGATTTCAAATATGATAATTTTAGCATATCCAATTTATAGCATTATGCGGCATATTTTCGCCCATTCCGTCTGTAGTTGGATTTGACCTAACGCCTGAATGAGTAAGCCCGTATCGGGCCTTACATTTTATTGAAGTGTGTAATTGTTTAATTGGATACAGATACTGCATGACTAGAAAAAGGAGGAAGGATGCATAAAATTAAGTTTATCTGAGTTGTCCAGTAAACGTGAACCAAGTTGTTAATCAGTTGTTGCAGAAATTTTTACTAATGCTATTGGCATACAAACCAAAGCTCAAGGCATCTCAATAAAGTAATAATTTATTGAAGTAGAAGGGAACAGCGAGAATGACATAGCAGTTGATATTGTAATACTAGGATGTGATGGAATAGGAAATACCGGTTCCATGAAATCCTATAGACATCAGATATTTTCTACATAAACATATGTGAAACGCTGATAATTTTGATACGTAATTTAGATTTTAAATAACAAATTGTAAGGGTGGCTGTAATGGTCTCCCGCAATAAAATTTTTAAAATACAATTTATACTTTGTATGAGAGTGCGTCATCTAGTGTACCTAAGTAAACCGTATGTGATGTGTGGTGGGAAAATTATCTGTAATTATTTTTTATTCCGGTAAATAGTTTACTAATATCGTCCAACAAATAAAAATTATTCTTTACTTATGGTGTTACTTTTTAAAAGAATATGCGTTATGTATATTGTACCATTTCCTCCTTTTTACTTTATAATATACAAATTCTTGTTGATAATCTGAAAATGCTACAATTATTTTCACGAAATATCTGCAGTTTTACCGGCGTACAGAATATTAGATTCATATTCTTTCGGTATTACATTCTACTAATTGGAAAAAGGATACAAAAAGTGTTGTATAGAATAGGAATATATATCCAAATTTTGAAACTATGTAGGTACGGTGCAATTCTAAATAGGCACTATTTTAAATCTAGAACATGTCCAGAATTACAATTGTCAAGTTGACCAACATGAATTAACCATAATGAAATTGTTGTTGTATTACAATTCGGTTGTGTTTCAAATTAGTTGCGTTATAACTGGGCTATCCTGTATACATATGTAGATAAAAATAGATAAATCTATTCATAAATTGTACCTAGTACAGAAAATATGTGAATCCAGTGCAATGTAGAATAGTCATTATATACATAGGTATGTAGGTAGGGGTGACAGATTAGTATGCATATTGTAAAATACGCATACTATTTAAAATTAATTATTATTAATTATTTAATTATTAAAATTATTTAAAACGAATAGCTTCAGCTTCATCTGTTATTGTAAACATTTTAAAAATGATTTGCTCTTGTGCTCCTTTCATTTAAGTGAAACTCTTCTAAGACGATCACCGCCGTTTCCGTGGAAAAGTTTATCGATTGCTGGAGTAGGCACCTTGTAAGATACATAACATAATATAACTCCTAACAACTTCCTAGTTTTACTGGAGCGATGCTATTTTAAAGGTGGCGGTTTCTAGCGTGCTGTTACATTTTGATTTAAGTAAATTAGTGTTCAATTACAACATACTGCAATTATTCTTAGCAAATTTTCTAACTGAAGGGATTTTGTTCTTTCCTATATATGATAAAAATTGTGTGTTTGGAGATATAGAATACTGAACAGTCTAGTAACCAGTGTTCTCATAAATAATGCTAAATAACTAACGAATAAACTGGCTCGTTTATAATCTACATTTTCTAAAGCTACTTATTATATATGTTCCAGCTTAAAGAAGGGAGATTAGCTGCAGATCTGATAGATATCTCCTCGCTAATCCTTGTGAGAATAAAAGTAGCATGTACTAACCACTGCTGCTTTTATAGTGTGTTCTCATACTCACAATCCTATTTTCTTATTTTAGTAAATGTTACGGTCCAATTGTTTCATTGGACCTAGCTGCTGGAGAAATACTACTAGTGTAAGGGTTTTTCACAATAAACGAGTGAGTTTATTTTAATACATATATTGTAATAAAGAAATAAAAATAAAACATAAATTCTAGTTTTTTGTATATGAAAGACACAAAATAATAATTCTCATATAATGTACCTATAAGCATATAAAATAATATTTACAAATAATGTCTCTCTTTCCTGCGTATTGAACGCTATTTGAAATGTGTACTTTATGTACTTCTTGTATGTAACGAGCCAAAAGGATATATTTATCGGAGCGATTCCTGAACTAGGGAGAAAGTGAATAATCAGTTCAATAGTTTATCACTACCGCGTAAAACACGATACAACTCAAAACTACGTCCAGAAATATCGAATTTCTCGTATATATTTTCATATGCGTCTATTTGCGCCTTTTACTATATGCTCCATCCACTGACCCCTTATAATAGTGACGATTCCACGAACCACGGTTCGTGTGCTGAACGCAATGAATCCAACGAGTACACACTCGTATGCGTATCGCGATCAGCGCAGGCAAGTCCGTGGGCGGCTATACCATTAACATACCGCGCAGAGTCAAATAGCACGTCATCTCTATAATACGGGTTGGCGCGCGCTTCTTTTCATTGCTACGAAGTAGTTTCGAGTTTAGCTCCGGAGCTTAGCATTTTTAGAATTATATCCTATCGGTGGCTCTTGTTTCTATTAATTCGTTATCATGATTTTGCTTATTTATATTATATTACATTAAGCGTGAGATTTAGACATATTAATTTAACAAAATACTGAATATGTAGCAAATATATGTAAAATAAAAAAGAATGCTTGTTTTAAATGTCTTTGAGTCCTTAACAGTAAACTAATTCAAACAATTTGTTATACAGAACTTTGTTTTGAAATTTACATGTAACGTTGATATTTGTAAACTTGGTAATTCCTCGTTATAATATTTATTTGTGCTCTATTCATATTGGAATAATTGTCTATAAGAGATAAGTTAGCTTGATCATCGGAATATCCACAGATCAGAGATCAGAGAGATCAGTGACGTATTCACTTTCTTATAGACTCGCATTCAGCAGTACCTCAAAACAAGAATGTTCGGTATATTTTTTTTTCTTCTTCACCTTTAAAAACAAGTTACATGTTCTTGAGTGTTATATATACATTGTTAAGTTTGTTTACCGCAATTTATTTTTATAGATTGCGGTAGATAGGTACTTCAATATAAACAATTCGCCAAGTGAATCGTTGTGTTCTAGTTTTTCTCTTCAAAGGCCCTACTTTCTTTTGCGTGCACCACTGTTTTAATGGAACGCATCTGTATGCTCCATTGCTGCTTCTGCTTATGTCTGTATTAGTCGATACAACAATAACTAGCGCATACACACTCGTTTAAGCTCTTATGTACACGCGTTTATTGTATGTATGTACATACATCATAGTTTCATTCAACCACAAGCCATCAAATATTAATTAGTCCTCTATTATTATGATTAGAGAACTCTCACATTCGATATGTCGACCATCCTCTTCCTTATAGGAGAGAGAAACGTCTCCTTCCTTAATTTATAATAAATATGCTTTGACATACTAATTCCGTATGCGTGTGAATACGTTGTCACAGGTTTTGTTTTCGAATTGGTTGAGGTTTAAGAACATTGCTCGTTATTTATTTACACACCTAATCGGAAGTAGTAACACTTCGGTCTGAATAGACATACATAAGTATATGGTAATCACAATAGCAAACTTATTCAATAAAGTTGTTAGATCTTATAATAATAAAGGAACAATCAAACTATAGGTATAGTTATTTTAACTTTACAGAATTCGTAGAATTTCTATTGTGACATATTTATAAAAAGTGTCTTTCAAATCTGTAGTGCTCAACATATAAGACACTAGCAATTTTATAACCAAAAAATTATTATTAAGTTCTTTATTACCTAAGGTGAGTGCCACAGAAACAAAATTGTTGCGAATATAATTCTGAAAGAGAAAGTATATTCTTATAAGTAGCTAGTATAAATCTAGGAGTCTTCCCTATTTTCTATATAAAAGCTTTTTCATATTCACCTTTTTTGTTGCTTTTTGTTTCGCAAACGTTACACACATGGAATGCCTTACCATATATGGTTATTTATTAATAAAATGTAATCGAGATCTTTTTCAACAGCTTGTGTATACATATATGAAAGGTATACTGAGAGATTAACATCTTAAAATGAAAAGTGTTGAGAAGTTAAAAACTGTGATGAAGAAAGAAAGTAAATATTCTGTGTCAATGGTAATGTACCATCTTTGGCAATTTAAATGCGATTTTTTTGTCGGGGAATGTTGATTTTGTAAATAAAGGCTTTGCTTTAAAGTGAATTTAATTACTCTAAAGAAGTTCATCAAAGCAGTACTCTCTTTTAGAGAAATTAAATTTGCTTCAAAATATAGCCTTTATTTAATAAATGGAAATTCCTCTCTGAAAAATTCGCATTTAATTACCAACCAAAGATGGTACATATACAGGGTAAGTTGTTTTTTGCATTACTTGTGTGGCTATGTCGGAAACCATAACGTGTACGTATTTGGTTAAATGGAAAAAGATGTGCAAGGCTTACTAATTATTATGAAACATAGGTCACTATGACATATTCTAATAATGCATTTGTTTTCTGCTTGTAATGATGTAGGCGTGGTATCACTTACTTTAATAACTAAAAGTTAGAGTGATTTCAAGGACTGTGGGCTCGTAATAACAATAAACATCGGTATCACCACACACCGCAACTTTGATTAATTATATATACCGATATATATATATACGTATCAAGGTGACGTCCTGCCATGAAAATAATGCGGTAAAATTGGCATCCGCGGTAAAGTGGCATCCGATATATGGATGCCAACTTGTTTTCTATGAAAAAAATTTTTGATGAACTGTTCTAAGCGTCATTTATGCGTAGAATGAAAACCAGCTGGATGGACATTTTACCGTTATATGCATATTTTTATACACAGTAGTGCCTGAGTATATGGACCAGAGGGCAATCTAGTCGAAGTTGTATATACTTGGGCAGAGCTGCTATACAGGGCGCGTACAAGCTGGAACATGTGGAAATTTGTCGGAATTATGAACATGTCGGGGAATAACCGATAGAATTCCTATTGTTATTTCGAAGTTGATATAATCCAACGTATTTTATTTGCGTAACTATTATAGAAACGCGTATTTGCATCTCAACTTTTATATTTTAAATAAAATGTATTAATTTTTATTAATGATTCATATTGTCGAGACGGTTCTAAGTTTAGTTTTTTAAATAAATGGTGCCACTAAAATCAACCCGTTTTGAATTGTATATTTTGTAAAAACATTGACAAATGCAAACTATTTTTCGAAAAAGTTTATACATATATAAATTTAGACTTTTAAGTAATTATTTAGGAAAGTATATTATTGCATTACCTGCGTTATTATAAATTTTATAGAACTATACTGGATGCTCAGTGAACATTTTTTCAAACTTTGTTATCCGGTAATGTAATAGTATATTATGCAATGAGGATTTAATATAATTAATAATTATAATTAATTAAATAATTAATATAATAGTTGCATACACTATTTTTCTACGACCCCATAATATTCGTATTTCCTTAATTTTTACTATATTTAAATAGATACAGAGAACTGTCAAGTTTAATTAATTTTTATATCTGTATGTAGTCACGGCCATATTGAATATTGGAATGTCGCATTCTTATTGGACATAAACTTGTATCGTAATGAAAAATCTATATTCCTATTGGATATAAGTAAATTTGTATCATAATGAAAATCTGTATCGTAATGGACATCATTAAAGTACAGGTTCAGTATATCTAATAATATGTACAATTAAAGTATGGGAGTAGAAAAACATTCTTTTTAAATGGCACGCTATGCTTTCCTTACTTTATTGCATTGTAAATTAAAAAGTAATGATTGCTTCTCTACAACTAAATGTTGTAGGAGTAGTACGTTGTAGTAATTGAAAATAGATTTCGACATTTCTAGATATTCAATGCAATTAATCAAAGAAACTCATAATTTCTGATGGCCCAAACTTAGATGCACACTGGTATTTGTAGTGAAAATACTAGACGACCAGAATTATATTTCTTCACACAATAGCTTTCTCTTTTACGCCAATAGGTCTTAGATAACTTGTAACTAGTTTAGTTTAGATAGGTATTTTGTTATAGCACAAACATATATTATCCCAATTTTTCAATAAAAATGCCATAAGGGGTAACAAAAACGTAGCAATGTATTTAAAAATTATAAGATATCAGGATGGGGTGCTACATTGGCCTCGGTTGATATACCTACAATAAATGGTAACATATTTAAAATGTTTTTGGAGCATATGTAAGTCCATTGGGAGCACATTCTAAAATTATTTTGAAATATACAGGGTGCTCCAAAAGGAAGTTACACATTAAAGTTATCAAAATTTAAATGGAACATCATGCATATTATTGCATACTTTTGACATGTTATGATGATGATGATTCGACATGATTGAATAATTTCAAGCATTAATTTTGTTTAATTTATTCTTGAAAAGTAGGCAGTGGTGCATTGGACGTTGCTTCATATTTATTAGAAACCAGACAAAAATTAACAAATACATATGTCTTATTACATACACATTTTTACCATAAACTTAATACAAAATAAAACAAAGAAAAAAATGATTCAAATATCACTCCATGGATGTCCGCCATTTTCAATACATAAATAAATACTTGGTTGAAATGTTTTTATATTGGCAGGTGTTGTTTGTGGCACATATATTGTACAAAATTAATTTTCATACATCTCCACAAAAAGATCTGGACTCATTAGGTCTGGGGAGCTTGCAGGTCAAGTCTGTGAATCACCACGTCCTTTTACCTATTAGGGTATTGCCTATCCAATTAACTCAAAAAAGGAGCACCATCTAGTTGTAGCCGCATCTTTTGGCGGATATTCAGAGGTACGTTTTCCAAAAGTACGGGTAAAACTGCTGTAACAAATAAACATGGCATGTTTGTACCACATACGTAGCGGGAGATATTTCGAGCGTTATCGCGTTTGCGATTGGCCAACTAGCCGTATGTATGCTAGCAGCCTTGAATTGCGACTTAATATGTAGTCGTATCGTGCATAAACATTCCACGGTATGTTAGCTCCTCAACCATCCAATGTAGATTAATTTATCCATTGAAATGACGGACCTCAATTTGAGCGATATGTGAATCATTAATTTCTTTGTTTTCTTTTGTAATATGATTATGGTGACAATTTGTATATGATAAGACGTGTATTGGTTAAATTTTGTTTGTTTTCGCATAAATATGAAGCAACGTCCAATAGGCTACTGCCTACTTTTCAATAATAAATTAAACAAAATTAATGCCTGAAATTATTGTCATCATGTCAAAGTTACCTCGATTTAATCAAATTTTTAATACATAATCGCCAATTAAATCACTAAATTGACTTTTACAAGAGAGATACATATGTATTGGGAACTTTAACAATATTTAAAAGAGAAATCATTTAAAAACCAATTACTTATCTTAGATACAGGATGTTTCATTTAAAATAAGAAAATTATTGAGCATTAATGGTAGCTACAGTTAGAGGTAAGATTTTAACCACCTTGTATAATTTTTGGAAAACATCTTCATTTTAGCATTAGATGTAATGGTTGTGCTAATGAAATAATACTACTTGAAACACGTAACTTAAATACGTACGCTAGGTACTCATTCTAAATATTGATCTACATTTTCAAAAATTGTCAAATATCTCAGAAACTGTTGAACCTAGATATAGGGAATATCACAGTAACTTGCCTTTATTTAATCTGCGTTAATATGTAATACTTATGGTATTGCATTTAAATTTTGACAACTTTGATGCGTAAGTTTTTTGGAACACCCTGTATATTAGTTAGTTAGTATATAGTTGAAATAAGGAAGTTGCATTGTAATTGGGAGAAGCAGAAATCTAAAGTTATTCTAAATGGAAAGAACATGGCCCGAAATTATTACTTGAAAATTTAAAATTGCAATTTTTGTTACTTCTATTCTATATTTTTTAATCAACAACATACCCTGTTTACAAAATGACGTTTATTATTTGTCACATCCAGCCGAAGCCAACATAATCGAAATTTAAAATTCAACCGTAGCATACTGTTATAAAAGTAGACGGGGGATTCACCGTATGCGAGTGGCTGTTACTTTAGCCGCTGTACTAGTTGATGCCAATATGACCGCTATATGAATCGTTAAATACATTGAAAGTATACTGAAGGATGTCGATTTGTATTATTGCGAACAGGATGCCAATATGTACGTGAGCTATATATATATATATATATATATATATATATAAAGTTTAACAATTTTATCAGTTCTGACACTGACAGACTTTTAGACTTTAAAATGTGAAAATTACTGCAACTAGTGCAGAATATGGGTTTCTTCTTTTAATTCAATTGAAAAACAGTAGTTTCCTACGTGACGTTTCGGATTTATTTAATCCTTCTTCAAACCTATATATAAATATATAATAAAACTTAACTATTTTTAAACCAAGAAACAATAACTTACAACAAGGATAATCGTTTTTTCTAAAAACAAAGCTCTAAAAATATTGTGAAACAATTTTGACAATTTTGAAATTTCTATATAAAAGCTTTTTCATATTCACCTTTTTTTGTTGCTTTTTGTTTCGCAAACGTTACACACATGGAATGCCTTACCATATATGGTTATTTATTAATAAAATGTAATCGAGATCTTTTTCAACAGCTTGTGTATACATATATGAAAGGTATACTGAGAGATTAACATCTTAAAATGAAAAGTGTTGAGAAGTTAAAAACTGTGATGAAGAAAGAAAGTAAATATTCTGTGTCAATGGTAATGTACCATCTTTGGCAATTTAAATGCGATTTTTTTGTCGGGGAATGTTGATTTTGTAAATAAAGGCTTTGCTTTAAAGTGAATTTAATTACTCTAAAGAAGTTCATCAAAGCAGTACTCTCTTTTAGAGAAATTAAATTTGCTTCAAAATATAGCCTTTATTTAATAAATGGAAATTCCTCTCTGAAAAATTCGCATTTAATTACCAACCAAAGATGGTACATATACAGGGTAAGTTGTATATACAATATATTTTCATTGCATTCAACATATTGTTTTTAAAATGTCGAAATTTAAAATCTAACATGTCTGTTTTTGTTTACAAAATTGTTTATCAAATATTTTGCATATGTTTTCAAATTTCAAAATTTCAAAATTGTCAAAATTGTTTCACAATATTTTTAGAGCTTTGTTTTTAGAAAAACGATTATCCTTGTTGTAAGTTATTGTTTCTTGGTTTAAAAATAGTTAAGTTTTATTATATATTTATATATAGGTTTGAAGAAGGATTAAATAAATCCGAAACGTCACGTAGGAAACTACTGTTTTTCAATTGAATTAAAAGAAGAAACCCATATTCTGCACTAGTTGCAGTAATTTTCACATTTTATATATATATATATATATAAAGTTTAACAATTTTATCAGTTCTGACACTGACAGTAGACTTTAAAATGTGAAATGACTGCAACTAGTGCAGAATATGGGTTCCTTCTTTTAATTTAAATGAAAAACAGTAGTTTCCTACGTGACGTTTCGGATTTATTTAATCCTTCTTCAAACCTGTATATAAATATATAATAAAACTTAACTATTTTTAAACCAAGAAACAATAACTTACAACAAGGATAATCGTTTTTCTAAATACAAGGCTCTAAAAATGTGAAACAATTTTGACAATTTTGAATTTTTGAAATTTGAAAACATATGCAAAATATTTGATAAACAATTTTGTAAACAAAACCAGACATGTTAGATTTTAAATTTCGACATTTTAAAAACAATATGTTGAATGCAATGAAAATATATTGTATATATGAGAAAAAAAAATATATATATATATTTATAAACACATCAAATGGAAAACGATTTATAACATTCCATACAAAGACATTTAAATGTAAGAGATCACAAAAGACTACCAAAAGATTAATGTAAATCCTTAAATTTGATAAATTATCAAATTTAAGAAGAATTTCACATTTTATATATACAGGGTCCGGCAACGAAGCGGGGACGGAAGATTACACGCTTATTTGAAAGTTTGTCAAATATTTAGTCATCGGATATTCTTCCGCACCATCAAGTGCACGTTTTAAAAATATTTTGTTTTATACAGGGTGTTCCAGATGGAAATGCCAGACTAAAGTTGCATTTTTTTAAATGGAACACCCTGTATATTAATAGAGAAAATGATCCGCGCTTGAAAGCTGGTTACAACGATATAATGTTGTATAGGCCTAAAGTTGATAGTTTCTGTGTAAACAATGATTTTACTTGATAAATTGATACATTTCAGTAGGCTATTCTGCATAGGGAAAAACAAAAGATTCGAAACCGACAGAGTAGAATATTTTTTACTAGTATGGACTGTCGTTACTATGTGAAATAAATTCTGCAAGTGCTCGCTTTATACAGGGTGTTCACAATTTTGCAAAATCGAAGAAATCTCGAAATTTTTAAATGGATCACCCTGTATATTTTCAGCTCATTGGAAAGCCCTTTTACTACGTTTTCTATTGATATCTCATTTGATGCACCTAGGGTGGATTATTTTCTAATTATTTCTTCTTAAAGTTGGATTAATGAGAAATGCTTATATTTTTAGTAGCTAATTTGCACTTCAAACCTACTGTAAGATTAGATATTCAACAAATAATCCATAAATGGTCTATAACAAGAAAAAACTCCATTTAGTATGAGAAGTAATTGATTTTCATTCAGCGGTGAAAGCAAACATCAAATTAATATAAAGTAATATAGCATTTTCAATAGATTCACTGCTGATCAAGTTATCTGGTGTTTTAAGGTTGTATACTTAATAACCAAGTTGTAAAAAATTTCGTTTTGTGTTATAGTCTTTCGTTCAATCTTTAAAAGCAATTGTTATATTGACTAATTTTAGTATGTACCTACTCAAGAAATGGTAAATATGATATTTATTCTTGAGGAGTGTACAAGAAATTGTCTCCTAGCAAGTAGAGTATATGCAGAGAGATTTCCAAACCTTGAAAGAAGACCGGAAGCATTTGAAAGATTATTAGAGAAATTTATAGAAACTGGTAATAAACCGGTAATCAATAAACAAAGCGAACTGGCCGTATTATTAACAATACAGGAAAATCCACATACAGAACATTTAGAGCGAGTAAGGACAGCTAGAAAAGAGATAGATCTAGAGTGGGGCGGTTGTAAAACATACGGAATTAACGCATTGGCGAGCGTGCTATTCCGTATATGTTTTATAACCGCTCCACTCTAGATCTATCTCTTTTCTAGCTGGCCTTAGTCGGTTTAAATGTTCTGTATGTGGAGAGATGTAGGTAAAGATGGTATTTCAAAGGTAACAGCTATTGAAGGTAGGAGCTTGCGTTTGTTGAGTATCTACTAAAATTAGTCAATTTCTTTTAAAGATTGAATGAAATACTGTATAACAAAAACGAAATTTTGTACAACTTGGTTATTAGTATACAAGCTTAAAACTGACACGTTTACTTTATATTAAATTAATGTTACCTTTCACCGCTGAATGAAAATCAATTGTTTCTCATACTAAATGGAGTTTCTTCTTGTTACAGACCATTTATGGATTATTTGTTGAATATCTAATCTTACAGTAGGTTTGAAGTGCAAATTAGCTACTAAAAATATAAGCATTTCTCATTAAGCCAACTTTAAGAAGAAATAATTAGAAAATAATCCATCCTAGGTGCATCAAATGAGATATCAATAGAAAGCGTAGTAAAAGGGCTTTCCAATGAGCAAAAAATATACAGGGTGTTGCATTTAAAAATTTTGAGATTTCTTCGATTTTGCAAAATTGTGAACACCCTGTATAAAGGGAGCAGCTGCAGAATTTATTTCACGTAGTAACGACAGTCCATACTAGTAAAAAACATTCTACTCTGTCGGTTTCGAATCTTTTGTTTTTCCCTATGCAGAATAGCCTACTGAAATGTTTCCATTTATCAAGTAAAATCATTGTTTACACAGAAACTATCAACTTTAGGCCTATACAACATTATATCGTTGTAACCAGCTTTCAAGCTCGGATCATTTTCTCTATTAATATACAGGGTGTTCCGTTTAAAAAAATGCAACTTTAGTCTGGCATTTCCATCTGGAACACCCTGTATAAAACAAAATATTTTTAAAACGTGCACTTGATGGTGCGGAAGAATATCCGATGACTAAATATTTGACAAACTTTCAAATAAGCGTGTAATCTTCCGTCCCCGCTTCGTTGCCGGACCCTGTATAATATATACATATATATATACCGATTCGGTATTCGGTTGATGATGAAAACCCATGCGTTTTCGAAACACGTGTCCCGAATAATTAATCAAAGTTGTGGTGTGTGGCGATACCGATGTTTATTGTAACTAAAAGTTAATACACGTTTTTCTATGGATGGCACCGAGTTGGTTCCCCAATTCGCAGGTAGCAAAATGATATAGACCGAATTCGTTCCGGGGTCTTAGCCGAATTCGTTCCCAAAGTTGTACGTGTATACAGTAGAGGATTAAAAGATAAGAACGTGTTTTAAGTGTAAGGCGTTTTTAAAAATACTCAAACCATAGCATGCATAACATGCATGTATTCAAATACAATATACATAATATACAAATATACATAGGTACACACACGTGCAATCTCGTGGTTATTGTCGGTTACACATATTTTAAGTGTATGGCACTTTTTAAAAACATTTAAATACAATATATATGTATACATATTATAGCAAATATATACAACGTGAAAAGTTTATTTCATTTATAGAGACTTAATCTTATTATTATTAGCAAGAAATAGTCAAAATATTTATTACTTTATTCACTTTTCGTTAATATTATGCATAAGTGCATGTATTTTTAATCTGTGTGAAATAGACTGCACAAATTGAAACCTATTCATTTTTCCATTCATAAAATCTTTAATTTTCCTCCCTACAAACTAGCGATGGGTCGGATTCGTATGATTCGTACAGTATATACGGCTCTCATGTGTGATTCGTACGGTACGAATCTTTACTATTGATACGGATTCGTATAATGCTATACGAATCATTTACTTTATACGAATCCGTATCATTTGGGAGTCGTACCGCCGCTTGATATGAATCGGATTCGGAGTCAAGTAGTATACTGGTAGCAATTGATTGTAGTCGTATGAATCGTACTATTGTACGAATCTGTATAATTATACGTAACTTATGTGAATCATTTACTTCATACGAATTCGTATATCTTAGAGTTAGTCTATTGATACTAAACTAAATTGAAGTCAAACAGTATATTTGTTTCATACTGGTAAATTGTATGTATGTTACGAACAGTCGTATAGTATGATTCAAATAGTTTCTCTAATCAGTAGCATGAATATGAATCGTTCCTATTTATACATACTAAACATGGGTAACGCACTAAATTTCTCTGCGTTCGGGGTGAATCTGTTACGATCTTTCGGTACGAATCATACGAAATTAGTATACTGATCACCAGAACGATTCGAATCTTGTCGCTAGTACGGAGAGTCATGAATCTCGAGTCGATACGAATCATTTTGGTACGAATCATATTATACGGATCTTTTATTTTAGGAGTCATTTGGATTCGAATCACCAAAAAGATTCGAATCGCCCATCGCTACTACAAACTCCGTTCTTTTTATTAGTGAATGATCTGGTTTCACAACGCCGCTACTTTTTTGTTTTATATACAAATCAATTTGAAGATTTTTTAATACACTAAGAAATTGATGAATGGTTGGATGTGGTGTGTAGAAGCATAAGCTGTATTTAGCGTGAAAAGATTCGCACACATTTGTGGTTTTTTGTGTCGACGACGACATTTCTGGCCAAATTTGTCGTGGAAAAGTAGCATCTTCAGAAATATATGTATCAATTAAATAGTCTAAAAACGTTATTACATTTGCGTTGTGTGGGCGCAACGGCATGACATTTTTAATAAAACATTCTTCAACGTCCTTGGGGTTTAAAAAACGAAGACCAAATACGTAGGTTAAAAAATTTGATATTTCTGAGTTTTTATTCCGAAATTCAGTGGAGAGACTCCCAATTCTTGAATTTTGCGCCACCTGTTAATAATTAGAAAACATAAATATTAAAATTAATTATTTAAAAAAAACCACAAAAATTACTTACCAAGCCCAAATGAAAACGGCATCCTTTAATGACAGTTGTTGGAAAAACAGCAGAAATAGCTTTATGAATCGCTATTTCAAAATCTACCGTAAATAGTTTGGGAAAAAAATTATAACCAAGCTTTTGGCATTCTTGCAGCAAATAACGAAACGCCGATTGATAAATTTCAAATCTCTTATTTGGGAGTAAAAAATGCGCGAGAGGTACCTATATAGTGGTTATTCTTGATTCCATGGATAGTGAATAGTTGTAGAAAGAATCTCGGACAATATTCAAATGTTCCATCTGCATATAATGTTGTTATATTTTCGCACATAAATTCTAAATTTGTTCTACATGGAAACATTATGATGTGATTTTCTTCATCGTTTACATACAAAAATGTTTTCTGTTTATTTGTTTCTATTGCAGTTGCTTTAACTGTTGATGTGTATCGTAAAAGTTTTTTGGTAATTTTGGTAAAACTGATTTTCTCGCTTGGTATATATTCTTCCTAATACAGTTCACGTCATTAACAGTGTTTCAATGTGCCTATTTTCGAGTTCTGTATGGACAAGTTTCATAGGACGTTCGCGCAAATTAAATGACACAGCAGCGGTAGGTCCTGACTGTATACCGGTGAGCGTGCTCAAGTATTGCAGTGATATTTTGGCCGTTCCCTTAGCACGTATTATAAACCTATCCTTAGCAACGGGTATATTTCCAGGTCAGTTAAAGTATACGTTGATAAAACCTATACATAAAAAAGGTAAAAAATCAGAATTTGAAAACTATAGACCTATTGCTTTAATATCAAATATCTCAAAAATTGTTGAAAAGATTGTTTACAAACGAATAGAAAACTTTATACATAAACATGATATGGTAAATCATCAACAAAATGGTTACGTTAGGGGAAGGTCTACATCACGAGCTATGTTCCAGCTGCTGGAGGAGATTTTGGTGGGGTTGGAGAATAGTGACGTCACTGTTGGTGTATTTATGGATTTGTCTAAAGCCTTTGATCACGTCGACCATCAGGTACTGCTTGAAAAACTAGAGGTTATGGGATTTAGAGGACTGCCCCTTATTTGGATAAAATCTTATCTGTCAGATAGAAGCCAATGTGTTACGGGCTATGATGAACGGGGTAATGTGATTCACTTTGAGTGGTTGCAAACATTGAATGGAGTCCCTCAAGGTTCTATTCTCGGACCTCTGCTGTTTTTACTATACGTCATTGATCTTCCGGAAGTGGTGCCAGATTTGGTGGTCATGTTTGCGAATGATACAACAATTGTCACACGTGCAAAACATAGTTCTGACCTGGTTGTAACCTTAGAAAGCAACTTCACTGAGCTCCAGAAATGGTTCGAATACCACAGCTTGGAACTAAACTTACAAAAGACGAAATTATTGAATTTCACCCGCGGTACACATGACATCAGTGTTAAAACCGGTGGGGAAGTGCTTACCTGCTCCGCTGAGGCTACTACCTTTTTGGGTTGGAAGTTGGATTCGAGATTGTCCTGGAAGTCCCACGTCGATCATCTAGCTGCTAAATTGTGTAGTGCGTGTTATTCTTTAAAAGTTATTGGTCGCAATGTCAACACTGATGCTGCCCTTAAGGCGTACTACGCAAACGCGTATTCTCATCTTAGGTACGGTGTGATCTTCTGCGGGAATTCAGTGGACATTGAGAGAATTTTTGTACTGCAGAAAGCCTGTGTACGCGCAATTTTTGATATGAATAGGCGTGATTCATGTAGGGATATTTTTAAAAACTGTAAGTTACTAACACTTCCTGCTATTTTTTCTTGGAATGCGCACTGTTTGTTAAATGTAATTATAGAGATGTGTTTAAGCGCTATGAACTTATACACAATCATAACACCAGAGGTACTACACATGGTTTTCTAGACTCCCCAGCGACTCACTTAAGTAAAATTCAAAGAAATGTCTTACATCAGTGCATAAAGATTTATAATCGCATACCATATTCTATAAAAGCGCTGTCATTTCTCAAGTACAAACACACTCTAAAGAATTCTTTGATCCAAAAACCTCTGTATAACATTCAGGAATTTTTTGAATTAAAATTTTAAGAGAGCACTTAATTGGTGTGTGCAATTAGTGTAAGTTTTAATATGTCTGTAAATTTGTATGTACATATATATAGTATAGCTGATATTATTGCTCATTTATTGTTGTTTGTACACTTTTATATATATTTTTATGACTTGTTCTGCACATTAGTATGTATATATGGAACGAAATATATATTATTATTATTATTTAATCATAAACTGCTTTACGTTTCAGACTGTTACTCAATATATTTATATTAATTATTTCAGTTGTAATTTTATCGTGACTATGTATTGCCGACATTTGCACTACACCGTTGTCGACACCTTCGGTTTTTACAAATGCTTTACGCAAATTTGTTTTACAACGCGGCACAAGATAAGTAATTGAAGTATTTTAATGTAGTCTTCAGGCTTTCACGGCCGCTGTTGATGGTTGCTCTTCGGTTCTCGGGTTCTCTGCCGTGTAGAAAGGTTGTGGTACTTGACGTTTCGATCATCTTGTCGTGATCGGGTTTATATATAGCCGTGCGTTGCTTGAGGCGCGACCGTTCCGGTCTGTTGAAGCGTGTCCATAGTTCCTCGTTGCGGTTGGAAGAATCCTTTCCAAATACTGGGTAGCTGTAGTCCGTCTTCTCTGTTGATGTTCGGATTTTTCTGTATTTAGATGGCTTCTCTGTAGACTCTTCTCCAGTAGTGTGCTTCCGTTGCTATTGTCCTGCATTTGTCGAAATTGATTCCGTGTTTGGTGTTTGTAGAGTGTTCTGCTATTGCTGATTTGACTGTATATTCGTATTTAGTATCTCGTATATGTTCTTTTAATCTGGTGTTGATGTTTCTGCCTGTTGGTCCGATGTACACTTTTCCACGAGTGCAGGGAATCTCGTATACTCCTGGATTTTGGAGCGGAGGTGTAGGATCTTTAGGTGAAGGTAGTTTCGTGGATAGTTTCTGAGGACCGTTGAAAATTACTTTGACCTTGTGTTTGCTTAGTTTTCTTCCGATTTTGTCCGTACATCCTTTGATGTATGGCAGGCAGATCGTTCCAATGGTGTTTGTTGGTTCCTCTTTATGTTTGGGTTGCTTGTTGATGGTTGCCGTGATGTCCTTGAGTCTGTAGTTGTTTTGTTGTAGTGTGTTCTTTAGATGTTGGAGTTCAGCTTCAAGATGTTCTTTATCTGATATTGTCTTGGCCCTGTGTACTAGTGTGTTCAGGATACCGCGTTTCTGTGCTGGGTGATGGTGAGAGTTTGCGTTGAGGTAGCGGTTTGTGTTGGTCGGTTTACGGTACACCTGGTGTCTCAAAGTTTGATCTTCCTTCCTCTTTAAAAGTACGTCTAAGAAAGGTAGGGTGCCATCCTTCTCCAATTCCATAGTAAATTGTATTTTCTTGTGCTGTGTGTTGAGGCGCTCCAGAAACTTCGGTAACGTGTTCGTCCCATGTGGCCATACGACAAAGGTGTCGTCGACGTATCGATACCAGTACTTCGGTTTAAGTTCACAGGATGCGATGGCGGTGTCTTCAAATGCTTCCATAAAGATGTTTGCTAGTACTGTGAACCCATGGCGGTTCTCTCTACTTGTTCATATAATTTCCCATCGAAGGTGAAGTAAGTAGATGAAGCACAAAGTTCTATTAAATCCACGATGTCATCTTCTATGTTAATTTCTTGGCGACGTTCTCGGATGATGTTGATGGCTTCTTTTGCTGGGATATTCGCGAACAGTGATTTGACGTCGAAGGTGACTAGAACGTCGTTCACCTCCATTTTCACATTCTTCACTTTTTCGAGGAAGTGAGCAGAGTTCTTGATGTACGTCACAACCTTTCTACACGGCAGAAAACCCGAGAACCGAAGAGCAGCCAATTGAAGTATTTTGTTTACTCTAGTTTTGACAATTCTGTCGTTAGGGTGATTCTGGTCGGTTTTGTCAGTGCATAAATCTTGAGAAAAGTGATATGATTGTATATTACACTATTTGTAACAGAAGTAGTCAACCTGTTGCCGATCGCTATTTTTTATCGCATTTTGATCACTCTCACTCATCGTTAGACACCTTCAAGAATTTATACCACAATTTAATTGAATTTGAAAGATTTGTGAAACACAGGAATAGAGGTAATATTGTCAAAAACATCCGGATAAATGTTTTAACTGCTGTTAATCAAAATTTATCTACATCAAAACGGTAAATTGCACAACAGGCTGTTACCTTACAAGGCACAGTAATGAGATTTTTAGCAAAACCATATCCGTATAAGGAATCAGTTAGCTACATTTTGCATCCTGTTGACGATAACAGATGATTACATTTTTTTACTTCTATGTGGTTTTTCGGTACCCACAAAACACGTTTTACAAACTGCGGTGGCTTCAATCACCAATGAATACCTATGGGCCTCATCCTTCAAACAAAGGTGACCGCAGATTAAGTTTGGCTTCAATTTATGACTTGTTTAGAAAGGATTTTGGCAATATCCTAGATGAATTAAATATACACACCCGTGCAAACCTACGGTGACTTTAACACGGCCATACCCCACCCCATTATCAAGCACAGGTCAAAACTCCTGTTTTATAGGCTGCAGATTCTTATGATCTTTCACTGTTACACTTCTTTGTCTTTTGAGGAATAAAAATCCCATATATGAGCGATCTGATACAATCTACGAGGAGTTAGTGCAAAATGTTACTAATACGTTTTACAAGTTAAACGGGCATAAAATTAAAGTTGTTAACTCCGTTTCGAGTGGATAATAATGGTAATAATGGTATTTCGAACATTTAAAACACATTTAGCGTGTTGCATGTTGTTAACAATTATAATTCGTCTAGCATTTTTATCGTTTCTTGTTTTTTGTAGAATATTACACGTTTATTTTCTTTCCCATAGCAAAACATGATTTTCGTTAAATGCAATAATAGAAAAACAGTTTTCTAACTTTACAAATACACTTAGAGCACACTTACAGCATCGTAAAGATTTTAGTGATTTTCAAGTTTTTGCAAATATCTGGTAAGCCAAAGATGCTAACGTTTAACCAAATTCGTACCTCTTATAGTTTCTGATATCCTCATACAAATAATGAAACTCGCTCTGCACACTGAAAATAGATATGCTATATAAATATCAAAGAGTTTTGCTATACGAGCACACTATATAGGTATATGGCAATAAGACTCTCGATTAATTCAAAGCGGTGTGCCAGCCAAGTTTGCAAAAGTGTAGAGCATAGCGTATTTTGCGGTGCTCAAGGTTCGAATATTAGAGCAGTTTAAATTGGGCTCGATTTGCTAGCATTTGTAATTGTTTTTCTGTTAACCTTGAGATATTTAAAAATAACAGAGAAATCTCAGATATTCTCCAACACGACTACTATTCAATTAACAGTTTTATAGCTACATCTGTTAATTTCACTTTTTCGATATAGAGAAGGAAATTGATAAAATTATTGTTTCTAGTTTTATATCAAATACCATACAAGTCTTCTTGTATGTTTGTTCATAGATTTCCCATTACTAAGATTCAATTTTAGGACACCGTGTGTAGATTGACGTTTATTACTAGGTTAACGACAATCATAAAATGTACAACAAAATCACCCATAAAGCTGTGATTTACAGTACTTTTTGTAATATGTAGTACCAATATATTTATTCTTGAATTATAGCAGGCTAGTTTCAATCCATTTCTTTCAAAATTACTTAATTGAAAACCATGATAATTTCATTAAAGTAGCACTACTACAACTAGCGTATCTTAGATTTAATTAATCTCTAATTGTACACTGAAGAAAACACAATTGACTTGCTTGTTAATTTGTAAGTAAAATAATTTTATTCTGCATAACTCAAGCACCAAATTGGCAGGACAACGTATTTAAGTTTGATACTTGTACATTTCAGACACATATTAACCTCTATTTACAGACTGCTAAATAATCCAGTATCAAACTTATATCTTAACCCAATCCTTATGGCAGTTGAGAAACAGCATAACATTATTTTTCTATAGGATCAAACAACAGCACATTCCTTGCTTCAACGAGCGCATGCTGCAATGATGCGGCTTCCGGAATTACTACAAGTTATCATAACCGCAGATCTCTCAAATACTAATCTGCTTCGACTAGCCCCGCTCATAGGATTCATCATATGCATGGTGATTCTTTAATTTGAATTCAATTAATTTGCCTTACTATGAAAAGTAATATTCGATTTACTTTAAGTGCGTACCTATTAATATTTTGAACTAATTAATTATTAAATTAATATATTGCACTAAACACCTACCAGAGGCGATCCTTGGGCTTCCTCGGCTGCAGCTTATGCTGTGTTCTGAGGCAGTCCTAGGAGCCTACAGAGCAAAATGTAGTGCGTGCAGGGGTTTCTCCGGTAAAACAGGACATCATACCAGCATCTTCACCTACATAGAGCAAACAGTACCACTGTCCATTATGGCGGACAAGATTTCGGCCGTTTTCAGCTTCAGTGGGGGATATAATGTAAACATCTCCAATAGAGGGACTGTAAAAGCCCTTCGTTCACAAATCGAGAAGGGAATCATCCCGCTGGTTTGTGGACGCCTCTAAAACGCCAAACGGCACAGGCATTGGAATTTGGAGAGATGGAGAATCCGTGGGCGAAGTCTTCAGCCTAGAGAGCTTCCCATCCATCTTCCAAGCCGAAATAATTGCCATCCAGACCAGCGTGGAAGGCATATTAAACCACCCGTAGGTTAATGGAGTAGTGGAAATCCTTTCTGACAGTCAGGCTGCCTTTAGAGCACTACAGGCTGTCAGGTTTGACTCCGAGGTAGTACTACGCTGCCATAGAACTCTTGTAACAGTGGTGGAACCTCACAACACCACGCTGAGATGGGTGCCAAGTCACTCTAGAATCAGAGGCTATAAAATGGCTGCAAATTAGCTAGATGTGTCAGCGAATGACCATTCGTGGGTCCAGAACCTACATGCGGGAATTCCTGTGGCAGCACAAAGCCTTTGTCAGGTCCGAACTCGCTGCTAAGCATTGTTCCAACTGCATGCACTTGACGGCATGAGACGTTGTAAAACTCTCGGCATTCGCCCGTATGAGAAAAGACTACGTAAGGCAGTCTTTATGAGCAGATACAGGCTGAGGTTACTGACAGAGATCTTAACCGGTCACTGGGCACTGAATAAACACCTGCATTGCATAGGCATAGTAGTAGGCTGTGCAGAAACTGTGGAAATGCGGAGGAAATTCCAGTCTAGCTTCTTGACGACTGGTTGACAGTTAATAGGGAGAGGCAGAGGTACTTTGGAGTACACAAGAATATCAATAATGTAAACTCTTGGAACAGCAAGTATTTTAAATTTCTTAAAAGGGGGCGATAGAACTCGAAGGTTTTTATACACGAGATGCATATACTTATCCATTTCTGTGCTTAGAAGACCTCCCTTTTATGTCCCGACAGACCTGAAAACGCTATGTCTTACACTTGAATAAATCCTGCTGTAAAAGAACCACATTACGACTTCAAATGCCACGAAATTTCTGACATTTCAAATCTCATAACACGACCTATTATATATGCACACCAAGAAGTTTGATTTACAGACTTTTACGTTAAAACTGAAATTTGGTTTGGACATCGCTAGAATTTCTTTCGTAACTATTGCCGACATAATGCATAATAATACAAATATGCAAAGAATAGCTACTAAATTGGACTACGTCACTGATGAAAATGTAAAACAATAGAGGTCTCAAGATCGAACACTGCAGCATTTCGTAACTGAAAAGTATAAACAGGAAAAGCTTTGAAGTAGTATGTTTTTGGTTGGATGGAAGAGGACTCTGCCATTTTGCTACGAATTCCGCATAGTTCAAACTTGTATGCTAAGACACTGTGATTTACGCAGTCAAAGGCTGCTAACAAATTACAAAAAATGCTTATCGGACATTTTCTCCGACAAGCGCAAACACAATGGTCGTGTTCAGTTAGCACATTGGTAAGTCACCTGTGCGCAATGATGAGTGAAGTACCGCACTGAATATCTATATGCTATATAGTAGTACAATATGTACAGTGTAGGTATTCAGTTCACTAATCTGTACCTATTGCTGACTTATCGATGTGCTAACTGAACACGACTACTGCCGTTAACAAAGTTTAAACAGCTGATACAATGGACTGCCTGCATCAGACTAGTAGTAATAATATTATTCATTTTTTCAAGTAACCTTTCAAGTCTTGACAGCTTTGCACACTCAAGAATCTATGAGAAGATCGAATTCATAGATATTAGGTGATAGATACCTACTTTCGCAGTCATTACCATTTTTAATCGGTTGAACAACTGATGTTACTTTTAAATTACTTGGGAAAACATCCTTGTCAATATAATATTAAGGTTGAACGGTAGAATTCCTCTAAAAATCCGACAGAATATTATAACCAGAATACTAGGTACAATACTAGATCTCTTTCACGAAGGATTGACGATAATTGTCAACCAATCTGAACTAGCATTTGGTTCTGAACTATCAATCATTCGTCTTGGACCCTATATCGTATATATTACTTTAATGGGCCGATAGCCGCAGTTATTAGGCGGCTGAATATCGTTGTGGCTGAATGATGGGAGCCGGGTTTCAAATCTCCGGAAGAACGGTGACATTTTCTCGAAGAATTGAATTTACAGCAAAGTGATTAACAGCGCGGCATTATAAAGGAGGTATAATGCTGTCATTTGGCCACAATTATACACACACAAAAACTACTCACCGAGAGTTGCATGATAGTCATACAAGTGAGACAGCTTACGAAGTTACGGCAATTAAGCACACATAAAAAATAAATAAAGTTATAAAAATACAGAATAAACACATACTGAACTTTTCTTCTTAGAAAATGAACTTTGAAGACTTATTTAGCACAAATATTTCTCTTTCTATTAACTTATCTATTACCACTACTAATTTTATGTACATATTAGTATAGTAAATTAATTAGTAAAATAATAAAACCAATACTACCTAAAAACTTACAAATTATACCTTGAGTGTAATTCTGCACTTATATTTTGATAACCCCGAACTTAGTCCTAAGTACACCTGTTGAAATATCTTTTTTATATATATTATATTTATGAAAAAAAAAATGCGATGATCTCGTTTAGAAATGGATTTAATGGAAAGTTATACTGAAATTTGACAATGTTGGTAAGCTCCAGGTACAGTAGTTAGACAGTCCCCGAACTTCGCCATAATTGAGACCTAATGTTGGTAAGGTATGTTGTAGTTAGATATGTAGATATTCTTCTAGAGTATCTTGTGTGTTTCGTAAGAAGTTATTACTATGGTCTCGAATCTGACAGAACAACTCGGGCCGAAAATTGGGTCGGTAAAAATAGCCTTGTTTGTTGTATTTAGTAGTAATTAAAAGTTTATGTTAATGTACTTTAATTTATTTTTATTTTTTTGCAACATACATACCTGACAATGCTAGGCATTTAGATACAATTTACGTTTACTTTCGTAGAATATGCTAAGTTTTAGTGTTATACATTCTGTTATATATATTGTTGTGCATAAATAAGAATTGTATTAAGTATTTATATAAGAAATGTACGCAATTAAGAAATAACCACGGCAGCAACAAAAGGTTACTATTTCGACATTTATATTTGCTAAAAATTATTAACTCTCTACCAACATAATTGTAATAATTACTTAACAGTGGTCGTAATACTAGGACTATTTGTTGCAAAAAATAAATAATTCAATCGGATTAAGTGTCGTAAATTTGACCCAATTCCATCTGATAAAATTCGTTTTTTTCTTTTTTACTTTTACAACAATTTGCGTTAATTAATGAAACACCAGCTGGTACTGTCACAAAACGATGTTTTAGAAACGTCTGTAATCGTTTTCTATACTCCATATGTTAACCACGACTATATTCTACAATGCAACGAGACGTATTATAAGTTCAGATACATTATAGACTATAGAAATAGAACATAATTTATAACGAAGGCAAAAGTGAAATTCATCCGTATTTCTTTATAAGAGTTATCACTATTTTATTTTGTCTAATTCGAGTATAAGAACCAACAGAAAGTAAACAAAAGTGAAGTGGCATCAAATATTTCGATAACCATTTATATGCGGTAAATATTCGCTCAGATATGGGTACAAAATCGAAATAATTAACAGATAACCAACATAATTGCAAGAAAGTATTCACTACTCTCTTTTTTAATGGGAAAACAGCTATAAGCTTAAGAAACGCATTATTTTTTAAGTAAGTTTTATTTATATAATATAGAACATTTTTATCATAACAAACTGAATTGAAGTTATTAAATTATGTAATATTTATTGTCAACAGTTACATAAAAGCCATTATTATTGGCTACATTCGCTATAAATTGGTAACGCTTTAAAAGTAAGTTTGAGACATAAGACACAGCAGCGACAGGATGTGTAAATAAAGCTAAAGTATAAGTAGTAATTTTAATTCAATTCATAGGAGATGCCAGACGAGGAAAAGAAAGATTCTGCGATTATGATAAAGATGTTTACCGATTATTTTATACCAAGAACCAATATATATAGGTATTGAAACGGTTTAAAAGCAATGTTTCTACATAGTGTATCAATAGCTTATGCATCAAAAGAGTCAGTCAATGGCACACATGAAGTAATGCACAAATCAAGGACAAAACACTTGCAATTGTATTTGCATGTCAACATTTATATTAATAACTTTATGGTAAACATTTCACGGTTTCATGGTGGAAAGTGACCATTTCCGTTGGAATCAATTCTTACAACATGCCCTCTAAGAACTTAAAGATTAATGATTACATTACAAAACTATTGTTTTGCCCTGGAATACAAATTATAACAACAATGGTTTTAAGTTGATTGTGGTAAATACAGAAGCTCACGTGAATTTTATAAATTACATAGGCATATCTCCACCACAATTTAACAGTTAAACAAGAAATACAAGGTGACCCAGTATTAGTGAAATTACGCAAAATAATTAGAGACGGATGGTCACAACAGATATCTGAGGTGCAATCTTTAAAGATGATCAATGGTAATACCTGAAAGTATGCGCCAAAGGATAAATAAGATAATTAACGGTAATAAAAGCTAAAGAACTAGTATTTGATGATGAAACAAATTAGGCATGTTTATAAAAGTTGTACAGCTTGCCTGACCTTCCAAAGATCATAACAAAAACAATCTATGATAGCTAGCAAGTTAGTTGCAAGACTTTGGCAAATTGTTGCTGTAGATCTATTTACTTTGTAGACTATCGAATACTTGCTACTAATAGACTCATATTCGAAATACTTAGAAATTTACAATGTAGGATATGATGCCCATAGCTGTATACTAATACAATATTCCAAAGCCACTTTCTCTCGACACGATAAACCTAATGTAAATTTAAAAAAATCCCAAATCTAGTATCGTAGATCCTCGCCATCTCCCACATTATTTAGTCAGAAAATTAAAACCCAGGTTATTTATTGTAAATGAAAGACTATTACTACCAAAATATACAGATAAATCTATAAAAAATACTGATGATTTAAGTTAAGAGGCAACAACAGCATTATAAAAAAGAGACAAAAGAATTACTTCGACTTTTCACAACTGCTAGCAGTTGTAACATTCTTATCGAATTCTTTATAACTACGTGTCTCTTGTATGTTATTTTGTTATTATTTTTTATCTTATCTGAGGAAAATAAATCATAATACTAAATATAATCATGCATATACTCTATATGTGTTAAAATATATTTTGATTGAATTAATAAGGCAAACGGATTCATTTACAGATTGGAAAGTTTTAATGATGTCAAATATTCGTAATAGCGAAACGTGATAAAAAGCAAAACTAATCATTTTCTATTTGTCACAGATTCTATTCTCTTATAAATTTATTATTCCTAGCACTAGTCTTGTGAAAGTACTTATGCCTTGAATATAAATCGGAGAATATTAATTTTTAAAACCGATGCTAGTTTAAAACTAATGTAAATATAATGTTTTATTAGTTGTAAGTTGTTTCAGATGTCAACAAACAGTATAGCAATGATTTGTAATTTTCAAGCAATAAACTTCTATAATTTTCGTATTTTACCCATTCTACATGCATAAGTATATAGTATTGTGCTATAAGCAATTTCGTTCTTATTGCTCAAGTTTATCAATTTTATATGTTGGAAGATGAACACTAGATATTATTTAAGTAACGATATTTTTATAAATATTTAAGTCTTCAAAACCTTTACCTTCACAACTTGCGTATTGTACCATTAAACTAATTACGTACCTATTGGGATATATGTATGTATGTATGTATGTATGTATGTATGTATGTATGTATATGTGACTGGATACTGCGTCTATAATAAAGGCTTGAACACATGATCTTGCACTTCTCATTAAAACTTTAATTAAACATAATAATAAAACTAGTTTTATTAACGCCTTGATAAAGACCGCTTTGCTGTCGAAACGCGTCGGTGTTTTTGGTGTTTAGTGGGTTGAAGTGTTGTGTTCTACTTCTGCATCAAGAGATCCAGTGAAGAACTTCCTTTCTCAAGTAGGTCTAAGTAATTCGTGTAATTTTCAATAATTTAGCATCTGTGCTTTAGATAAAGTATTGATTGCATATATCATTTGTTATTATTTGGATTTTTCATTTGTATTTTTCATTCTATTTACCAATGAAGCAAGCTTCAGTTGATATAACATTAAGAATTTCAACAATACTGAAGTTTTCAGATTTTTGAAGAAGAAGAATTAGAAATCGAAAAAAGACATAAAATTGGGATCAACTATTGCACACGGTCACATTGATTATTTAGACTACAGTCTAAGTAACAAAAGTTATTATGTAGTATAATAATATTAATATTTTAGACAATGACAGCATATGGTAATGTGCTTGTTTTGAGAAATGTTTGTTCTGTATCATTAAATGACATATAATCATTTATTATTTGAGATCATTGTTCACATAATCGGTAAAAAGAGGCACATGAAAATCACCCGAAATTATTATATTTTCTTTGTCATAATTAAATTGTTCAAATATTTCAAAAAATGACTCAAAATCGTCTGTTGTTGTAGCACGCGGAAAATACATATAAATTGAGACATGCCCAGTATATCAATCAAAGGTAGAAAATCAAATATATTATTTAAACTCAATTTCACTACTGTAAAGAGATGTAAAAGTATGCTACCCCCGCGGAAACGTCCCCTACGCATAAGAACACGATCAGATCTAAACACATGCTAAGAGTGTGTTAAAGTATTCAGAATTAGATATCTCATCCGAGAGTCAAGTCTCAATCAAACCGATGATGTCCCTTTCCTCTTCATTGACCGATGCTCGAAACTTCTGCATTTTAGTCCTTACGCAACGCCAAACGTTTTGATAATAGCACTAAACAGTTAATGTACAACCTTCCCTATTCTATTTCTGACTTTCGCTCATTCGGAATCTGGTTCGCACAGTTGTAGTTTGAGTGAAATCGATAAGATCGGAAAGAGAATCCATCCTGGTACCACAATTCGGAATAGTATCAGAGGTAGTAGGGAATAGTATTAAGAGGCATCAGATGCAGCGGAGGGTGGATGAGTTTAACTATTCGTAGCAAATCCCAGAAATCATATTTACGAAAAATGTGTTCAAAAATACGCAGTTTTGACAATATTTCGGCACGTACTTCAGGAAAAGTTATGTAAGTACATTATAATTTACCGATCGGCTCTAAATGTGTCTTCGTCTACACGTAGCATTTTTTGAACATCCATTGTGATAATACTTAACAATTTTGGATTACCAATACTTTTCTTTGTCACTAAATCGGTGTAAAGTTCTTATATTCTTTGCATACTAAATATTCTTTTATGATATGCTTATTACTAATTACATGCGTCATTGCATGATGACTAAATCTTTAACAAATCTCAAAATATTGCGATGGTAGTGAATTTGTTTAAAAACCGTTAGTCAAAAGGATAACGTGTATGGTATTGTTAGAAAGCTTATGAAGTTCTCTTTAACACAAGAAAATAATACAGAGGTGTTCCATTTGAAAAAAACCTAGTTCGAAATTGATTTACAAAACTCGATCATCCTGTATAATGACGAATAATTTGAGCGGAGGTCATTATTTTACTCAAGTATTTAGAGCATTTAGTGATCACTTAATTTTTAGTATTCATTTCCGGTTCTTATACAAAATGGACGACATTGGAGCGTGTTTTCAACTTTAATCGCATTTCTCTCCTTAATTATGGGTTTTAAACCCAACTAAAGTTATATCAAATTGTTCATAATAATTAGCAGAGTCGATTGTAATATTTTAATATCGAGTGTCTCGTTTAAGAAAACATAAGTTTGGTTGGTCACCGACTGCTTCGATCACCTGTATAAAGAAAATATTTTTAAAACGTAGCCTATGTAGCCCTCAATCAAAATCCAAAAAGGTTTTTCGGAATTCCTTGCCGTTTAATTCTAATAGTCCATCTCATCTTGGTTGCACTACTAGAATTCTGGCAAAATTATGGGTTCTATAAAAAAATATCCATAATGAAAGTTTTTGTAGTATTTTCATTCTACTTTATCGCATACTTTGATTTCTACAACTTTTACTTGTTTCGAGATATGATGTAATCGGTAGTTTTTTTAAGTAGATCACCCTGTATATATTAACATTTTTGGATAGACACATTTTTAGGAATCGACACAAGTAAAAGTTGTAGAAAATCAAAGTATGTGATAGAGTAGAATGAAAATACTACAAAAACTTTCATTAAGGTTATTTTTTAATAGAACTCATAATTTTGCCAGAAATCTGGTGTTCGCACACATTTGCCTGACCCTGTATACAGTCACTCAAAAAAGTATTCACCCAGGTAACAAAAATTGCTTGTTTTACAAATAGAAGATGAAAAACGATTTCATCGCCACAAATCGATCGTTAACGAGAAAAGCAGCTTAAATGTGGAGTATTTCTCTAATAAATTAATTATGAAAAATGTTTTACAAGCATTGAAGTAGGCATGGAAAAATGCACCTCTCTTTGTGGTGGAAGTAGAGTTAAATTTATATTAGTAAAAGAAAGAATGTAATGTGCTAATCCAACATTCCAAATTTGGTTTGATTACCTGCAGCAGTTTCAAAGTTATGAATTTTTTACTTTACGAAATAGAGGAGAAAATCGCGTGCGAATCCTCTGTAACACCAGTCGCACGCTGCTCTTGTCGTTAACGATCGATTTGTGACGAAAGAAATCGTTTTTTCATTTTCTTTTTTGTAAAACAAGCGATATTTTTACCTGGGTGAATACTTTTTTGAGTGACTGTACATACATAATACTTTTTTTGTTAGAATTACAAAAAAATTATTGCACAATGTAGGAGAATTCCAAATGCGTGTACATCAATAGTTTTTGTGTATGTGTACCAGTCTGCTTAGTTGTATTTTTAGTTGCCAATATTCTACCGAGAATTTAAATTACGTTTTCAATGTTTAAGACAAAGATAACTAAAATGCTTAAGAGACAGACGCTGTGATTCATAGAAATAAAAACCGTTTGTTGTACGTGACGATAAGTATTTGAATTTTGAGAATAATGTAAAGTTGTTAACTATACCGTATTTAATTTATTGAAAATATGGAATTACAACTGAGAGTTGTAGAAACAATATATCCTTTAAGTAGAGAGTTATAACATTTTACGTGAAAAGCCAATTTAGGTTAAATGTACTTGTTTACAATCGCAAAATTAAAGTTTTTTTAAAGGGTTTTGATTTAGAAAATGTCGTTATTGTGGAAAAAAGTTGAAGATGAAAAAGGATTTCCGTATTATGTCAAGTAAGTTCAATTGTTTTTTTGTACTTTACATGATTTTCATTTATTTATTTCAGTGAACAAACAAAAGCTAAACAATGGGATCATCCCAAATTTACAGATATAAAACAAAAATTAGATGAATGTAACTGGATCAAATATTCTGCATACAGAGTTGCTTTTAAATTTAGAACATTGCAAAATACATTATGCAGTAAGTAATTTTCAGGCATAATTAGTTGTTTCATATTAATATAGATGTTTTTGTAGTGGATGATATTCCTCTGTCAATAATAGCTGGGGTGTTTGAAAGACATAGATTAAATGCAATAGAGAATTGTCTGTATCTAGAAACCTATGATATCGAAGCAATTCTCTCTGACATTTATTTTGCTTCTAGTAAACAGAATCATACAAACATAGACATAGATCTTGCCATTGAATTGATGATCAATTTTTTGTATAATATTTATGATAAGTATGAGTATTGTTTATATATTAATATAGTGTGAGAAATGTATCATTGCTTGTTTTAGAAATCGAACTGGTTGTGTACAAGTCCTGCATGTTAAATTAGTGTTGTCATTATTGTGTAAAACCAATTTGAATAGTTTGTATCATTATTTATTTAGTTTGTGTGCTGACCATAATAACTGTGTTACAAGACTAAAGGTACAAATGATACTCTCCACAATAGTTGAAATTATATGTTATATGCATGAGGATTTGAGCTTTGGTCCACATCTAGTGAACAGCTCCATAGAAGAATGCTTTAGCAAAGTAGGTTTATTGATGCTTTTAAATTATTGTGTGTACCTATACAAGTTTTGCAGACCTTTGTTATTTAGATCCATCTTTTAATGTAAATTGTACTGTGGATTAATGTTTCATTCAGTCAAAAACTCACTGAATGAAACATTAATCCACAGTACAATTTACAACAGCCAGTTTTTTCTTTCATTTTTTGTATAGGGATTTAGGAAACTACAGATACAGATTTGGTTAAATGACAAGAGAAGGTGTAGTATTAGGAGCTTAACTTAGTGCCATTCTTGTATTTCAGCACAATTTTCTTGAATTCCAATTAACTATTTCATTATTGAATTTGAAGTTAGAAAGTTTTAAAAGTTAGAAAGAAAAAGTTGTACGTTAGTTATCTCCTCTATTAGCCTATTTTAATTCTTTTTTTATAAACTTGTCATTTTGAAGTTATGGTACACATGTTTTTTCAAATGGTATCTTGCTTTCTCAATTACAACAATGTCCCATTTCATCTAGTTATTTTGCCAAATCAATGAGTTAAAGGCATTCTTAATTTCCTTATTACTAGACTCGGCAAAGAGGAGCAAGTTTCAGTGCTGTACGGCAAACAACGTGGAGGGGCGAAGCAGCCGTATCAAGGCAAGCGTTCAGTAACTGCGTCACTTTCATCAGTAGGCGATACGGATGCATGAATGTTTACACATAAAATAATGAAAAAAATATATTATTAAACGTGCTGAGACTGGGTGGCATCTATTACGTATTTGAATCATTAAATATGTTTCCACACTTGTTTCAGTCAAATGAGTACGGCGTGCGGAATAAATATTTTTTAAGGATGAATACGACCGTTCCACAGCGAGTGAACGTTATATTTACAAGTTTAAAGTTATCCTTGTGACAACTAATGGATCTTTCGACGTATGTACCTTCACAAATTTGTCTTATGTAAGAGTATGAGAAAATCTCAATCCTTGTCAATAACACTTTCACTTAACGGGTCGATGGCCGCAGTGGTTAGGCGGCTGACTATCGTTGTGGGAGGACGATAGGTGCCGGGGTTCAATTCTCTGGAGGCACGGTGACATTTTTTCAGAGAGTTTAATCCCGGATCGACTTGCCATTCGCTGTTGGGAGCAAAGTAATTAACAGCGCGGCATCATAAAAGGCGATATGATGCTGTCACAAAGCCATTGAACACAACTTACACACACAAACTACACCGCGAGAGTTGCAGTGATAGCCAGACAAGCGATACAGCTTACGGAGTCACTGCAACTAAGCACCCACACACATAAAAAAATATATATACAGTGGTGACGCGATAATCCGGAATAATAAAAACCAGGACGATCCGGATTACTAGAAAATCCGGATTACCAAGGCATGCTCTAACAATATGTATGTATTACATATGTATGTATACCAATTCTTATCATTATCATAGTGTTTCGCTTTTTCCATCAGAATCTCTGAAGTTATAACCGAATGCCTTTACTTTTGCGTTAAAAACCAATCATATAACTCTGATTCCATTTTCGGATATTCAGGCTTGCGTAATTTTTCTTTTAAATCGGTGCAGGGATACAACTGTTAACATAGCTGACAATAAAAGGGAAGGAAATTAATGATAAAGATAATTTCAAAATTGATTTATAGACACCTTTTTATTTTTTCGGAATTTCTTTTAACATTTGAAATTGTTGACGTTCCAACATTATATTTCTTTGCTAAATCTTTTCCCAAATGTCCTCTTTAAGTTTTTCAAGTACCTATATCATACCTTTGTTTAATTGTTAAAGCTATACGCTTTCGTGTTGGAACGATTGAAACTTCTGAAGGTGTTGGTTTATAGAAGAATAAATGAATGCAACTGTGCATGTTGGAACTTGTTTGAGAGAAACTTCGTAATTTCTCGTACGCAATTCGAATGATATCGAATCCGGATTTTCGAGACAGCAAAAATCCGGATTACAGAATACGCAATGAACAAAAAAATAGGTGCGGAAATCCGAGGAATCCAGAAAAGCAAGATTCGGATTATCGCGTCACCACTGTATATATCACATAATCACAATTTTTTATGTTTCAATTCTGCTTTAATTCTTCTATCAATATACACCCCTATTCTATATCTGTATTCGTAATATGAACGAAATTCGTTAGAAACACTTTCGTTACGCACATCTGAACGAATCTTGGTAAAAACGGTATTCTGTACCTACTTCGTAAAAGGCCTCTCCGATAAAGAGGGAGTCAATATATTTAGGATCGGCTATATCAATATTGCTAAAATTATAAAAATAAAATAATAATAATATTGAAATAATTTATACTTTAATGACGTTCTAAATAATTGAAATCAGATTTATAGCTTTATGGGGTAAATAGAACCGTTTATGAGAAATATATGTTTATTATATACAGGGTGGCGCATTAGTGCGAGGAAGTCCAATTACTCCTGTATTATAAGAGAAATGAGAAAATGTTAAGATAAAAGATGAAGCGCATGCGGGACTATAACCTAAAAATATTTTCAACTATACAGGGTGTCAAATAAAGACAGAGTAAACTAAACTTAGATTTAATAATTAATATAGATGCACTTATTCTTCTGTTTAAACGCAATTTTCAATAGTCCGGACCTGGTGAGGCAGCCATATTGGTACACCACTTAAGCCCCGCCCAGTGCACCGTTTTGAACATGCAGGAAATATGCTTCATAGCGTCTCCTTAGTATACTACCTCAATGGCTATACTGAACTCTGAGAGTGCTCACAACGAATTCGGAAGGTACGGAATACCAACATCTTAAGCTAACGAATTTTAGGTCCCAGGCGATCGAAAATGCGTAACGAAGCCAGGTACAGAATACGGGTGATAGTAACGAGCAGATGGCATATGGTTTCTTATCGATGTCCGACTTGATAATGTAGCATCGGAATATTTGCTCCAGAAGGAGACAAATGCTTCGTGGTCTAGTAAAGTGAACGGTACATTACATAGAATAAAACAAGCAGCTGTATTAAATGTTAATTGTTTGCTGAATCGTTTGGCACGGATTACCGAACAGTGTTTTATACTTTTTAGGTGGCGTTCACACTTCCACATGCTGGCACACGTCAAATAGTTGTCGTACCTTATACATTTAATTCTATCACCTTTGCATTCTAAATCCGGCATATTCCTTATTACGTGTTCTAGTTTCTTCGAAATACGCCGTTTCCGAAACGTACCTAAATGCGACATTTTCTAAGTATGTGTGTATTGATAAGCACTTGCAACGATCAGTGGAATAATATTGAATAAGTGTGCTTTGATGCGGACGCTCGAGTTTCCGTGCCACACAGTTCGCCCTTCCACGTTGTTTTCCGTACTGCACTGAACTTTCCTCCTCGTTGGCGAGTTTAATAATTAGTTTATTTTTGTAGTTATAGATTGAATAATGTGTTTAAATATTGATATTTAATGTATTTTAATACATATTATACGGCCATTCATAACCGAACACCTCACAATACAATACAATACGTTTCATTTCCCAAAGACAATGTACAAGTATACTGGACAAAATACAGGAAAGTCAAAACGAAGATGCTGTAGTTTACAGCTTAAGATTATACAGAACTTTAGGTATTTATAAATAAATCTTAACTATGGATATTCTTCCACACCCTAAAAAGTAGAAGCTATTAAATAATTTCTAATCTTTTTATTAAATGTGCTTAAAGGCAAATTTTTTGTTGTTTTATCTAAACAATTAAAAATTTTTATGGCATTATACTTTACCGATTGTTGCGTTCTTGATAGTCTATGATATGGAATCCTGATCGCCGAATGGTTTCTTGTAATGCAATCGTGCGTATCAGATTGCAGTGGTAGATCATCATAGTTTCTTTTCGCAAACATTAAGCAATTGTAAATATGGAATTGTTAAAATTGTTAATTCTTTAAAGTGAGGTTTGGAGTGATCTCTACTTCAAGTACTAGCTAATGCTCTGATAAATTTTTTTTTATTGTCAACACTGGTGACATGTCCTGTACTCCCCCATAGTAAAATGCTACTATTTACATATAAGTAAACGATTGAATAATATATTAATTTCGTAGTAATTATGTCTGCAATATCGATACTTCTTCTGATATGATATGCCGTCGTGTTCAATTTACTGCACAGATGGTTAATGTGGCTGTTCCGGTTTAAAACGAAAGTAAAGTAGGATTTTCAATATGTTACTAATATGTATTAGTTTAAATTTGGTTAACCAGTTTTGATCTACTGAATCGTTGGTGCTGCAGTAGCTCCAGCAATATTAACGAATCATGTACTCTATGGCAACACTTAATGCGCACAAACTGCGCCCGTTTCATAAAGCGCGGACTTTAACCTGTTCTTTTGATGAAATGGAAGTCTATGATCACTATCCAAGTGAACATTTCTGGTATGAGTTAAGAGCCGACCACACTGGCTTAATACTACTACATTTAATTGTAATATTTAAGTTGTTTCTTGTTAATAAAATTATCAAACTGCCTTTAGTCAATGTATATCCCTTTTATACTGGAAACACTTTAAGTTAGATAGTCGTCGCATTATTATAAAATTTTATAATTGATATTGTTTGGATTTTAGTCTCCAGGTTTAGTCGGAATCAATGAGAGTATGTTTATAGCATGGCTTGAAACTAATCCTCAGTTACTTTTATGGTTACCTACAGTACATAGACTAAAGAAATCAGAAACAAGTAAGTATGTAATCTACTGCAGTATCTATTTTTATATTGTATTTTTCAGCTGTCCATTCATCTAAATGTTCCGTTTGTAAAACGAATCCTATCGTAGGCCTTAAGTATCGTTGCGTAAAATGTTCTCGATATATACAATGCCAAAAATGTTATTTTACCGCTAAGATAAGCCATTCGCATAAAATTTCACATCAAATGCGAGAATATTGTGTGGAGGTAGGTTGTATTAGTTAATTGATCACAAATAAACTATTCAGATGACAACATTGTGCTCCTGTTAAAATTAGTTAAAATCCAATCTATGTTTAGGACACTTCTAACGATACCACTCGACATTTAATTAAAAAGCTGTGTGGTTTATTAAGATGTTCTGTACAGAATAACGAAACTAATATAATAGAGACCAATCCTTTAAGGTAATTATAATTCAAACTTTGTAATATTTAAATTTATTATATTTATAATTTATAATATAAATATAGCTGCACTTAGGTTTGATGATTCGTGTTTCTCTTACATCTCATACATGTATGCTCCAATACAGATATTGTTTCTTAGAGTTTAAATATACAGTAATTTAAAACATTGTTTTGTAGGATTGATAGAGATTGGATATCCAAATCAAAATCAGAGAATGCTTTGTGTGATGTGGAACCGATGTCATCACCACACATGCAACTGCAAGTTGTGATAAGGCAATTAGAAATTCAAAATAGGTATACAATTATCTAATCTAAAATTAATAATTATATTTCCTAAATAAATTGTATATTCTAGGGAGTTACAACAAATCTTACTTTTAAGTAGAAGCACTGATAATATTAAGACATATTTAGAAGATCATAGGCAACAAGTTGCTGCTCAAATACACAAATTAAAGTTATTAAAGGTACGTTGGTCATTTTCTTGTAACCAAAACCTTTTTTTTTTGATTTACATTATAATTAGGACTGTCTGAAGAATTCTACTGTTGTTGAACCAGTTACAAAATTGTACTTAGAGTCGACGCCAATGGTACCCACTTACAAAAGCAAGGAATCTATAGACATGTTAAGTCCAATTGCTCAAAGTAAAAGTACACTTAATTTAAGCGATCAGATCGATTTATTTGGTGCAAAAGGTGTTGCCGGCGATAGTTCCGTGATTCCCACGATAAACGATATAAGCACTTGGATTGGAGGCAATCATTATTTGAATATAAGTTAAATATACTAACCTTCGCTATTTTTTTAGGAAGGCCGAATTCATTTTCAAACAGTGTTCAAGAAAATAAAGTTCCTATGTACGAAATGCATAGCGACCTTGATGATGCTCTAGCGAAATTGCAACAGATTTTAGCAAATAATTTCACCTTGGATGGTAATGTAGTTGTAATATTTGTACGATCGCGAGTACTATATTAGACTTATTTATAGAATCGTTGGGTAGTTTGGATAATGGTCAATTAAAAAATGCTGTCACAGAAGTAGAAGGCATGTTAACTTCGTTGATCGACAATGTTGAAGGTTCAAGGGCTAGTTCTACTCAACCGCTATCTAATCAAAAACGAGAGACTGATATATATGATCGTAACTATATGTACTCCTAATTTCTTATAGTAGGTATAGTTATATTTTTTCTTTCTATTAAGTAAGCAAACATTGTGTTCTTTATTATCGAATAGATAAGTACAGTCACCCACATTTTAAATAAAGTAGCAATGATGATTAAACGTTTGCGTAGTGTTTGCCAATCTGTTGTCTTCTTTAACGATATAAGGATCACTATTGTAATCATTAATTAGAAAACAATTGATGCGTTTATTATCCTATGAATAATTTTGACTTGCAGTGAATGTAGATTCGGAAACTTTTATCGAGTTTCTTGCATTTTAAATACGTCTTGAATTACTACTTTTGAAGTTGTTTAATTACATATGCCCGTTTTCATTTCGTTAATTATAGTATGTCTGAACTGTGCACACAATAGGCAATAATAGTACGTAAATATAATGTATAACTTTTATATATTACTATATTTTTGTATATAATTTATGTTCAATTTTATATTTTCGTCAATAAAAAATATGTCTGACTAGAAACTAAGATTTGTGATAGGACGTTCGAATTTATTTGCTCTGATATTTAAGAAATGGGTGACGTTTTTTTCTCATATTGATAAAAAGTAATTATTTTCTATTGATTTTGAGTAGATTAAAAGATGAAAATTATTTGAATGTTAAATATTATGTTTTAATGATCAAAGATTTTATTGTAATAGAGATTTTATTTAATATCGATTTTATTCGAAATAATTGCAATATAGCTACCAAATTCTGAAAATTTATTTACATTTTAAAATAATATGTATGTACGTATGTTTTTTTTTCATATATTTTTGTATTTTATACTTTTGTCAATTTGAGCAATATACTTGTGTTATTGCAGGAGTTGTTTTATTTTTCTTCTATCGTTATTATTGTTGGATTAAAGCGCAAAATAAGTTGTGCGTCGCTGTCTTAATGAATGTAATATTAGTAAAAAGGGACGGGAAAAAGCTTACCTGGGAATATATTCTCAGTATTGGCACTCCACATATAGCTAAAGAAGTGTTTCCAAAACATGATTTTGCCTTATTGATGAAATAGTTTCCCCCTTCAAACAAAAATTGACGTGTCGGCGTGTTTTCGTATTTCTTGACGTTTTTGACTAAGATGGATCGTTTTCATTGAAATGCTTTGTATACTGAGATAATGTAAAAGTACAGCTCGGTTCTTTCTCCGAACTTGTTGATACATTTAAAAAAATGGTCCGTATAAAATAAATTAATTTGAGGTATTATAAATATTGAGGTAAACATGGAAATATTTTATTGAAATAATAAAGTCAACTTAAATAAATATTTTATTTTTTATATTCATTATAAGTTACTTAAAATATACACTTTTAACAAACGGTCATTTTTTTCAAACATTGAATTTTGATTATGAAAATTTTACGTAAGTAGAAATATTAATAATCATATTAAAAATTATTCGTGCAATGTTTTTTTTTATATATAAATAAAATACAGTTTATTATGTATGTATACGATATAATCTATATTTTTTTACACAAAATTATATAAAAATATATTAATTTTCATTTTTATGCATATAAAATATAACATTTTACCATTATTGCACAATAACAATATTAATTAAGTCAATAAAGTTGCGATGTAAATTCGATGGTTTAGGTCATTTATAAGTCGAATGTTAGACATAATTATTATATCCTGACACAGCAATTTTTGATAAAAATATAAATGAGAACTCATTTTATTCTGTACTTGGATTAGATGCAGTAAAAGTTCTGAATACATTCACGTATTATTCTTATGCTGTATAAAAGAATTTTGCAAAATATTTCTAATAAAGATTTTTTAAATTTAATTTTGACATATGCTTATAATTTGTGAATATGTTCAATATCGTTACTGCGAATACAACAATTAACATTAAAAATAACTTCCCACGTGATATATTTGAAATAATCACTTTGATTGAGGCGAAACATGAGACGACGAGATTAATAGGTAATTATTAAAGTAAGTACTTGTTAACGTCAATGTTTATGTATAAGTTCTGAAACTACGAAATTCATTCTGTAACCAATTTTACTACCTCTGGTTAGATTTAAGAAAATAAAAAACAAATTAGCGTAGAGAATCTCACTTTTTTTCGAACATTAATACAACACAATAGTCAAGTTTTATTTCTCGAAAACGAAATTACCATTCATTTTGTTTCAATAAAGTATTAGTATTTGAAATAGCTAATCTTTCGCCGTTGGTTAAGAAATACTATCCCAAGCAGCACTCATCATTGTAAAAAAGGACATCATAGTAATACCTATCACGTTGAGGTTAAGGTTACTACTGATACGTTTCTAATTAAAAAAAGGAAAGAACTTCAAATTGAATTTCGTTACAAAATTCAATTTTAAGATTTTTTCTAATACTTTATGATATGTTGTTAAAATTACTAGAATGTTATTTGCTTGACAACACCGTGATGGGTTGCTACTGTAAGCTTACCGTATCAATTATTTTCATGAAAGAGCCTCATTGCCAATATGAGGAATATTTTCTCTATTATATGTGTATACATGTGTATATAAACATTATAGAAATGCAAAGTATTACAACTATATAAAAGCACATTTTATTAACGTTATATAAACTTGTACAGGTCATTGTAGCGATATATTCACGTGTTTAGAGAGGTACGTCAAATTGGCGTTTAGCGAGAGACATTAAATTGATCATCAATTGGGCATTTGACATCCGCCGTCAATGAGTACTTTAAATTGACTTTAGTATGACGCAACAGTGCTGCCTGGGATAATATGCCATTTTGGACAGTATCTTTTCTTAATTCTTAGTATGTCATCTGATTCTAATTAAAACGTTCATTGTGATATTAAAATTTCATGATTTTCGCTAACAAAAATTTTGCTCACAAAAACTTTTGCTGATTTTTCGAAATAAATGATAGAAAGTTTAACTAAAAAAGTGTACTATGACATGTCTGTTCGTATTTGTGTTTCGAATACTTCTCTGTTAATTACATTGCTTTCACATACACATGCGGTTCTGACAATCACTAACCCAAAGAGGGATAAAAGAGATATTTGTATGATTTCGTATACAATGTTTCCGCTTTTTAAACTATGGATAAACTATATACATATACCTACAACTAATGGGAGCATAATAGTGATGATCTCTATTCAAATAAAAAGTCGTTCCAACTCGATGAGCTGTCTGCGTAGCTTTGTGCATACCCATATAAACTATATCCATGTAATTCAAACAAAGTATACGTTATAGTAAATTAGAAAATAAAAATAAGCACCTTCTTATACAGTCGATAGAGTTGTATTTAATTATGAATATGTAATTGTTAAAAAAATTTTTCCTCTTTCAATGTCAGTCCAAATTATGAACCGGCGTATGTATATTGTATTAGACAAAATAGGGGTAGAATTATGAACACTTAATACGACATATTAACACGACAAGAAATGGGATGAAGAGATAGCTAAACTGTTGCGATTAAAAAACCGCTGCAACTAGCACAAATCACAAGACAAAAAAGAGCTATACATACATCGAATCTTATCGTGTCCATGCCTCCGGAAGCTGGTGGCTACTACGAACAATGAATAGTTTGTTTTTGTGGTTTGTGTAGAACGATGAATAAGACGCAAAGTACCGAAGCAAAAATACGTACAATTTTTATTTTTTGGTCTTACGAAAACCAGCAAATTCATTTAAGTTTACTATGAATTGAGTTTTCCGTTGCGAAAATAGTAAGTGATTTGAATTTACAACTTTTGCAAGTGTGCCGCGAAATTGAATTATTGTCTTTAGTAGCCTCTAATATTTTAAAATTACAAGTATGGTGAAAATCCTACTTGCTGATATAATTCAAATTGGCGTCAGGATATTGTACTTACAAGAAAACAAAAATAAGTGACTTGTTGGGCCTCTTAGAATTAATACAATTACAGGGAATTATGTTGACGAGTTGATATTAAATATTTGTAAAAGCACCGTGAAATATGAAAATACAAGAATATAAATCAATATGTTATATAATCCGTTAATTTTGTAAAATGATTAATTTTATTGGTAAATATATCATATTTCTTAATATAGTGGTTTAATATTATATCCGCGTCAAGTTACATACTCTAAAAATAGTTCCACACTATATGTAATGTTTGTTGTCTTTGCTAATTAGATTCTGTAACATTAAGCTACTACTGCAAAAAAAGTGATGCACATATGCACTGCAAATGTTTCTGTTTAATTTGTTGTAAATAAATAAGAAAATAGACACGAATATAAAGACCTTGTAAAAAATCTGTAAAACACTCATCTCTTTACTACTATTAAAACAATACAAAATTGTCTTTAGTTTTGATTTAATATTTAAATCTTATTAGTACTAATTTTCTTATATCTGTAAAAAGCGCGTTTCGACAGCAAAGCTGTCATTATCAGTTTTATTATCGCCTTGATAATGATAGCTTTGTTATCGAAACACGTCGGTTTTTTTGTAAAAAGTTTTGCGATGTTATGTGGGTTGAAGTCTTCAGTGTTCTACTTCTGTATCAAGAGATCCAGTGAAGAACTTTGTAAAAAGTATTGAAAATAAAGTAACAATAATAAGATGTTAGTTCCTTTATGACAGGTTCTATATTTGACTTAACTTATTTACTACAAAACATGTTAAGATTTTATAATCGCAGTATACTTCCACGATGTCGGGCTGTAATTAATCCTAACGAAGGACATATGTATTATATTCGGGTCCTGATGCAATTTTTTTATAATTTGAATAACGTGCATTTGGTATTCTTCCAAACTGTTTATTATTATACAATAAAATGATTAAATTAGAGCGTATTTGTGATTTGAATTCTAATTTGATAATCATATTTTTTTTTATTTAAAAAATGTTATACAATTAAATATGTGTCTCGTTAATTGTGTTGATCAAAGCATACTCACAGCCAGTATATCTACTATATATCTGACTATAGTAATGCCTGTATGTAATGTAATATTGCAGCAATAAGTTTCTGTCGAAACAACTCAAAATATCTAGTTGAACTATGTATATTTAAACTATCGCAACAGTAGTAATAATCTTGATGGCAACCTGGCACCGCTTTTTGGAATTGCAGTAATAGCAGAAACCAGATTAAAAGATACAATACAATCAATAACTAAACGTTTAAAAATAATGACTGTAAATGTAATATATGTAAGTATATAGGTATATACGCTCATGCAAACGCTTGTGTATGGATATAAATTTAAACAATCAAGGTAATATCTGTATGATCTGTATACGTGAACTTAATAACGATTTTAATTATCCCTTATGTCGACTAGTCTGAAAATAAATCCACATGGAGATAAAAATTTCAGATAAAACTCAAAAAATAATAAGTTACTATTTTACATTCGTTTATTTTTGTACCAGATGGTTGTAAAAATAAGTGGGCTACGTAATATAACGGAAGAACTTCTGAAAACTGAAGAAGACGAGACCAACTATTTCACTTATTACCAAAAATTCTTGAACTTAGTTTTATTCTGGTGCAAAGGTATGTCATGCTACTAATACTGCTTAGAAAGAACGCTTCCTCAATCATTTTTATTTAGAAAGGTTTTGTATTCCTTACATTTTCTAAAACTAAGATCACCTATTTGCAAGGTAATGGTCGTCCTTGTTTTGCGTTTAGTAGTTAGTAATAAAAAATAGTCGCTGCATTCTAGTAGTTCAGTGTTTGTCTTATTTCGGATTTGGACGGCAGCATAAACTTACTGCCAAAAATGTACAAAACAAAAATGCAGCCCATTGAGTCTCTATACATCACGGTAAATATATACACGCGAAAAGATATTTCCTATCTGGAGCTATATGTAGAACATGAATCATTTGAGAGTTATTACTGTATCGCGTAATATACTTGTGCAGATTACGGTTCAATTGCGTTTTGATGAATTAATTAAATACTTGCAACAATGCGTTAACAAATGTTTCTCCCCAGTGTCGTGAATAGCACCCATTTCCCTAGTATAGATATCTAATCCATATTGTCCTTCTTCAGGAAAACTGATGTTAAAAGTAACAATATCATCTGAGACAATGTGCGAAACAAATTTGGATAATCGTTTCTCTTCAACGCCGTTTTTATGTAACGTAGCCATAAAATCGGTTAAAGGTCGAGACATTCTGAACTGAGTTTCTAGTTCTCTGCCAGCAAATACTAGTGCGTCCTAAAAAAGACAACATTTTGAATAGAAAATAAATTTATCATCGAATAATGCAAATATATCACCTGGTGTGTTATTGGAACTAAACCAAATAATCTAGTTGCTTTCGTAGGTCCCCATTCTCCACTAGCACAATCAGGTAACGGCACCATAACAGTTTGTAAATCTTCGCAACATATTTTAAATTTACATACGCTTTTAAATTTCATGGGTTCACCAGTTAAGTATTCCTTTGGTGTGACGGCGTTTGCGAATATATCTAACAGAAAAGCGCCACTACATGGTGCATGTACTCTAAAGGCTACCATATTGCTTACAACGGACTACAAACATAAGAAATGTGTACATGCCTGCTAATAAATACGACCGGTTTCGTCCTTAACTTACCTGCATCACAAACCTCTTCAGCGAAACTGCTTCAAAACTATCTCCGTCGCTATCGTAAAACTTTAAATTATAATGGAAGATAAGACTTCCTTGCATATGAGCTGGCATCGCAATTCGAACCGTTGCTGCTCCTGTAATAGTAAAAGTCGCTTCAATTATTATTTCATTCTTTATTAGATTTATTAAACGAAATAGAACAAAACAGCTTGCAATAAAATCCTAAATTCTCTGTTCACATAGGTATATGCTTAACAATTTTGTATGCAACAAATGTCAAATCGTATATACCTATCAAATTTTGATTGATTGATTTGATAAAAACATTACATCTCTGTAATGAAAGGTTTTTCAATCCTGAACAACCCTTCTGCATTACAATGGGAACAATATTCTTACCTGTAGAATCAGTATACATTACTGCCTTAGTATTTGGATCAGAAAAATAAAGCCCATATCGGAAAAATAAGGACCTGACAAATGGTAATTCTTCAAACTCCTGTAGTGTTATAGGTTGCTTTAATAGTTGCCAATCCGATTGCAGGGGAAAAATTCGTAAATAAATTCTTTTGGATCCGTTAAGAAATAATGATCGTCATATTCATATCTGAAAGTGTAAGTAAATTGTAAATATATTTATAATTATTAAGGCTTTAATAATTTATACCTCAAACTATCAGATTTGGTTTTATTTCCAGCTTTTGGCGCTTCTTTAGCGTTAACCAAATGTCTTGCACCCCAATTGCATTGAACAAACCTCCAGGCACCTGCTACATAAACAGCATTCCATGAATTTCTGAACCTATTGTCCTCAAATCGAACACCAGGTTGGTAACCAGCAGATTTTGAATAACCTTTTATAACGACGCAATGTAGACCAGCGTAACTGAAAAATATAATATAGTTTGTTTAATTATGGTTACATGATGTGCGTACGAGTCTGCATACCTGCATAATCTTTTAAAAAGAACATGGTAACTTTCTGTGCCATTTTTAATACCCCTTAGCAGACCCATCGGTGTGTCACCTCTCAGATTTTCGTCAAATGACATAGTGTTCAGATTTTTTACAGTAATCCATCGAAATATAGTCCTAAAAATACATTCATTTACAATCACTATGTCCGTAATGGACGATATTTATCTTTGGCAAAGATAAACACATAGCACAGAAATACCTTGCTTTTTCAATATCGGACCCACATCTACCAACTAGTTGCCTAACTAGATCCGTAAATGACTTTTGATCTTCTTGAGCAACCTGGAACAAATGAGTTCCAGGAAATCAACGGGATGCTGTATTACAACTTAAGAACTTACAGATATAGCTATTTGATCTACAGTTGCAAACTCAATAGGATCACTGTATATTTGGAATTTACTGAGGGCTGGAGGAGCTGGTACTGGAGCGTGACTGGGATATGGTGGAAGTTCATCAGTGTATCCAGTTTCGTCGTTTCCATCTACGTACAAAGATTCAGCCATCATGTATTCACTGCGTTTCTCGTTGATAAGCTCTAACATTTCGTGACTTTGTTTTTCTACAAGCGCTGCGGTCGCAGCTCTGAAACAAATAATTGGTATTATAATACACACTTGAGAACTTTTGTTGTTTTGCGAATTAAAGTATATTATTTAAAGTATATTATAATTTACATATGTTTTCGTGAACAAAAATCTTAGTATGATAATGTGCACATATACCTACTGCTAATTTGTTAAATATCAGAAAGTACATCTGTTGCATAACTATTTTTGATAATTCATTTATTTATTAAACTTAATAAATGTTAATCTTTTAAATAATTTCAGTTTATATTGTATTTGAGAAAGAATTGTGGAGCTAGTTGTAAAGCTCATGTCTCAACTTAAAACAAAAAAAGTGAAATTAAACGAGCCAATGGTTAGGTTTGGTGTAGATTTGGTTAAAAGTATCGAATCAAAATAAAAGACGGGAAAAATAAAATTGAAAATTTAATACAGCATTTACTCTTATGTACTTGTACGAATATTAACAACTCACAGCTTTCATTAAATCTTTTTATTATGTTCTGAACTCGAGGCCTTAGAATGGGCATGTATCTACTAGAATCCAAAATACTGTATTACTTCCCATGTTCTCCAAAAAACACAGAAAGCAAATATTATTCACAATGACACATAATGTTTGTAACTTCGCGCGTTTGAACTATATAGCATGTGCTCGTGAATGTTGTCCAACAGTGTAGAAACAAAATAAGAAAATAGCTAATATAAGAAAACTATTGGGATACAATTTAGGAATTACTAAAGTGTAACTAATTTCGTCTTACTATATTTTTAGATTACCTTTCCAAAACTTTAGAAATATTCTACTAAGCGGGCAACATTGATTGATAAATTAACGATCATTGAGAATTTATTGTTATCTCGAAATATTTTTTTGCATAGATTATGAGTTATTTGTATCATTTCGTTGCTTTTCGATTAGTTACTTCTGTAAAACTTTGTTGTTTCATACATCTCGCACATGTGAAAAATTCTTCAAAAAAGGATACAAAATAGCCCAAAGAGATCTAAAATCCTTCAAAAATAACTGCATTTTTATGCATCCCTAAAGTAAGCAAATATCTAGACACCTCCAAAAGTTGGGCACACCAAAAATGGTTAAAAATTAGCTAAAATCAAAAATAAATATCTTAAAAACACCAGAAAAAACCTTACAAACACTTGACACATGAAAACCCCGTTGAAAATCACTAAAAATTAAGTATTAGTAATTATTTTAAAAGCACCCAAAAATCCTCCACAGATCACTAATTTTTTATGCACCCTAAAAATATGCAAATATCTATATAGGAATTGGTCACACGAAAAAATCAAGCAAAGTAACCTTAAAAGCAACTTTACAACAATCTCTTGTGTATAGAACTCCAATACAAAGCTTTTCATTTGTCGACCAAGTAAATTGGCGCATGTTAAAATCATTGAAAAACAACCAAAAAAAGGAGCCAAAAAATCTTACTCAAATCTTTCGGTTTTCAACACCTCAAAATAGATTTTTATTTCTGGATCAGAGCGATTAGAGGGTAAGAAAACAAGAACATTATTCCTAAAATATTATTAAAGTTATTGAAAAGAATGTGAAAGTTACTTATTTTTAGATACCTTGAAATGGCGTTTCATAGATGGAACACTATACAATACTAATTGGTAAAATAAAAAAATGTATCGACAGTGTTATTGTCGACAAGAAAAAAACGAAATTCTTATTGAAATCCCTCGGTGTTAATAATGGATATTAAATATCTTTATACTACCATTTGAGATTATGCGGACTAAGAATATTGTTTGTTATCAATTCTGTGTTTTTATAATTGTTATATTCTTTAATGAAAACATAAATAATATTTATCTTCATCTGGTCATACTGTATTTTAGCGGCGATTACAATCCTATGTACTTTTCATAATATGTAGGTCTGATATTTTACCAAAACCTTTGTATTAAAGGTACATTTTTTCCGATAATTAATTAAATAAACTTTAAATTGTTTTAGAAATTTATTTCCAGCATACATATCTATCACATATTTTGTTAATCTTTATACTTCTTACACTTTGCCTTAACCGGAACATAGTGTTTTAGCATATATGGATATTTAAAAAAAATCTAATAAATTAAATTAATGACGTACATAACGCCGACCAAAAAGCATGGCAAATGTTCCTAAAAAGGTTGAACGATAAATATATTTGATGAATAAATTTTCTAATAAATGTCCAGCCGTCGCTCTACTTGTTTAGACTTAAAATTTCCCGATAATTTTTATAAGTACAGAAACAAAACAACAAAAAGACATGTAAACAATATAAAAAAGCAATTAAATCTTCTTGTTTATTATGCAATTGTGGAAGATACATATTACACCAGCACCAATTTTAAACGGCATACAAATTTTCATAAAAATGGATTGAATTTATTTGCTGAAATTGTTTGCTAGATTTTTTTTATAATAAATGGAACGAAATAACTTGAATCCTTTTTTTGTTTATCTGTTAATATTACAAAAATTATTAAGCATCAAATATATTGGAAAATATAGTAAAGCAGAATTAATAAAAGCTATTGTTAAAGCTGAAGAACAATTACATAAGGATGGCAAAAACGAAAAATATCGGTTGTGCCTCGAGATGCTTTGACGCTTGATGCTTTGACGCTGATGATTCTACTATCGTGGCGATATGTATTAGACACTCCGCGTTTTTTACAGGGTTGGTGAGATAGTATTGGAAATAAATTAAAACTACAGGCACAGAAAAGGTTTTTAATGATAATTTATTTATAATATCTATATTTTCTTGATCCACCATGTGCATGTATTAGAGCACGGATCCTGTGTGGCATGCTTGATACAAGACTATGACAAAGTTGTGGAGGAAGCTTCTTCCATTCTCCCAAAACTTTTGCTTTTAAAATTTCTTCGGAAGCACATTTATATCTAGACACCTTTTCCTTCAATGTCATCCACAAATGTTCAATAGGTAATAGGTCCGGGGATTGTGCCGGCCAGTCTAACATACGTACGTTATTTTCAACGACCCAACGTGTTAATAAATCGAATTTTTGCAAGGCTGTGTAATACATATGGCCACGATAGTATTTGTTTGTTGAAAAGCACAGCAAAGAAGATCAAATGCGATATGTGCGGGACATACAGGGTGAGGCATTAATGTGTCAAAGCTCAAAACGTCAAAAACGTTAGGTACGAAAATTATAGACACCCTTAAGCTACACATTATAAAATTATTTTCATATATACGGGATGTTTCATATCGCCAGGGTGAACCAAACATGTATTTTCTTAAATGAAGCACACTATACACACCTAATCACTCCAAAATCAACGACGGAGAGGTACATGCACTCCTACGTTCTCCCACGATACCTAACAGAAAAGCGTAGCGATAGGGTTAGACTGATCAGTATTATTAAAGAGAGCAAGTGTGCAGGTTGATAAGTCTCTATTAAATATTTCTTAATATATGTATTTTTTGACCTTTATGTACTTATCTTTTAATTCCTGATTTATTTCCACTTAGAGGTCAATACAACAATAAATAATTAAATACCAATTTATTCCATAACATATAATAATATACTGGTCCAAGGAAAATGAGCACAGGTATTTAAGGTCATCTAGCCAGCAACATCATACACATAAATCATAAATTGAGATAAAATTATTAAATACAACACCACTACACAATGTGTACTTATACCGGTAATTAATGTTTAATTACTTAAGCCAAATGTTCGCGATATAACGGATATCACAATAAATGTTCAAAATGTCCAGCAAATGGATTAAACAACGTTGCAGCCATTCTCGACTAATCGATTTGCACTTCTTAACATTTCTACATACAATCCACATATTAATACACGAGAAATCTTGTAAGCAGGTATCAGTGAAAAGCCTATTAAAGAGTACCATCTAAAAATAAATTGCATCCATACCATATGGAGTTGCATTGTAGCCGTTCTTCTAATGATATTTCTGAACATTTCTGTATTAATTGTCTGGAATTCTTCTTTCATTTTGTTCTACATATCATTTAGTGTAATTGGTGGTTTTGATATACAAGGTCTTTCACCTAACGTCACACGAAAAGTAAAGTTTAGATACTTATTTCTGAACAACGGGCTAGCCATGTAACTGGTCTTCCTCTTTGTTGTTGAGCCTATACGCAAAAAGCAACTCTATGGGGCAAGTTATTATCGAGTAACTGTTGATGCAAGTACATATGATATGGATGCAATTTCTTGTTACATAGTAAACATTTATTGTGAAATCCGTTATATCGCGAACATTTGGCTAAGTGATTAAACATTTATTACCAGTACAAGTTTAACATTTTGTAGTGGTGTATTTAATAATTTTATCTCAATTTATGATTTAATGCCTTTTACTGTCATTTTTTCATGGCTAATTTGACATCTTGCAATTATTTTGAAAAAGCTCATCTATCATTAAGAAAATATTAAATATCTCAGAAATTATCGATTTTAAGTATAGGTAGTGGTTAATAAAAATGAAAGTGCACACAGTGTCCTTCATTTTCTTAATATAAAATACAGGGTGTTCCATTTAAATAAATGTGTTTTGAATCGCCCTGTACACAGTTTTTGCAATATTGGCAAAATATCACTTTGCTATAAAACTGTAACAATATAAAAAAGTCATTCCAGTACAAAAAGAATTTCTAGTTGTTTCGTATGGAATACACAGGACGTTGAACACGCAATGATTTTCAAACAAAATTGACCATAAGTTCTGAAATACTCGATATAACTCAATGAAACCTTATACCCAAGGAATGAGGAAGATATGCTTAATATAAATTTGAAATAATATATAGTATGTCCCATTTAAGAAAATGTATGTTTGGTTCACCCTGGCAATGTGAAACACTCTGTATATATAAAAATAATTTTAAAATATATAGCTTAAGACTGTCTGATTTTTGTAGATAACGTTTTGTGATATCTTTAATATTAATGGATATATTGAGCTTTGACGCACTAATGCATCACCCTGTATACAACAATTGTTTATTCCAACCTTATTTCATAATTTAAGTTCTTACGATTGCTATTTTTTTATCAAAAGAGAAGGGTCAATTGAAATTTATATCTAATAACAAACAGAAGTATAATTTTAAGAATGGATGATAATGAAAATATCGAATTGGGATTTCTCGATTTATTTAGATTTTTAGCAAGCAGCCTAGGCAATTTGTCATCCAATCTAGAATCAAGTCAGTTGAGAAAAATAATTAAATGATTTTCAAAACAGTAATTAGACGTGATATTTAGGAAAGAATCATCAAGGTATATTTTATTTCCAATATTAAATTCGTTTGACGACCACCTTTCTTTTTTTAGTAATACGTAAATCACTATTACCTATATTTGAAAGTTGTTATTTAAGATGTGATTTTGGTGAAAGCAGAAAGTATATCGGTAATGTATATATTAAAAAAAAGATCACCTAAAATAAGATTAATGATCATGATATCAACTTATGTTAAAATAGACAGGAAAAACTTAAAAATATTAATAAAATTAATATATTTAATTTGAATGATTCACAATTATAGATCGCGTTACATAATGTTTATAGTAGATCTTTCGGTAATTTGATTTACTTTCATCAATATTGTCGAAAACAATTAATTTTCACTTCTAGCAACTTTTTATGAAATCGAAAGTGATCTCGACGGAAGAGAAAAGAGAAAACTCAATAACTTTATTTCCTATGCAATTAACCGTTTCTGTTTAATTTATTCCCTTTGTTATTGCAGTATTGAAGATAGGTGTTAATGTTTATAATTATGTTATGTAATATTTGCAGCCATTATTTTGTTTCTTTTATAACCGCTATGTTATATTCTGTAAATGTTGCCATGTATTCCTATCTACATACATGAATACTTAAATAAATAAATGGAAGTATTTTTAATTATAATGAATTACAACATTAAAAAAATTAATAAAATCTTTATCGCTAGGTTTAAAACTAAACCTGAATCGTGCACATTTCATTCTAATATATACATTTTAATCTTTATATCATAATCTTGTAGGCAGACGAACAGATATAGATTTTCAGCCATTATTTCTTCAACAGCTCGTAAGAAGCTTTTTTCCATATAACCATGTAGTCAAAATGCTAATCAATATTTACTTAATCATACTGCCACATTTTTCTTGTGCTGTTTTTGAAGTAGGTAGTTTTATTTTAATCGTCTGTGATAAACAGATTCTTAATTTGGATAATACTAAACGGTAATAGGGTTTGCTAACCTTCCAACTTTCCTAACCTTTCCTAACTGCTTTTGTATTTGCAAGATTACGAAAAGAGCAATTAAGTAATTAGATGTGTTGATTCATGTTTTTAACATCAACTATTATATACAATCGACAAGGTTTGTTTCTTATTGTATGCAATCACCGATGTTTAACAAATAAGACATACAGTGACTCAAATAACTAATTGGACAATTAGAAAAACAACAAATCTAACAAGTATCAGAAATTTTCGGTGGCACTTTTACATTGGTCTTACCATAATCGTGTTCCACCAACATACATTTTTCGTAGCTTTAAAAGTTCATAGCTTGGAAACAAATTTGCATTATAATAATTAATAATGTTCAGTGAAATCAACATAGGAACAAAAGTTTTTGACTGCACGAAGGACCCATTGACAAAAGAAAGGCTTCGTTACTGAACCGCATATTCATCGCTAGCTCAAGAGCTATGAAGAACTGTCGGCAGACGTAATTATGAATACTTATAATACAAGCTCAATTCAACAATGAAGAAATCAAGAAAACCTTGGATAAACTCATCACCAGAAAGGCAGATACACAATTAGAGCTAGATATGCAGAAAGCAATTATTAACCTTTCAGAATATTAACTTGCAGGAAAAGAAAAGAAAGTATACTAACAAAAGGATTGAACCTCAAAATCTACATAGTATATAAAGAGGGGATCATTATTCACATTGACTTTGGTATAAAGAATCTATCAACTGAGGAGGCAGAAGGAACATGGCATAAAGTAAAACCACCGACAAGGAATATTACAAAACACGAATAGAAAGCTTTGCAGGAGATTCGGAAGAACAAAGATCTAATCGTCATACGATATGATAAAGGAAATATAACTATAAAAATGGACAAAAAAGACTACAACTAAAAAATACGTACACTTCTGATCCTGTGTACCTACCAAAAACAAAAAAGAGACCCTTTTAGCAATATTGAAGAATGAATTAGAGAAGTTATCACGGATTCAGTTATATTGAAATAAGAAAAAAAGGCTGCTTCCTTTAGAGAGTCAACTACAACGACTGCACCGGCTACCATAATTCATAAAGCAGGAAACTCTCTAAAACCGGTGGTCACTAGTTATGGATCGCTTACGTATAAATTAGCAAGATATATTGCTAGACAACTGCAGCAGTACAACGGACAAAATAGCAGCTGTGAATTCTGAATACTTTGATATTTCCGTAGTACAATGTATCTGACAGCAACATCTTAATCGGTCTCGATATAGAGTCTCTTTTCATGAACGTACCAGTAGGCGAAATATTGGATATCATCAAACAATTAGTATCACAAAGATTACAAGAAGATCTGATAGAACTTGTAGCACAGGGATCACTATGATCACTGGTCATAGCTAACATATTCACAGAAGCTTTGAATGGCTTCACAGAAGCCATTGACTTCAACAACCAAAACGTAAAATGTTGGTATGGATGACACTTTGTTTATATGCTCGCATGTACAACAAATATTAGATGATTTTCTACAACATTTTAATAATATTCGTCAAACGTGATAACAATAACATGAGCTACAGCATATATCGTACGAAAACTTAAAAACACTGATCGATACCTACATGCTGCGTCTCATCATCACACGAAATAAGTGAGATCTCTTATAAACACGTTGATAAGGAGAGCATAGAAGATCAGCGATAAGAAACACCGATAAGACCGTCTTAGAGTCAATACGTACACAGCGCGTTACGAAAGAACGGCTAAACAACTAAAGAGATTCTTCAAAGACGGAAAAAGAAGGACGATGATGTAGGTTAATAAGAAATAACAACATTTACGTAGATTATTGGAATAAGCCGGAGACTAACAAAAATGTTAAAGAACATTACCACACAGTCAAGACAGAGTCTTCTTCAGTCAGCTTCAAGGAATGAAGCAGACCATAACAGCAAGAAGATTAATATGAAAAATAGAGGGCAAAAGAAAATGAAGAAATGGGTAATGACTACAAATAGTGGAAGAATTTTGTATATAGTTGACAATGTGAACATTAATATTTGTAGTCTTGGAGGAATAAAGGCGGATTGAAAGTGTTTATGTATTAGTCCTGTCGCATTAGTCATGAAAGAGTACATATATTCAATGAATAGAAAACTTCACTTTATTTAAGGAACTGTATGTACAAAATGTATATCAATATAAGAGTTTGTTGTTTAGCAGGATAGTGCACCTCACTTCAAAAATCCTTTTTTATCTACGATGAGCATTGCGGCTGCGCAATGCTTCAAAGCTGTACTGCTTATCGGACTGCAACTTTTAATTTGTATGCTGTGTGTAAATGTGTTTTTTAAACTTTATTACAACATAACTTCCCCGTAAGTAACATTGCGCTTTTAATTGGTTTTCAACGAATAGTGCTAGACAGGGGAACCAATGCTTGCCACAACGTCGCAGTCAACATTCGAACCCCAGAACTGTGGAACTGCCACTGACAGTGATCGAGGTAATAAAAGATTTATATCATTAGCAAAATTGATTGTACACTTAATGTCAATACAATCAAAACTTTGTATTCTAAGATGTAAACGCAGTATTACTGTTACGTTCATAATAACACCTGCGCTGTTCAAACCCGTCGTCTGTTGAATGCTTGGAGTATTGTAGGTGAAAGAGGGGATTTAATGGAAAAGAGATGAAGAAATTCGTTTATACCGGAATTATAGGCTTATTCCTACTAAAATATATTACATACAGTAGCATTGTAATATCAAAGTCTACTTTACAAATGACATTGTTTCTTCTAATGTTTCATAATATAATATTTATTTATAGAATTTTGCTGTAAACACATTCACAATTCACATATGTAAATATAAACCTTACAATAATTAAAATACGCGACTTAGGAGAGACGTACTCCGTGTAGCAATACGTGGATATTTAAAATTGCTTATCGATTTTTATTCAGCAGTAATTACTTATGCTCTTACGTAATTCATTATTACTGCTACGTATAAAAGGCTGAAATATACATAACATAACATACATACGTATAAATATATAATAAATTTGGGCATGTATAGAAAAGCACAATAATTATGAAATATCTACTACATTCTATTGTGTTAAGGAATTGTTATAAACTGATATTGGTCTTTCCTTTCAAGTATGTTGAAAAAATCTTTCACATAAGGAAAGAACTATCTATATATGTACTTAATTCTGCAATGTAGCTATACAAAATACTCACATACATGAGATTTTTCAACTTAAGGAATGTCATTTTGTAAAGAACTCTCACTATGTTTGATCTATGTCGAATTGTAACTATGGAAACAACTCAATAACTTGTCACCATAGTACGTAGGCAGATAGAAAATATTCTATTGTTATAAATGTTTTCTAAGGAAAGTAATAATCTGGTTAAATACCTTTCATGTTCTAGCATTTTTCTCGTTAGAGATTCTTTCTTTTTTGTCCCTGCGCAGCGTCATGTTTTTTTCCAAGTCTTCCCTTTCCTGTTGGTGCCTGAGCGTCAGAATATTTTGTTCGTCCCTTTTCCGCTTAATCTGCATCTCCCTTTCGAACCTGTTCGTTAGTCGTTCTAATTCTTTTTCCCATTCATCCTAAACACAAAAGAAAAGCTAATTCATTCTCATGGATATACTTACGTTTTTATTCTAAACTTATGTTATAATCGTCACCTTTGGAAAATTACAAAGAACATTTTTTATAACATGTTAAATACATCGTTATTTTACTTAAGATTGACTACATATTTTAATATATTTTAGTTATAAGTTAGTCGCTGTTTCCTTCACACGTAGACCGTCGAAGCAACTACGATATTACAACAGATCGTAAGACGATGGTTTCGTCTGTAGGCCGCTTTAAAACGTCGAAACAACTACAGTTGTACAACGGATTGTACAACCGATCGTATCGTCTGTAGACCCCTTAAATGAGGAGCTTTCTGTACATTTATTTTTAAGTTAACATATAATTGTTACATTGTTTTCTTTTTAAGTAATCCATAATAGATTATTAAGGTATTTAATTTTTCTCTTTTGATGATATTGAATGCAGAATCAGAATCAGTTCTACGCAATGTTAGTATTTTGCTGGTCAAAAATTGTGAAGCGAAGGTAAATATAGACCTTGCTTTTGAGTTACCAGTACGCTTCTATGTGAGATTTCGCTTTGTTGATAAATAAAATGGATGATTAAGAATTTATAGAATGTATAAGTTTGCGAATAAGTATAAAAAGTATCTCTCAAATCTAAAACAACTTAGGAAATATTAAATTATACTGTTACGAATAGTTTTATATACATATGCTTAATAAATGCGCTCACTTAATTGTAGTATTTATCCTATTTCAGTATTCTTTATGGGTACTTTTATCGATCATAATTTTACAGGCCTTGTTTTCCAATGCCAGTGAATGTTTGAAAATAGCACAGTACTTGAACAAATGTCTATTTTCCTCACATTCTCTTCATATAATGGGTGATTCATTTAGACCCTTTTTTTATATGTTTTTTTAAGGTTTTTTTTGTGACTGATGTCATTCTGTCATCCTATTTTGATTCAGTATTGCTTGACATTTCATAATAAAGACTCACACCGCAACAACATCTCCAAATTATGCAGCTGTATTACGGAAATCAGTGCTCTGTAAGAAAAGTTTTTCGTGCACTACGAGCAACATATGATGTGCATCATCGACCTTCCGAGACCACTATTGCCAATACCACCCGCAAATTTGAGTCTCACTATACGCTATCGGATGACAGGAGACCAAATAGGCCACATCTAGCCCGTAATTTTTTTTTTTGTGTGGTGGGTGCTTAGTTGCAGTGACTATGTATGTATATCACTTGTCTGACTATCACTGCAACTCTTGCGGTGTAGTTTAGTGTGTGTAAGTTGTGTTTAAATGGCTTTGTGACAGCATCATGTCGCCTTTTATGATGCCGCGCTGTTAATCACTTTGCTCCCAACAGCGAATGGCAAGTCGATCTGGGATTAAACTCTCTGAAAAAATGTCACCGTCCTTCCAGAGAATTGAACCCCGGCACCTATCGTCCTCTCACAACAATAGTCAGCCGCCTAACCACTGCGGCCATCGACCCGTTGAGGAGAATATTGCTGCTGTAGCGGAGAGTGTAGCTGAAGATCGTGAGGAATCAATCCGACGCCGATCTCAACATCTGGGCATGTCGTATTCGACAACTTGGCGAATTTTACGTAAGGATTTTGCTGTAAATCCTCTGTTTTCACGTCGAATTTTGTTCAGTGACGAGGCACATTTCTCTGACGAGCAACCCGAAGAGACACTCGAACTACTGTTGCATCCTCAAAAATGCACTGTGTGGTGTGGTTTATGGACCGGTGGAATCATCGGTCCGTATTTCTTTAAAAATGAGACCGGACAGAACAGACACAGTGCGCGAAACAATGGCTTTGAATGGAAATCATTTTGGTGAGCAGATAATTTCGCGTTTTGGACCTGTCAACTGGCCGCCAAGATCGTGTGATATCACACCTTTGGACTTTTTCCTTTGGGGATACGTGAAGTCCGAGGTCTTTATCGATAAGCCAGCTACAATTCAGGACTTGGAAGCTAACATTACTTGTGTAATTGGGCAAATACCGTTCGCAATGCTGGAAGGAGTGATCCAAAATTGGACTCTCCGAATTGACCATCTACGGCGTAACCGCGGCCAGCATTTAAATGAAATTATTTAAAAAAAGTAAATGTCAAAGATTGTTTTTTCAAGTTATAAAAAAGATTTTGCCGTCGAACTTCATTTTATGTGTTTTATTTAGAATTTAAAAACAAAGGTCATAGTGAATCACCTGGTGTAACTGTCAAATTGTATAAGAACTCTATTAAATGCGGTATCCCCTCATATCTGCCTCATATTTCTGTAGCTAAGGTAAGTAGATTCATTAATACTCTAAATACTTTTCTCCTGTTCTCAGGTAACTTCTCAGGTAAATGGTATGGATGGATTAATTTTATAATTATTTATATCATCATTTATTATTATTTATAATTAATTTTATCAACTTATGTACTACTACCTGTAAAATTCTTTTATTCATCCTCGAATATATTTGCATTTTATTCATATATTACTGTACTAAACAACAGCAAAAAGAAAAGAAAGATTTTCTTAAGAAAATTTCTTTCAAAAATACTGGCAGACATGATACTCACAAAATCGTATAATTTGTTAAACAATTGACAGTTACGGAACACTGATTAAATTGAATTGTTAAATACCGTGATAATTCTCTTTTCCGTGCTCAAATATACTTGTTTTGTCATTGTTTTGCGCGGTTTTCTTCATTGTTCCTTTTCTTATAGTTTGTTTAAATGAATTTTGGTTTTAATTAAATAGACACGAAGATTATTTGCAAATCTGTAAATAAAATACTAATTTTCGGGAAATATTCAAATTGTCGCCAGCAATATTATATAGCCCAGCTACATATACATAGAGTGCCCACCTAGTACGCGGAAGTCCAATATCTTGGTCGATAAGAGAGATAATTGAAACCCTTTTTATTTCACCCGTCTAGTTTTCTCAAGATCTACTAACCTAAAATAATGCCGATTATACATGCTGTTCCATTTTCTCTGCCCAGACAGCTACATTGATTTTTCAAATACAAACCTATATTTTATATAATTTATTTTGAATCTACATGAAAAATAAAAGGGACTTATGCTGAGATATTTGGCTTACTATGTTTTTCTAGTAAATTTTAATCAATTACAATATTGCAAATTTTGTGGTTACGGTAATTAACAAGAAAGCTTTAATTTGTTTGGGTTTTTATTAAGTTTATAATAATTACCTGAATGGCCTACAGCAATATTTGCGTTCAATGCGATTTCACAACAAATAGTAATGTAAAGATGTTTCAGTTTTTGTAGAAATAAGCCTACATCAACAAAAGAACTACTGCAAAATGGATAAAGATATTATACATAAGAACCTAATGATAATAAAACTTATTATAAACTTGTGGGTTATTTTTTGCACAGTGAACACTTTGAACAATTTTTATAATTGTATTTTTAATTTTTGAGGTTTTTTTTTTATGGAGTAAATTTGAAGTAATATGTATAAATTTACTCACTTTTTACTATAATACTGCGTTTTTTACCTAAAATGTTGAACTTAGATATAGGGAATAGTAGAATATTTAATTATGCGTTTTACTGATTAATAACATACAGAATGTTCCACTTGAATTAACGGAGATTTTTCATATTTTACTTCGTCAAAATTGATATTATCTGGGCACCCCTTATCCTGTAGGTCAGTTTCTGACATGGTGTTTTAAAGGACCATTATTGTCTAACATTTGGTCTAAAAATAGCTTTTCTGTTAATTACCGTAACCACAAAATTTGCGATATTGTAATTGACTAAAATTTACTAGAAAAACATAGTAAGCCAAATATCTCAAAGACCGTAATTTTTTTTCATATGAATACCATGAATAAAGTCCCTTTTATTTTTCATGTAGATTCAAGTTGCTGTCTGGGCAGAGGAAATGGAACAGCCTGTATAATTGGCATTATTTTAGGTTTGTAGATCTTGAGAAAACTAGACACGTGAAATAAAAATGTTGCAATTATCTCTCTTATCAACCAAGATATTGGACTTCCGCGTACTCGGCGAGCACGCTGTATATAGAAAATTAGAAATTGTATGAAGAATATTAAAAGCAAAACTAAAATAAAATTAGCCACGGAGTGTTTACACTGATTCAGTAAAAAATGTAAATAATGTCAAAATAAGTACGTAAAACAAACAAGCTAAGCACCCTTGCTCCGGTAAATTTTAAGTATCGGAACATTTAATACTGATTATAAGAGAATCTTTTTGTAGAATCGAAATATATTAAAAAAACATATGCCTTTCCATTAAAAAAGGCTACTTTCGGAAGAACAATTTTTGCACTTTTTAAACACTCTATATAGTGTTACAGAAAAAACGTGCAAACCTTATGTAACTACACAATATCAGCTAGGTATATCAAAAATTTAATTTGTTTCCCATTCTCGTATGTGACGTATTATTACTATAAAGTTATACAAGATTGTTCGTAGAAGAATTGATTCTCCTGATTTACGATCCTCTATCGATTTGTACCTCGTTTATCCCCTCGCTCCTCATCTACCTTCTCATTACCCTGTCCTCCCACAAATTTATTAGTAAAATCACCCTTATTTACAATGTGTCATAATGCTGATTTCTTGTATAATGATATATTTTTTGATAGTGTTGATCAACGATGTTAGTTTTTTGTTTTTCTTTTCTTTGAATATATTATATTATTTTTATACCTTTCATATGTGTTTACTTTAGTCGTAGAATATATGTATGTACTTTAGTTTGTCCTGTAAAAGGTTTTGCCGTTGGACAATAAATCATTATTATTATTATTATTATTATATCGGTATCTGTCTGTTTTTTCTTTAATTGCGAATAACTCAGAAAGTATGATATTTAGGTATAGAATATGATATATGAAATATGTGTGAAATATATCATGAAAGCTGAATTTGTAATTAGATTTATATCATGCTATTTAATGTATTCAAGTACATTTCATGGTTCATATTTTTGTTTTAAAATTCCGTTTCGTTTCTATAATACTTCTAATAGGCCATTCTTACAAATTACCCTATATAATATTATCATCAGACCAACAGCGATAGTTGCGTGTGATATACGGTCCTTAAATAGACTATATAGTAAGATAGGAGACAAAAATGCCAAGGTCCATATCTCACATTAGTAGACAGTAGTCATTAGATTGAGGTGGTTAAAACATATGAGAAGAATGAACAATAGAAGTTTGGCAAAAATATTGTTAAAAATTTAGATTTAGTAAAAGATTAAATAAAAGGCCATGGAGAAGAATGTGAAATAGAATTTAGCTAGCTTAAAGATCACGATCTGGGAAAATAAGACTCATTGAACAGATCAGAATATCCTGTTTCTTTAATATTTTGAAATCGTCATTTTTGGTTTCTACATATACGTAGTTAATTACGTAATTGATTTATCCGTTACTGCATTCTAATCTAATTATCAGTATTATTAAGTTATTGGTATACACTTTTCTGTTATTATTCTTTTATGTTGTAGGACATATCTTTCAACCGAAAGCGGCTCTAATTTGCAATTCAAGTTTGTTATCATAGGTACGGCTAGCTGACCCGATAACGCTCGAAATATCTCCTGCTATGTATGTGGTATAAATATGCCATGTTTACTTATAAAACATTCTAACTATACATTAATTGATTTTTTGTATATACCAAGAGTACGGAATTACAGCATTTTATTTAGAAAAAAATAACATTTAAAATATGAAAGGATGATCTTTAAATGGCGAAATGAAAATTAAATACATCATCGAGCTATTTTAATCGGTCTCTTAAGTCGCTCCTACAATATCATGCTTGCTGTTGTAATAAAATAAATTTTGTTAAATAAAAATACGAATGATTCAACAACGGTTCATGGAAAACAGCTTTTTCATATATTGACATACTAACACAACCTGCGTTAACTTATTCATAAATACTGGCACGGTAGAGATTGTGACATTGGCATTAGAGCACAAAATATGTGCACATGATTGGTACCTGTCTATCGTTGTATGCATAAATTTATTATAAAAAAGTAGAAGGAAACATTTATAATAAGTAATGATTCGTGCATCTACAATTATTGATTTAAAATAGTCACTTGTCGATTTACAACGGATAAAAATATAATAAATATGAGCTAATTTTATTCACTACAATTTACATACTTGTTAGTTACGTATTTTTTGTTAAAATAACTCAAAAAGTAAACGCAAATATTACGGAATCAACTGAATAAATAGTATTTTACAATGTAAAAACTTTACAAACGATCTTTGAGACAATGATCTTTGAGACAAACCAGTAGATAGATTAGTTGTGCATAGATGGTATATTACTACTCAAGATTTTTTATGAAGCTATATCACTTTCTAAGAAGAAATTCTAAGATCATACTTCATAATAGTCTCTAATAGATTGTCATGTACACTGTTCGTCAGAAGTAATGTCGACCCTTAGAGATTCGATTTGATTGAATCAAATCATAACATATATGTTATGATTTGATTTTGTAAATCAAATCACATGTGTATATACATCGTATCCGAAGTTATCGGTGCACTATTGCTATCTCCGTTATTTTTGAAGCTACAGTTGTGGTCAAATTAGCAAATTATTAGTGTTTTTAACGCTGATTCGTATGCAGTTCATGAAAAAACAATTGAATTACGTATTTCTGAGAAATTTGAAAATTTATAATTTATTTAAATGGAACACCCTATATATTTGTACATATTTAGAAACATAATTTTATTTGTGATATAAAAGCTTCAATAAACTATTGTCCTTAAAGGAATAATAAAGTAGTTTTGTTGGAATTTAGTCGATGTCAAAGAAATATTATTAATAGTAGGCTACTTTCACTTCAAGCCAAAAAATATTGGTACATATTTGGAAAGAGCATAACGTTTTGAACAAAAAATATCGAATACATAGCTATCTTTAAATAAAATATAAACAAATGAGAAGCGTTTAAAACTTAAGAAATTTGTTAACATTTAATTCTATGTTGATCATAGAAAATAATAACAAAATATAATATTCACGGTACAAAAACAATAAACACAATAATTAAATAATTGTTTATAGTATTTTTTATTAATATATGTATTTTTTGACCTTTGTGTACTTATCTTTTAATTCCTGTTTATTCCCACTTAGAGGTCAATAAAACAATAAATAATTAAATACCAATTTATTCCATAACATATAATAATATGTTTTCGTTAAATAACTTCTTCAGTGGAAGAAATTGACATTTAATATGTGTCAAATTACTAATAATATAAATATAAATTGCCATGCCTATCAACAAAATTATCTAAAAAACAAACAATTCATTGATATATCGAATTTTAATTATATTCACAAGTAATAATGAAGGAATAGTGATTTAATACAACATTAGAAATTGAAATTGAATTTAACACATATTAAATGTCAATTTCTTCCACACAAGAAGTTATTTAACGAAAACATATTATTATATGTTATGGAATAAATTGGTATTTAATTATTTATTGTTTTATTGACCTCTAAGTGGAAATAAATCAGTAATTAAAAGATAAGTATTTTTTATACAACTGACTGTAAAAGTGACACTTTTAGTGCAAGCTAACCGGATTAAAAAGTGAGTTTTATAATATAAACTGACATAAGCGTGTTATAATAGTTATTTACAAGTGTTAAAAGTAGTCCTTGTACTATAAAAAACTAGTAAAACAGTATGACTTTCTTTGCTGTAAATCCCATTATTATTTAAGAATTGTCTTAGTTTGTCTATCATAGATTTAAGTAACCTTTGCAAATCTGCAACAATTTGAATATCATTTGTGATAGTGTCATTTTACTACTGAATTATCAAAGATCACCAGTTTTGGATTACATCGAAAACCAATGTGCTTGCAGAGTTGCTGAAAAAAACAATGTACGCGATACTATCTTTTAATCAACGAAACCGCGATTATTGCGCTCCGTGGTCATGAGGAGATGACTCGATCAAGTCTATCTTTTAATTCTTCGACATTTAACTCTCAACTTGGCTACTAAATACTCCTCAGCGATCACTCCATATGCGATATCCCAGAAGGACAGATATCCTGAATGTATCCCAACAATTTAGCGTCTCTCAAATTTGCTCTGTGCATTATTTATTGCACACGTAGAATGGATGTATGCACAAACCCATCAGTAGTTGAATCAAAAGACGTCATGTTTGTACTGCTATAAATATAATTTTCCAACCAAATCAATAAACTAAGTTCGAGCTTCTGAACATACTACACTAGACTTTTTTGTTCTTTATTAGAAGCTGTACAGTTTGGTTAGACTCAGACGTTAAGTCCAACGGTTCAATATGTTCAGCAGTTTAGTTGTTGTTCGTCATGTGGTTGAGGTATTAGGTTGATACTACTTCCACATAATTGTAATTTTTAAGCCAAAAATTGTCAATATCATTATTTTATTTTTTTTTACAATATTGAAGTAATAAAATTAGCGTGGTTGTCATGTTACTGCACTACTCTTCTTCATGCTATACCTACAATAGTAAGCTAGTAGCTACTACAAGGAAAATGATCATATATATACATATATACTTTAGCAGGACTTGAATCTGTAATATACCACTATATGAATCCGTTTAGGATTGTACCTATTTACGAATTCATATTTTCCATTAATGCTTAAATATGGTTCTTATAGAATTAATGAAGGAGTGATTCTTCTCTCAATTACTAATCGTATTCATTACTTCCTGACAAAATTCTTGCCAGTTAAATAGAGCTCATCCTCACAAAACATTAAAATTGATCACGCATTACTTTCGGGTAGTATGTTTAGAAGTCCTTCAACAAATCCAAAGTGATCACGAAAAAGAGCCACTTCATCATAGATTTATGATCGATTATTGTGGATTACGCGCAAATGGTTGGCTTTCACGGATATTTTTTCTATTCCATTCTTGTATAATCCTAGTATTTAATGTTAGTTTTTTTTTCCAATATCTCCCTACTACTTAGTTTTCGTAAACAATCTTAGAGTTACCATAAAACAAGAAGAAACAGCACAATTATATCCAATAATACATATCATTGTACCTACTAAATGAATGTCTTTCACTTTTGTAAAATTACTACTATTACTTAAAAAGTCCAATACTATAATAATTTATTAAAATATATCAAACTACACGAGACTGCACGACCCTATGCCTATTTAACAATTTCTACAAGTTTTGCATGAAAATATTGTACTGCTGCTGATTACTAAGTACGTCGGTTATGCACCACGTTATGGCTTTCTAGTTCTAACTGGAGCTATTGTTATTCAAGCGTCGTTTGCATGACTACAAAAAGCATAATAAACGAAAAAAACGTCTTGCTTAGTAATTACACTGTTTGATTATATGAACGGATCCATGCTTATGAGGTCAAGGACAAATAAGTATTTTGTGGAGAAGCTATCGGTAGCATGAAATAAAGTATTATCTGCATAAATTGATAATTACCATAAACTATCTTTACTGGAGCATTTAATTATACTAATAATGTTTATATACTTTCGAAAGTTTAATATCACTTTTTCACTGTGGTAGTTAAAGGCTTGGATGAGCACTTGTGTCAAATCTTAAATAAAGCTTGCTTTTAAATATAACAGGTCTTAACTGAGACACAATTCCCGTTATAAATACATAAAATATCACGTCGATACTAAATGATGACATATAACGATAACATAGAATCTTTTAAATAGGGATGTAAAATAATATACGCTACCGAATCAGCATTCACTTTACCAAAATGAAAAGTAAATTGGTAACAGGAGTGACTTCTGTTATAAAAGGATTAGCCAAGCGTTTGAAAAGAAATGTAAATCTAAAATGTTAGCGGGAACTGTAAAAAAACATCTGTACTGGCAGGAACAATGGCGGGTTCTGTTATTAGGAGATAAAACAAAAATGTATCATATCAATATTAATAATTCTTTCATCATTAACCATCACGTTCTATAAATATCCTTTCCCATGCAAGCATTCCCTGCAAAAATCACTCTTCCGTTTAATGCGGATATATGAAATTATCTAGATACATATATCAAGAGCGATTTATATTTATATACAATAAAATAAATACATGACTGGGAAATAACATAATGAACTAAATTATTACTTCAATTAAAATAAAGGGACACAAGCTATCTGAGATTTAACATGTGCTCAACGTGTTATGAAATTCCTACAAAAATAAAGATAGATGATAAATAGCTAGAGATAAATAAAAACGGAAAGAGAGGACGAACTCGAGTATGGGTCGACAAGAACAAAAAATATTTGCATATGTATCCTACATCATGGGGATAACTGAGAGACTAAGGAAAACGAAAGATCAGAACAGACGCAGCCTATCTATGTAACTGTAACGATTGCGGATCAGCGAAGTGACAAATAAATAAAAAGAGTAGAAGACAACATCAGTCGTTATAAACGTTCTGAAAAAGTTGACAGCATGAAACGTCAAATACAAACTTATCTATACGGCAACACCCAGAACACTTTAACGCAGTAAACAATGGCCGCGAAAGCCTATACAACTTAACTTTGGCACAAGGCCGATTTTCCAAGAATCGACGGTTCTATATTCATAATATTTTCATGTTTATACGTGTAAATACTTCCATACGCATCTAGATCTCCTAACATATCAATAGTTTTTAATAATTTGAGACTGTTTGTTTCGATAGGATGTCCATTCTCGATTGATGTTACGCTACTGTGTACCTTTCACCTTCCCCATACCGAAAATAAACTACATATTCTTTGTATATACATATACATATACATATACATAGTCTCTATTGATCTCTTCATTTGTGTAATGTAAATTTGAACACAGTATTTGTATGCAATTTTATAAATTCCAGACTTCTGTCTCATTCCAGGTTTGTCTTTCGGGTTGCTTAAGAGATTTTTAATGTTCTATTAACTGGTTGCCTAACAAACATTTAAGTTCTGTTGTTGAAAAACGCGGTTCAATCCTTTAGTTATGGGGTGGTACGGTAACTTAAGAAATTTCTTATTCCGGTTTGTCAATAGGACTAAAGTCGTGCAATTGCTCATATGTCCCTTATATTGGACTTTTTGCGCCTGCAAAAGAGAAACTATTGTAGACTGGTATTTTCTTAATAGACTCTAATTCATCCTGAAATCTAACTTTATTGAGTGGGAATTTGGTCAATCTATAATACGGACATTTTCAACTGGAATGAATCTATTCGTGTTGGTTTCTTTTCTGAATTTGTAATCAATTATGTTCATTCCTAATAAATAGCGTATCCAGAAAAAGAAAATTGTTGTTTACTTCATCCTCTATTATTAATTTAATATAGCAGTGCCTTCATTCTGTTCACAAATCTTACCATTCACATGAAAACGATTTTAAGACCTGCATAACGAGGTTAATCTTTTGTACTCAATATCTTAAATTTCATCTACATTGTTATGTTTAAAAAATACACTAAATATTCCAACGTTTCTGAGATAGGTACGCTCGGGGATATGTATGCTGTGTCCGGAAAATTAAACTTAAGATTCGATTCTGTTGACTAAATTAGATAAACGAAGAGAGTAAGAGAGTAGACAGAAGAAACATATAGCTTATTTTGGGTATGGGAAAGGGGAATCGTCCACATTAGTGCATCATTTAATTGAGAATGGACATCATATCGAAAAAGACAGCTATTGATATGTCACAAGATTCAGATGCGTAAGAACAACAACAAACAAATACAAAAATCTCATGAAGAGAGAACTGTCGATTCTTGAAAAATCGGTCTTGTTCGAATGTTTAGGAAAGGATAAGTCCTTCTAATAATATATAATAATATGTTAGCAATTAGTTCAGTTATATTATTTATGTGAATTTTTAGTTTCATTTACTTGGTACATTGGTATTCGGTTGATGATAACACGTGTTCAGAATTAATTAAGCGTTGTGGTGTTTGGTGTTGTGATTTTGTCTGTATCTAACGAGCTCACAGTCCTTCAAATCATATTCGAATATTTTCGCAATATTCTGTTTTTAATTCCGTAACTATAAGTGCAACACAAAACTGTTGAACTAAAATTTAGTTAACTGTTTCAGTTCTTTCATTAGCTTCATATTCTACTACTAATTTATACAAGTAAAGTATACTAAAAGTAACTTACCCGAATTTCTTCACGTATGCGTCGTTCTTCTTCCTCCCTTTGCCGAGCAAATTTTCGATACAAATCATCTTCTTCTTTCCGATGTTTCATTTCTAATCGTCTTTGTTCATCTCTATCCTGAAAATAGAAGGTTTATTTAAAAAATTGCAATTACAGAAACTATAGCTAACAGTTGTAAAATGGTACTCAATTCAAGTTGGTCATAAAATCATCATTCTTCAAACAAATGAAAAAAAAATGAAAGAGTATTGTCTTAACATCTATAAATAAATACATAAATTATGTGTGGTTGAGTTGCTCAATTAGTTTATATTTAATATCTTAGAAAATATGTTGTATTTTTTATGTCATTCACACAGCTAAGAATCAGACAGCTACTATATAAGAAGCACAATTACTAGGCAGCAGCTATTGTACTTCACGTCATTGACAATAAAATGTCTTGCTATTATACATAGGAGAAAGTTCAGATATTATTGTTAAAGGGTATTGTAACACTAAAGTCACAAAATAGCATTGATACGACAGTCATTATTTTAGGATTGTATTGTTAATATTATATTGACAGTGTAATGCATACAAGTAATATCTGCATAAGTACAAGGCAAACGCTACATTAATAATTCTCGGCAATAGTTATAAACAAAAGGTAACTATATCGCAAGTCTTTCGAAGCTTTTAAATACATTATTCATAATAACATAACTTTCTTATCGCATAAATTGTTATTGTTGTAAGAAGTTATCGTAAGAGTTGTGTCAAAGACAGTGGTTGTATCGAGAATACTTCTCCGTTAAATGTAATGCTGCACATATTCGACATAATTTAATTATTACGTTTTTGCAGTTTTTGTTTAGTATTTTTTTGTGGTGAATGCAGCTACAGCGACTACGGTAGCGAAACATATTGGCTTACGTATAATCTTTTTTTCAAAAGACTGTATGATACCACTGCTCTAAGTCTTTTTCTTAAGTCTTAGGCCATAAAAGACGATCTACGAGTTCATTGATTAGATTACTACAATTACACTATTTAAACTGTCTAAACAATTTCTAATTGTGACTTCTTATCTAACAACGACATATGTAGTTCAAGGATACCGAAGCTCGAACTACCGCAGTATCTTCCGAATGACTCAATGTAAAGTGATCCACAAAATGATATAAGGGATAAATAATATGTAATATAAAGCACAGACTAATAAACATAGCATTAAGCAGATATCTAAGGCAAAAGAAGAAAATTCTACAAAATTGTAAAGGAAAAGAAAGATTGATTACACTGCACAACAGCATTTCTGATGATTGGGTTATATTACATGATATTATTCCAATTTTTGATGACGACTTCAATTCCGTGATTGAAATTTCTGTATCAGCTCTAGTTAAAAAAATATGACACGGATGTTTTTTTATAATAAAATACTATAAATTTAGAGATAATTCTAATTTATTTAATTCTTATAATGAAAAATCTTTCTCTTATATGATTTTCTTGCTAAAGCTGAAGGCAGGGAGCTATTTTGACTGCTCCAACAATAGTCAGCCATCATGTGTGCGTTTCAGTAGCCCTGATAGCGTTCCTCCATGGTACGGAGGTCCTGGTGGAATTGCTTGCCCTGTTCTTCACTTGGTCCTCAAGATTGGCGGGAAAATAGTCCAGGTGGTTGTGAAGAAAGTGTATCTTGATGCTCATGTTACATCCAAGCTTTTCAAACTGACTCATCAGTTGTTCGATGTGTTGAGAAAATTCAGAACTTTTCTTATTTCCCAAAAAATTTTTAACAAGCCAAACAAACTCATTCCATGCCGTTTTCTTAATCTCTGTCATAGTGTCCGTAAAATTTGAGTCTTTTATTAATGATCTTATTTGTAGCCCGTCAACAATTCTCACTTTGACCTTTTCTGCACTGAGTTTTGGATAGGAAAAGGAAACAATGTAATTTCTGTCAAGATCTTTTATAAATTGTTTTATAAATCCTAGTTTTATATGTAACGAAGGCGAAATTATACGATCCCTTGATACTAAAGGTGGGTTTATCACGTTCTGTTGTCCTGCAACTAGCGCTTCCCGATGAGACCAATCTTTTTAATCCATTGTTGATATTTAGCTCTATTGTCCCACAAGTAAAGAAAACAGGGATATTTTGTATAACCACCTTGTTACCCTAAAAGAAAGTTGGCCATTTTTAAATCAACACATATGAGCCAATTGTGTTCCACATATATAGTTTTGTCTAAAACCAGAGCAATACTTGTATATTCTTCTTTTACTTTTGTGGATTGTGCAATAGACAACGACCCTAATTTATTCCCATTGTGTAAGAGAACATATTTTAGACTACGTTTTGATGAGTCTATGAATAAACGCCACTCACGAGAAACGTAATTTTACAAAATACGAAATCATTTTCTTCAGCAAAAATTTGAGGAGATTTTGTTCTCTTGTGCGGTAATAAGAAATTTTTGTTTCTTTTGTTATTACGTTTCTTTCTTTTGGCCTAGAAGCCAACATTTCTGAAGCAAACTTTGACGTCCTGTCCCAGATCTCTGACAGGGTCGTTTAAATCATCTTGGTTAAATAGTTTTGGCGCTTCCAGGTCACATTCAAAGTCACTATCACTACTGTCAGTTTTCGGCTCAAAATGCAGAGGCTCCTCCTGTGAAGCATCAGCTTGAGGTTCAAGTGATATTGTAAGACTCAAAACACGTCTATGCGCCGACGGTATGGAAGGATATTCCCATTTGGCTCGATTTTTTTGCTTAATGCCAGTTATGTTCAGCAAAGAAAAATAACAGTCGTCGTGGTGGTTCAAGTGTTCAGTCCAGATCATAGCGGTTTCGTATCTAAAGCTATTCCTTTTCTTATTTGTCCACAAACGTAGATACTCAACGTACGTTTTGCATAGTTTTTGTCCAAGGGCTGTCTTTTATTTCCAGTGGACCAAAGTAATTCTTGTAAGCCTCAATCACGAACGCTGTCACATTCAAACGGTATTTTTTTAAAATAGAAACTCTCCGCAAATGAAACAAAAATTATTTGGATCATTGACACAAACTCTTCTTGACGATGCCATATTAAATTATATTAAGAAAACTTAATATTTTCTTAATTACAAACAAATTAGCGCTTTTTTTGTGACACCTATATTTCCTAAACAAGAGCTGTTACAAAAAAACTAAGGATAGGTATATTTGACATCAGCGACGTCAAATTAGTAAACATCACGTAATAAAAGTCAATCATCAGACAAAAGTTGCCATATTGTTGTGCAGTGTTATTCAAAAGCTCATTTCAAACACATCTCAATATGCACTCACACTGTGTCTATATACTACATATTTACCGAAAATTAGTCTTAGCTAATTATTTAAATAGTCAGATAATATTAAAGAGAAGACTATATTGTTAAAAATCAACACAGTTAATAGTTCTTCAAATCAGGTGTGATATATGATTTCTTTTTGGTGATACTATTTATTTCAATTGCTATTTATTTCTCTTTAATTAGTATGCACAGCAAGTACATATAATCTTATATACATACATATGTATTATATATTAGCATGTGTAATACATTTGTATGTAGATATTTTGTCATACACTTTGGTTGAAATGATATTTCTAACAAAATACTGATTTAGTGTAAACGTAACGGTTGTGTTGATTGGAAAACAATAACGTAACTGTTCCTATTTAAATCGAGACCGACGGTTGTTTTCCTTACAAAAGAGCCCGTGCAATCAGTCATATGTCCCGGGACAGATTTAAGAGCGCAATTAAAATTTAAAGTACGTATTGTGAGTGTAGTAACAATGCAACGTACTGCTACGAGGAATGCTGCCGGAAGTAACACAATTGTTAAGTGAAATCATGTACTTGCTTCGTTAAATGCATACACCTGTGTTTGTAATACGAAAGCGTTCTGTATTTATCATAAATACTAAACAAGCAAAAGAACATTTATTTATGTCTGTCGTATTTCCATATAAACATTAGTTCTGCTGTTTAGAAGTTTCATGTAATTATTATGTATACGTTGTTAGCTAATTAACTAACTAGATTAACTCTCCGCTTCGTATCTTTGCTTATATCCTATTTAACAAAATGGAGTAATAATGTAATAGTGTAATATCATTATATACAATATTTGACAAACATCTAAATTTAAATTATTTATATTTTATGAAATACAATACAACGTCTATAGTTTTTGGGATCGAATATTGTATAACATCTCGTTTATTTAATACCTACAATTTCAGATCAATGCATATGAAGTATGAGATCAATGCTATGTATTAGACTCAATAAAGTCATTGCCTTGTACACATTTTATAGTCATACACCGCGTCCTTGACCACCAAATCTCTACTGATTGACTTCCATTTCACCACCATTTTTCTAATAAACTGTATTTTACTTTCCAATTTGATAATACCTACTTTTCTCATTATGCAGAAGTTACATTCAAATGTTTAGTGTTTATATACCAGATATAATGGGATAATGGAAATAACTCCTTCTCATCTTCTGCCAAGTAAGTACTAAGGAAAGTCTCGACATTTTAGAACTTGATTACTATTATCAATGCAGTGATAATAGCTGCATTTTTTATTCAGCGGCTCTGACAGGTGCGACATGGCATGGAAAAACCGGCTGCTCTTACTATGGTGCGAAGGCGTACTACGAATCGTATTTTGTGCATAATGGAAGGCCGTTCGTGTTACCTTTGAATTTTAACTAGACTATCAGCTATTATTTTCGAACGCATCTGCTTCTACAAAGCGTAAACAGACAAATAAACATAGTATACACTTTTGGAAAGTAGAAAATCCATGGAGATTATTGAGCAACACAATCTTTGGCTAGTAAATCTTTAATGAGAAATTATCTGAGGTAAGTCCATTGGCTCATACTGAATGAGACATTCGATGGACAATGACTTGGAGAATTTCATAATGGAGAATCACGGAAACGGTAAACATGTGGAGTCATCATGATGCCTTTTGGCCCTTTGTCAAGAATTCCGTCAAAAACATTAAATCATGACTGCAATGCTCTCCGGATACTAATATTCAGTTTAAAAATCTTAAATTTCTATTTTTAAAATCGAATAATAACATCGAACTGTTTCCCGCTTAACATAAAACAACTTTTCTTTGATGTCTACCAGTCTGAAAGTAAGAATTTATTATTCTCAGTTAACTACATTGTAAATAATAAAATGAAGAAAAATACTACGAGTATCAAAAGTAGAAAGTGCTTGTACTGTTTCTATACACGATTACTTGTAGTTGCACGTACCGGATATTAAAATATGTATAAGTACTTGTGCAACAGGAAAATACTACACTTATGGCAATTATGATAAATAAAAAATATTACTAACTTAGGATGTGAAAACCTGCATTTGAACAAATATCTACATATGTATGTTGCACAGATAGATTACAGTTGTCAAATGGAACGTATGTATATAAATAATATATTTTCACTTGTCTCTACAATTTCAGTATAGTTGTAAACAAGTCAATATTTTTGTTTGTCATTATGGTATGAAAGTATGTGTTAGTTTCCCTGAAATTGTCTCGATCCAATTATTAGTAACATTATTAAGAGTTTGCAACGAATTGCTAATATAGACATACTACTCTTGTAAAGTATCAATATTACTTCGAATTTTCATGTTTACCTACTTTTATAATGTTTTTAATATTCATAAGTTAGTGCATTTTAATGTACTGCAACTGCCAACAAATCGTGATGTTCAGTAATAGTTTACATTTATATACTTTTAGATAAACGGATTTTAGAACCATTCGCGTTTGATATTACATAATCATTTATTTTGTTAAAAAATATTTAGTAATACATACCGGGTGGCCAACTAAGAATGGCGCTCGGCCATATTTCAGAAACGGTTTACAGTATAGCTTCAGGAAAAAAATATTACTGACTAAAGTAGCTCCGAGAAACATTTGTAAATTATTTAAAGAAGTGTAGGATGACCGCTAAATAGCGTAACTGAACACCGAAAATTTAAATTCTTATTTTATACAAAATTTACCAATTTAAAGTTTATCACAAATATGAGAACTAAACAAAATATTTTGTCAAATAAGGAGAGGCGCGAAGAAGAAACTTTGTTTTGAAGGAAAGCTTATAGTTCTATAGTTCTGTTGAACCGAATTTTGCAACGTTAGTCTTGTTGGTTTTCAACGAGACATTACCCCTCCAATTTAATGCTTACAGATTCGAACCTTGTAAGTGACGTGCATGTTAGGAGCGCTATTTAATTTTTAAATGAAAACATACATTTTTGACTCAAGATTAAAAATATAGGTTAAACTACCAACAAATCAACAAAAACCGGGTATCATTATTTTTACCTATCCAAAGATACAAGAAACGTGTGAATGATAAGAATTTCTTCTAAAAATTTAAGTTATTCTGCTTCCGGTGAACGGAATTTAGCAATTTTGGTCTTATTAGAAAAGATTTTCCTTGACTTATATTTAATAATTTAAATTGTTTAATATTGTTTTGTTCATTACCGTTAGAGAGCGTTACATTTAAATACGTACCTAAATTTTATGATTTTTGAAAAGAATAGCGCCTAACTAAGCGTCAATCACCGCTAGAGGGTGATAAAGAGATGCAAATAGAAGACATGTCGCTAGCAATTCGCAACAATATACTTTTCAATATGATGAGTGTGCTATGCATTTTATGTATGTACGTAAATTATTACGTATTTCTCTAACGCCCTCTAGCCCTGATAAAATAATACTAAACAGTAAATCATTAAACATAGACCAATGAAAATCTTTTCCAACAAGACCAAATTTGCTAAATTCCGTTTAAGAGAAGCAGAATAATTTAAATTTACAAAAAAAATGTTACCACCCATACGTTTGGGAAAAGATAGCGATACCTGGTTATCGTTGATTTGTTTGTAATTTAGTCTACATTTTTAATCTGTAGTTAAAAATGTATGTTTCCATTTAATATTTTTTATAGAAAACAAAATTCCTGAAAGAACTTAAACAGTGACCTTTAGCATGCACGTAATTTACTAGAATGGTTGGAATTTGAAACCATCAAATTGGAGGAAGAATGCTGTTTTCAACGAGACTAATATCATTCAACGAGACTAAGTTTGCAAAATTCAGTTTAACAGACCCAGGTAGCACGAAAACGTTGTTAAAAGGTTAAATAAAGGTTACTTGCAACGTTCGGAGTACGAATTTACAACATATTCTTCACTTTACTTCTGTTCATTTAATTCGTATGTTACATATTTTCGTAGTTTCATCGTTATCAGAAACTAAGCTATGGCAATTAAGTGGCGTCAAAATTTGATGTATGTATTCCTTTATAAAAATATTTTTGCATTTTACAACGTTAAAAAAATGTTTCGTAACATTTACAGAACGTTTATGGAACGTTAAATTATAACGTTTTATTTTTGTGACATTAAGACGTTTTCTAAACGTTATATAAACGTTTTTGCTAACGCTTAGGAAACCTTTTTAAAACGTTTTACAAACGTTACATGCTACCTGGAAGAGGCGGAGTTATAAGCGTTTCTTCAAAACAAAGTTTCCCCTTCGCCCCTCTCCTTATTTGCCAAATATAAAAAAATTCTCCGGTGTAAAATATGGGGAATTTTAAGAAAATTCCGATTTTCATATTCATGGTAGATCTTCGGTAAATCGGTAAATTTTGTATAAAATAAATAATTTAAATTTTTGGTGTTCAGTTGGGCACCCTAGTGGTCATCCTACACTTCTCTAAATAATTTCCAGATGTTTCTAAAACCTTAGCCAGTAATATTTTTTCCCGAAGTTCAACTGTAAACCATTCATGAGATATGGCCGAGCACCATTCTTAGTTGGCCACCCGATACATAGGTATTGGATCTTGCACAATATTAAAATATGGTTTGAATTTAAACCTATAAATTATCCTTATAATGCGAAAAATATTTTTATATCCGTATGAATCCTTGAATAAATAAATGTTATTAGACACATAAATAAACTCAGTTATAACATATAATAATATTCTCGAGAAAATATATTCAAAAAACTTTCGCAAAGTATTTTATGGTTTCCTTTCGAAAGGATGATTCGTCGGTTCTATTTTCTCCTATCTATCCATAAATAGTATTGACTTTTACACGGGCTTATCTGACAAGAGTTATGCGTATCTACAATTCTAACTTTCTATTACTTATTAATCTGTAATTATTAAATCAATCACTGATACATACAGAACAAGATACTATGGTAGTTCGTTCTCCATATTCGTGCAAGTTCTGTGGAATTCCGTTTTAATGATCCGGTTACTATACTGTTTAATTAATTAGTGTGCACTTCACGTATTAAATAGATATAGTTTCACGTAAGAATGTATTGTAGCTAAAAAATTATGTAGTATTTGTGTTGAGAGTTGTATTTCTCAATGTAAACATTTTAGAATCGGAAACGGTATTTCTTCATAGTTACAAAAATAAAGAGTTAATAATATAACCTTTAACAAAAAATCCTTCGCACTAAATTCATATAATACTAATTCCATTAAACATAAGTGGTGCACTCTTTTTAAATTTATAAATAAAAATTAGCAACTAAGACGAGTTTTACTGGTTTTCACTAGTCTATCAAGAAATCTAAAGAAACGTTAAAATAGCATGCCACATATACTTTACTGCCTAAAATAGTTACAGAACTAAATAAAAGCTCTAATTCTAATACACAAAAAAGTTCATATACAGGATGCCCACCTAGTACGCGGAAGTCCAATATTTTGGTTGATAAGAGAGATAATTGGCACTTTCTTTATTTCACGTGTCTAGTTTTCTCAGGATCTACAAACCTAAAGTAATGCCGATTATACAGGCTGTTCCATTTCATCTGCACAAACAGCAACTTGTTTTTTTTTTAATACAAACCTGTATTTTTTATATTTTATTTTGAATCTACCTGAAAAAAGGTACTTTATGTGTGTCACTATGAGAAACGAATGTAAGTTCCACATAAAAAAGTAGCTAAGATTATCTTTTGTGAATATAAAATATGTTAATTTTTTGTTGATTAGATGGACTTTATTATATGTATTACGCTTACATGTATAAGAAACAGGAGCATTGAGTAAAATATCTATATTGCGTAGCACATCAATAATATCTCGTTCAGAAGAAATATGTAGAACTAAATCTAGATAGATCTTTATGCGACCAGCATAAGCCAAAACATTGTATTCAAACATATCAAACTAATAATTTTTCTAAACAAGAAAGAGTAAACAGCTTAGGTTGAACACTTGACAAACTCCTGAGATGGAGATTCAATAGAATCAAAGGTAGTAGACCGTGTAAATTACATCTACCTGGCCATGTCTACACAAATGCTGAGAAACATAGTAAGTTATTGAAACAAGATTAGTTACTGTCGATCAGCCCTGAAAAAAGCCATGTCGATGAGAGGATGATACTTGGAGATATTTATTGTTACTGAAGACTAAATTACTTATTCAAAAACTTTAGACAAATTGATTAAAATTGATGTGGGCCTATACTTTGTCAATATCGAATCATCACCTTTTTTGAAAAAAATAGTAACTCTTGTGAGTTTCCATTAACGAGGAAAGGTAGCTGACTTTACAGCTAAATTAACAGTAGACTGTAGAGGTCTAGCAAGAACGAATCGTGCATTATGTATTATTACACTAAAGACATTTCCATCACCAGCAGAATACTGAGTTACTCGGAAGTCTATTCGAAGATAATCTATCCGAATAGATATCAGGCATATTGTATGTTGAACTATGCATTAACCTTATGTGGCGGAGAATCAAGAGTAATATTATTATGGATCAAAATATTACGAATTTGAACAGTTTTGTGAAAATTGCACCTAGCATTAATGAAGGACGGAGATTCGCCAGTAAGAGGTTCACAGTCGATTTCTAATATAAGTGAGAGTGCTGGATGAAAATAATCACTAAGAACAACAATATTTCGTACAGTACCTATATTGTCGAAATTTCATTAAGCTACAATAATTACGGAGAACATACGTTCTTGGATAGTGGCGGAGGGCATCTATTGCTAGTAAGAAGGTTGTGGTAATACCTACCATAATTGCTGTTTATAGAACAAACACAATTGTGAATCGTACTAAAATGAAAATAACTTGAACCAACTTCTTGTAGTTTTATATTCTCTAAATCTATTTGTTAGCAACCACAATGTGCCCTTTTATTGGTTGCTATTCAATTTTTAGTTTTTTGTTATAATAAATAAGTTTTTTTACATATGTCAACATAGTTATACGTGACTTTTTCGTTCCTGTTTTTATAATAAAGTATCTTACGTAAAAATACGTCCAATTTTCCTGAATGCAACGAAACGCCAGTGCATTAATATATATTTATTGCTCTGAAAATTGAAGCAGTCCACTGCAGCCGTTTGCTGCATGTTAGTCTTATTCAGCATTCTGGATGATTCAAAACATTTTGGTCCTTCGAGCCGGATGTTTCGTTTGTGTAATGGAATAAAAATTTAGAAGAATGAAGATAATGGACACAGTTACGTCCTATCTATAAATCATTACGTCACAGTAAGTCTTATAGCCTTTCGCTATCGACTTTGTAAGGGTCGTGAATTTTTATAATTTCTCGCGTGTAGTTTCATACGTTTTTTATATTCAGAAACACAAATACGCATTTCACACTCACAAATATAGTTTTTTTTGTTGACATATGCATATTTGTAGAGCAATTCCTTTTTGACGGTTCAAGTCACTTGTGTGTCATAATCAAGGCATTCTTTTTTGTAGCTTAAAACACGTAGGTACCTACTGTAATAGTAGCATTATTTTTTGCTATCCTCTAGTGCGTCTGTTTTACTATTTTTATGTATAACATAGTTCTTATCAGTCTCGTCTTTTTTAAAAATTCTCTGATTGCACATACAATTATTTCAAGTTTTGTTGTATTTTGATTTCGAAATGGGTCCTAAAAGGAGCAAATATAACGATGATGCCAAGATCTACATTATAAGAGCTCAATTAGTAATGGATACATTTACATCCTTTAAAGATATTGTGGACGAAATAAAGTCAAATAGTGAAATTATTCCAGATATATATGAAATCAAAATACATATGGACTTAGTTAAGCAAACTTTGGGCGAATATCGTCAAATATTTGAGCAGTGTTCAGTTAAAAATGTGTATCTCGATGAATTTCCGACATTATCGGAACTCACTCGAGATTACATCAGATTATTGGCTGACGCTGCACGTATTTTACAAAAGGATGAGATAAATTCTAATGAATCGAACATTAAAACGGCAAGTACGCATTCCATCAATAGCGCCGTAGATAACTCGAATTCTCGTGAGTATGTCAAGCTTCCCAAAATTACCTTACCTAACTTTGGTGGCAATTCTACCGAATTTAGGAGTTTCATTGACACTTTTGACGCATTGATTGACAGAAATAGTGAACTGTCAGCGAATGAGAAATTTTTATATTTAAAAAATTGTTTAGTTGGTTCTGCAGCTCAAATAGTTAAAGATATGCAATCTACCGAGGCTAGTTATGAGCTTGCAAGGGAATTATTAAAAGAACGTTTTCATAATCGCAGATTATTAATATTCAGTCAATTAGAATCATTATTTGAAGCACCAGCTTTAGTTAAAGAGTCACAATTAAGGGAATTTTATGACAAATTTATTGCTCATTGTAGAGCTATTGAGAATGAGAAGGTCAACGAATAAGAGTATAAAGCTGCAATGCTGGCTTATGTTGCGCAAAATAAAACGGATAGTCGCACTTCACACGCGTTCACAAAGGCTTTTCCTAAGAAAATTCCTTCTTTAAAGGAAACAATTGATTTTCTTTCGACGCGTTGCGATATTGTTGGTGATTCGCGTATTAGTCAGAGTAAGAATCAATTTAGTAAAACTTCAGATATAGTTAAAAGATCACCTCGAATCGCTCACGCATTATCGCAAGTTATTGAAAAATCTTGTTTGATATGCAAAGAGGAACATTCAATTCCTCAATGTCCTTCTTTCTTGGGCATGTCAGTGAGAACACGGTACAAAAAGGTTAAATCTTTAAAGATTTGTTTTGTTTGTTTATTACACTCTCGTGCAAAATGCAAATCTTCTGTTAATTGCAAATATTGTAAAGATAGACATCATTATTTACTTTGTTTTCGCCAAGAGCGCAATGGTAGTCCTTCTGGTGATCGTACGCGTGATCATTCATCTCGCAGAGAAAACTGTGAACCTGGGAATTCATCTGTTGTATGCAACTTTTCTAACAATTCCGAGATTCTTTTACCTACCGTTCAACTAAAGGTTTCTGGACATAATGGCAACATCACAGTCAGAGCACTTCTCGATTCTGGTTCACAAAGTAATTTTATTTCTGAAGAACTTTGTAACAAATTAGGTTTATCTTATTCACCAATCGACGTTAAACTTAATGGTATAAACTGTTCCGTTTCTGCTTGCGCTAAATATACATCCTTGAGAATTTTATCAACAACTGGTAGATATGAAACAAAGTTAAAATGTTTAGTGATACCTAAAATCGCAAATCCTTTACCTGGCATTTCGTTTGACAAGAGAGCGCTAAAGTTGCCTAATCATATTAGGTTAGCCGATTCAGATTTCAACAAATCAAGCAATATCGACATTCTTATAGGTTCTCCCACATTCAAGTGTTATAAATACGTACGACGGTCCAATTGATACAGCTGATATTCCTCTTCAATATATTCCTCATCATGCTGTAATAAGAGAGTCGTCATTAACTACAAAGCTTCGTGTGGTTTTTGATGCTAGCTGTAAATCCTCCTTAGGCGTTTCTGTTAATGATACTCAGTTAGTCGGACCTCAAGATCAGGATAATCTGTTTGACATTTTACTCAGATTTCGTTCACACGAGGTAGCTCTTTGTGGCGATATAGCCAAAATGTATCGTATGATTAATGTCAGGCCTTCGGAAACGAAGTTTCAGAATATTTTGTGGAGAACTAATACTACTGAACCACTACATACGTATCATTTGAATACCGTCACATATGGCACGACTTCAGCCAGCTTTTTAGCCACCAGATGTTTGCGTTATGTTGCCGATCTACATAAAGATACCTTCCCAGAAGCAGCTGATGTTATATGCACAGATTTTTACATGGATGATCTCTTATATAGTACAAATTCTATAGAGCATGCGCTTCAAATTAAGCGGACAATTTCTTCAATTCTCGCTTCTTATGGCTTAATTATTAGAAAATTCCTATCTAACAAATTGGAAGTTCTTAATCAATCACTCGCCGAAAACATCGACTTCTCGACAGTTCCGAGCGGCGAAAGAACAGATTCCAAAATGCTTGGTCTCCATTGGGACTCCGAAAAGGATCTGTTATTTTGCAAGGCTGAATTTCCAGTGCGATCTTCTAAAGCTACGAAACAGTATTCTCGCATCTGTATCAAAAATTTTGGATCCTTTAGGTTTGGTTACACCTCTAACGGTAAGAGGTAAACTTTTAGTCCAAGCTTTGTGGCAATTGCGTCTGGATTGGGACGATCCTGTTCCCGCAGACATAGAAGCAGAATGGACAAAGCTTGAAGCTCAATTTCAATGTTTGCATGAACTTAAAGTTCCACGTTGTCTTTTTTCATCTTATGCAAAAATTCAACTGCATGGATTTTCTGACGCTAGTTCTGTGGCATATGGGATTTGTCTATATGCACGATGCATCACTTCTGATGGTCGTATATTTACCAATTTACTAACTTCCAAATCGCGTGTCGCACCTTTGCGCACCATTACAATTCCTAGGCTAGAACTCTGCGCTGCAGTCACGCTTAGCGAATTGACTCAGAAGGTAATTGGTACAATGAAATTAAGGTCCCATCGTATTGTTCTTTGGACTGACTCTCAAATAGTTTTGAATTGGATTAATTCTTATCCAAACAAATACAAGGTTTATGTAGGTAATAGAATAGCTGTTATTCAAGAATTAACCGATGTTAAGATTTGGCGCTATGTAAAAAGTTGTAATAATCCTGCGGATATTGTCACGCGGCGCTAAATTAACCGATCTTCAAAATCCGTACTCTTTTTGGTACACTGGTCCACCATTCTTAGCTTCCCATGAATCCACTTGGGATCACTTAGATTTTCATATTAATCCGAATGAATCTTTAGAAAGCAAAACCAAAAGTATCGTATCTAATATATCTACTATTCATTTAGATGCGTTATTTTCTACCGTGAGTTATTGCACTGTGGTGCTCAACAATTGTTGTACAATATTCGGCAAAAGTATTGGCTTATCAATGGTAGAAATTCTGTAAAGAAATTTATTAGAAGTTGTGTGATTTGTTTTAAGGCTAAACCAGTAGTACAACATCCATTTATGAGCGACTTGCCTAGAGCTCGATTGTAACGAGTTTATCCATTCTATAACACTGGCCTGGACTATGCTGGTCCTGTTCTCATTAAGGATAGACGCACTAGGGGCGCTAAATTATATAAAGCTTATATTTGTGTTTTCGTATGTTTGACTACACGGGCTATTCACTTAGAATTGGTTACTTCTGCTACAACGGAAGCTTTTATTAGTACTTTAAAGCGGTTTATTGCACGTCGAGGGAAACCTCATTGCATTTTTAGTGATAATGCTACAACTTTTCGCAGTGCAAAAAATAAGTTAGATTCACTTTATAATTTATTGCATAACAGTGATTCCTCAATTATGTTTATACCGTTTTTGATCAATCAATCTATTGATTGGAAATTTATTACTCCACGGTCACCTCATGAAGGTGGCATGTGGGAAAGTGGTGTGAAATGTATAAAATATCATTTGAAAAGAATTTTAGCTAACGCAAACTTAGTTTTTGAAGATTTTTATACGACTTTAGTTATGATTGAGGCTGTATTGAATTCACGACCCTTCTCCTATCTCAGCTCTGACCCCAAGGACCCTATTCCTTTAACTCCCGGTCATTTCCTCATTGGGCGTTCTTTAAGAGCTTTACCTGAAAGCGATGTATCGAATATAAGGCAACTTACAACTTATCAGCGAGCTCAGCAGTTAATGGAGCATTTTTGGCGTCGATGGAGTAAGGAAGTAGTAGCAGATTTGCAAAGGCGGAACAAGTGGTTTCAACATTTGCCTGATGTGGTTAAAGTCGATTCTGTAGTGTTAATTCAAGACGAGAATGCACCGCCTCTACAATGGACATTAGGCAGAATTACCGAGCTTCACCGCAGTAAAGATGGAGTCCTTAGATCTGCTTCTATTCAATTACCTAAAGGAAATAGAGTGCGTCGATCTGTACATCGTTTATGCACATTACCAAGTGACGTTACTGATTAGTTTTTGCTTATATACATGTACACTCATTTTATTTTTATTATTTTTCTTTTGTATTGTTGAAACCTTTGGTTGAATCTCTGGTTTCAAGGCGAGGTGCTTGTTAGCAACCACAATGTGCCCTTTTATTGGTTGCTATTCAATTTTTAGTTTTTTGTTATAATAATAAGTTTTTTTACATATGTCAACATAGTTATACGTGACTTTTTCGTTCCTGTTTTTATAATAAAGTATCTTACGTAAAAATACGTCCAATTTTCCTGAATGCAACGAAACGCTAGTGCATTAATATATATTTATTGCTCTGAAAATTGAAGCAGTCCACTGCAGCCGTTTGCTGCATGTTAGTCTTATTCAGCATTCTGGATGATTCAAAACACTATTGATTAAAAAATGTCCGGCAAAATTTATTCTTATAAATTGTCACATCATGCAGAAGTAAAATTTACTAGAATGTGCAACAAAAAGTTGATTCATGTTATTTTCATTCTAATAAGATTTGCCGCCGTACATCTTCCATGAACAACAATTGATGAATGACTGAATGAACACAATCTTTTTACTACAAATTTATTGTGTCTCTACTATTACGTCTTTCTCAATGTATATGTATTACACTTGCTTAGTTATTGGTATGTAGTATGCGTATTGGTATACATAAATGTTTCTTTCATTGGTAATACAAAGTACGATCAATGAAAATTATATCAGTGTGTTACAAATATATGTCATAACATCAATTTAATGAAATTAATTTATCACAGGTAACAAGTCGCATCTTAAACTTTCTAAAACTGTCTAAGACATTACATACAAAATAGACACCATTAACATTCGCAAAACGATTGCTATCGTATTCAAATTATTAATATTATATACTTGTGGCTTACAACTAAATGTTTAAAGTAAACGACAAATAGACCAAAATTTACATATTCTCACAAAGGAACTACTTTAGGCAGTGAGGAGAGTTAAAATTCTTTGCATATTTCTACGCTATTTTATGTTGGCGGCTAGATGTAACAAGTTTATTGACCTCACAAAATCTAAGTCAATACTTTCTTTTCATGTTATCTGCAACTTAACAAACGTAACATAGAAAAATATTTTCTTGACTGAATAGACGTCATGTAAAATACCAGAAATCGAAATTTCACCGATATATCATTATTCCCAGGAATTGGGTGTAGTATATTCAAGAAGTATGTAAATAAAACATTTGGAAATTACGAAAGCTGACATTTTTCATTAGTTCTTTAGTTTGTAAAAATTGTACTGTAGATACGTATGAGTAATTACGAATAACGACATTAGGTTATTTCATCTAACAATATAAAATAATAGTACAACAGAAGCTCAATTATATCAAATAATCTCAATCTTTAATAATGAGAAATTTTAGGAACTTGAGTCATCGAGGTCGTTTGAATTGGTGTCCATCTCTCTCATCTTTTCCCGTCAGTTATCAAAAATGTTAAGAAACTCAACATTCACTAGCTCTTCTTCCGTCTGTCGTCACTAGTAACTTAGTTTTCACCATTACATATGTCACGTTTGTGTATCTTTCAATTCACTTATTATTTTATGGAAATTTTGCCATTGATTCTAATTTCTAACTATTAACAGCAGATAATGTGTACCCCACTTCGCGCACTTCGCGAAAATTTTGGTCCTTCTGTGTTTCGTGATTCGTCGCATCGTTAAGAAATTTGAAAGTAATTTTACTCTTCACGATGTAAAAACATCAGTAATACGCCGAAATGCTAGAACTGTTGAGATTATTGCTGCTGTAAAAGCTAGAAGATTCAAATTTATCAATTTCTCGTCGTGCTCAAGAGTTAGAACTAAAAAAAAACAACAACTTGGCGAATTTTGCGAAAAGATTTAAATTTAAACTCGTATAAGATTGTTTTGACCCAAGAACTTAAGCCACTGGACCATCGTCGCCGCCGCGAATTTACTGCATCGAGTTTAGAACGACTTGAAAGTGATCACAATTTTGCAGGAAAAAATAATCTTTTCAGATGAACCTCATTTTTGGTTAAGTGGTTACGTAAATAATTGCCGTTTTTGGTGTGAAAACAAACCACAACAGATTCACGAGAAGCCTTTGCATCCCCCGAAGGTAACTGTATGGTGTGGTGGTATCGTTGGACCATTTTTTTCAGAATGAGGTTGAGGATTCAGTTAAGTAAATGGTGAACAATACCGACAGATGTTGACAAATTTTTTATTGCCAAATTTGGATGCACTTGATTTAGAAGATATGTGGCTCCAGCAAGACGGCGAAACATGTCACACTGCTCATGAAACTATCGCCATACTGCAGGAAAAATTTGGAGAAAGGATAATTTCAAGGAATTCAACTGTTTCCTGGCCTCCAAGAAGCTGTGATTTTTTTTCCTGTAGGTTACTTGTTGTGAGGTTATTTAAAATCTAAAGTTTATGCAAACAGGCCACAAACACTTGATGCTTTGAGATTGAACATTGAACCCTGCATTCGTGAGATTACGCCCGATTTATTGTACAAAGTCGTTGAAAATTGGATTCGTCGAATTCACTCGTGTACACGACGCCGAGGTAAATATTTAAACGAAATGCTATTCAAAATATAAATGTTATCGATTATACTATAAGATAATATAAAATGTGTGGTTATATCTGAAATCATTTCTATTTTATTTCACTTTAAAATCATATCGTTCTTATTGGAAAACCCTGTATATTTGATTGGAAATATGTACAACTATTTTGCTACTTCTTTAAATTTTTTTAGACAAGTCTCTAGCTGACATATCTGTTAATGCTTTAGCGTAAATTTTCGTAAGTTCTAATATGTTACTCTGCGCTTATTCTTCCAGTCACTTTCAATAAATGCGTTACATGCTTCAGGATACTTTTTTCTTAAAATTATACAAAGTTTGAACAATTTGAAAATATGCACTGAATATCATAATTCTCGTTTTACATCGGCAGAAAATATGTAGAAGCCTGCTGCACTGTTCTAATTATTTGCGATTCTTCCACCATTCTGCTATAATGCTCATTACTAAATCTTAATTATGTGATATCACATTTATTTCTCGTACCTGAAACTTAAGCTGTACGGTATCCACTAACCCATATTGGGAAACTTATTTGTAGAAAAAAAGTTAATTAATTTCGGCGTATAAATTTTAATGCTGTAGATTTTTACTACAGTATGGTTAGAAAAATAATCCTATATATGATATGCTCCGTAAAATATAAAGATCCGTATTTATGCGCAATTTCCTTGATAAAAATTGATTTTAAATCTTATTCATCAGCGTTCAAGTAATCAAGTAATCCTGGTTGCAAATAACGATATCTACTACATACGTAACAAACATTAAAAGTTCGTTTGTTTAATCTTGACATATTTATTTGTAGGTAAAGGCGACCGAATTATAAATAATGAGATAAAAGTTATAGATTGAGAAATGTATTAATAAGCGTAATTAGCGTGGAATAAATTAAAATTAGTTCCCAAGAGTCTCATTAATGAAACATCGCATGGCTACATTAAAAAGTCGTTAATACCTACAATTAGAAAAAAATCAAAATATTCTTGAAGTTTTAGAATTTAAATTTCTGATTCTCACAGTAAGTTACGTGGTAATAATCGAAACATGCGAAATTAGTTGATTTTTATGTCGGCAACGTTTTATAATGACTCTAACTTAATCAAATTATAGAAAATACTTAGATATATATTTTTGTTTATACCGCTAAATATAGTGATTTGAACTTCTGACAATATCTGCACCTTTAAATTAAAACATAATTTTAATAAAAATTATTCAGAGAAAATTTAAACCGAGTAATATATGTATGTCGAATGCATTAATAGGAGGTGTTTAATAAGAGATTTTAACTTTTTTTTAATTTCAAAATATCTATCTGAAAATGTCATACATTATAGATCTAAAATGAATAGTTGAAACGTTATTAAAATCAAAGCATTTATTTGTATGTACCTAATGTAGGTATCAATTCTTTGCAAAGTTCTGGAAGAGAAATACTTGTTCTTTGCTCTTGGCAAACATTTAACGGAAATGTAGTTATTAAGATTAAACATTCTGAATTCCGGTGGTCTTTGGTTTTAACACTTTCATAGTTCAGTTTAAAAAGATTATTTATGTTACAGTTTAGTGAAAACAAGTTTTCCAATGAATTATTATAAAAATTAATTAATTGACATTTGTTCTTGAACAATAGCAAAGAAATGTTTTGTTGACCGGCAGAGCATATGTCTATTATCAACATCTACAGTAAAGGCCTTTCAAAACAGTGCAACGAAGATTTATAACCTGGAAATTTGTAATGTAACAAACATACCAAAAAACTCTGGCCAAATAATATTGAAATGACATACATCACTTTCATCTATATAAAATCCAACTTCTTAGGAATTCACACAACAGCATTCTATCGGTATACAAAAAACAAAAGACTTTTTCCACTAGGCAATTTGATAAAAAAGAAGACTGATATTTCGTTAAAACAATCTCTGATACAAATGACATTCTACAAGAATGTATCTGTGGACTAGCATATAACACAAATGATCATTAAATCTTTGCATGTTTGGATCTTAAATGGAAGAAGTTACTAATTCTTTTTATAAAATAAATTTATGAGTTATCTTAGATAAAGGGGTGTAGCGTTGACGTTGCTTGAATCCTAACTTGGTAACTTGCGATACATCTCGCTGCAAGGTTGGGTAACTTTTGTTACAGCTTACGAGTGATTTCCCGAAGTGTAAATGTCGATACTGCATTAAATGTTTATCACGCGTGTGTTTTTCCCGCTACAATATGGAATAGTACTGTGGGGAAACGCAACGGATTTCAACAGAATTTTTTACTGCAAAAAGCTTGCATACGAGCTGTCTTCCAACTAAAACCTAGGGACTCAATGCAAACCGGTATTTAGAGAAAACAAATTACTTACCTTACCGTCTATGTATATATTACAAACAGCAATATTTGTAAAACAGTACTATACTGATATTTTTTAAGAAATATGAAATAAATCACGAACGCAGCACTAGGTGTAAAGCAAACAATCAACTACTCCCGCCCCAAACAACTCTTACCAATGTTTAGAAACAAGCTGTATGGCAATGTATTAAAATATACAACCACTTGCCACAGAACCTAAAGCAAATGCCATCAGTACAGTTTAAGTCAAACTTTAAAAAATATCTTACTAGCAAAACATTTTACACGATAGAAGATTTTTTAAATCCCGTGTATAATATAATACTTTCTCTTATCTATACATACATGTTTGTGCTTGTATTATTTGTATGAAATGTGTTATGTTTGTTGTAGTCTAGATATGTATGTATTTATCAATTGACGTATTCTACACTTTTATTGTATTATGGAATAAACGAGTTTATTATTATTATTATTATTATTTTCGATTTCACAGACTTTTTGATCTTATATCTGGCTAACTGTCAGTCATCGGCCGTAGCAAGATGGCTGGCTTTGCAACTTTATGTAATCCCCATTATTCGTCGGAGCATGACGCACGTGTCGAGCAGGACTGATTTTTGCATGTGCATGTACTCTTGTTTTTCTATTCCAAGGGTGTTCAGGCTCTGGAATAACTTGCATTACTTCACCTGTGACTCCCACAACTATCGGCACTACTACTACCCTCTCCAATCTCCACATCTTCTTTATTTCTTCTGCTAGTGGTAAGTATTTACTAATTTTCTCCCGATGTGTTCTTGTTATTATTGTTATTATTATTATTATTATTATTATTATTATTATTAAAAGATGTGGTATTTAATATAAGCGCAGATTTCGTTAAAGCTAGATGTGCCATAATATTTAAATAGACAATATCATAATAAATAGATAAGGAGAGGAAACCAATCGATTTACTCACAAAAATTGAAATAATCTGTGATGCTATTCGTAGTATAACAAATATAAATAATGTTAAAAAAGAATTTCAAAAACAGATTTAGACTGTATTTTGATTGGTTTTTGTAGTGGTACTACGAGTATTTTCCATATCTTTCAATATTCTTGTGTTTAGTAAATGACGAAATTGTTAATTTTTGCTTATTTTGTATAAAATTATTCTTCTAAAACTAATAACCTTCTGTGCTATAATTTATATTTAAATCAAAAACAGAAACCCATTGTTATACGCTGTGTTTTTGAACGTTTTATAATGCAATAAGTTAAGAACTAATTTCATTACACTTGACGAATGAGTTGGAAAACGAAAAATGTCTAATGTATCTGTTAATCAATGAATTATTAGAAATGAAAAATCTGATCTCTAATAGCTGTTTAGGAGTCAATTTTAGACTTATATATGGCATTTTCATTTTAATTATTATTTTAATTATAATGTAATACATAGGATGTTCCATTTACAATTTTTAAGTTACTTCATATTTAGCATATTGTCATTAATTTAATTGACTTCTTTCCGTGGATTAACGGTCCGATAATGAAAATATATTCTTTTAGCTATGCAATGGCGCCTGATTTGTTTCTAATCTTACTTTTTTGCCGCAGAGTAAATTTTGAAAAATCATTTGTCTTTGGCCTAAATTGTAATGTATTTTACAACAGCATTTAAGAATTTCCTAATGTATTTACGATCATAATTCGCTTAATGCTTTATCTAAATGTAAAACAAAATACACATGCTTCCAAATAAAAGATACTACTTAGTAAGGACATATGGCATATACAAATTCAGCTTGAAGATTCATTAATAACTGTAATGTTGATTTAACTCGTTGCTGAACGACAAAAATTACAGTTCAACTTTGGATCTTTACTTTATGATACTTAGTAATATTCCATAGTTAAAAATAATATAATAAGAAACCTATAATTTGATCATCTTTGTATAGTTGATAAAGATATTATACGTAAAAACAGCAGTGTCTGAATAACTAATTTAATCACCTTTCGTGTGTTTATGAGAAACAGTTTTATTCGAATAGCTGTCGCGGTTCCATTTTCAATAGTTTCTCTTATCAATTCAATTCTCCAGCACTTTGTCGATTATCTTTAGTTGTATATTTGCCAACAGAATGGTTATCGAATCTAATAAACAAGAAATTGATTGTTTCCTGGTCTGAAAATCTCACTACTAATTCCCATTCTCAAAAGACAAAACGGTCTAATTGTTTCATCACTTCAAAACGCTCAACAATCGACAACTTCTCTTTGAGCAATTTGAACTTATTTGCAACAAATTTTAAATTAACGAAATCCAAAACTTTACTCTGTTGCTCATTGGACCAGCCTCTAAGATAAGAATTAAGTTTTGCCTGAAAAGATGATTTTACGATATGAAACGAAAATGAAACGATCTAATAACAGCACACAACAAGGTGAGCTTATATTTAAACTTTAGTTGTAAATGGCGTAATTATACACCAAATATTTATCAAAGTGGAATCGAAACTAACCTTTTAAAGTTCATATAATATGCTTAAAAATATGAGCAACTAAACTATACTACTAAAATAAATGAATGGCCTAATAAATCAGTCTCTCGTATACGGAATTATTATTAAGAAATTTAACATAAGGCTCAAGTTGATTTTAATCAAAGTAAATGAGAACGAACAGTAAGGTAAACGGTATTGCAGAAACTTTTTTTATATGCTTATTTTATATACATATGTATGTATGTATATGCGCGTGAGAGAATATTTCCGCAATAGATTATTGCGCATGTAGTTGCAAATGTGTATTTTTATCCGTTGAAATTACAGGAAGAATTTCGAGAACTTCACATTATTGTTTCCTATACCAGAACTGTGGGATAGGATATGACGTGTTCATTAAAAGAACTATACCGCTCATTTTAATCATTATTTCTAGTATGTTACATAAAATATCGCTATGTTACGGGTGTACATATATAAATAAGGAAGTAATTAGAATTCGCTTAGACTTTTTGTACAGCTAACTGCAGTTAACCTGTAGAAGCATTGTTGAAATCGAGTTTAATTGCATGCGATTGTGACAGATGATTGTTAAATAAAAGAAGTTAATTACAGCTTTCTATGTCGCCTAATATTTAAGCGTCAAAATTATGTAATAATGATATTGTATACGTAAACTTATGTAATTATGATGTGGTATTAAGATAATGTTATTTAAGAATTTCTGCTACTAGATGTGCAAACAAACGCAATTATGCAAAGGAAATTAACCATTATCTATACTTTAAAATTTGTTTAAATAGATATAAGCAACAAAGCTGATATTGAAAAGTAGGTAATAATATGGCATATCCTCTTTGTAAAATAATAAGAATTATTGAAGAAATCGCAATTTGAAATGATTAGGTTTAAGAAGAATGTATTACCTGAAAGCTTTGCTACTAATTTGTACCAGATTTCAGTCCACTAATAACTGGGCAATTGATACAAATAAAATAGCATAACGGGAAAGGTACAACCGATGTATGTCGAAAGGTAAACAGAAGTAATATTATGTCATCTAAATAAATACAAACATAAATTTCTTGAAGAAAGTCGCAGTAATATAAGGAATAAAATCAAAATATTAGGTGGCACGTTAGCTTTGTAGTATTATTACGTAACTATTCATTGTAAAGCTTGTCAGTAATCAATAGTAATAATGAGATGAAGGAATCATTTACCATATTCAGATAAATATAAATTGTAATATAAGTTGTCAATTCAAAGAAGCATGATGTGCTGTTCAAAGACCGTCGTTGGATGAAATAAGAAAACATGGAAACATCTCTGCAGAACATGGTAGACATAAGAATTCATTGCAAAGAATCGACGAGGTTGATGGTGCAACTACTGTCTTAATAAAAATAGGGTTCGACTTATCACCGCAATGAAACTTGGATTAATTTTTATGCGATAAGTTCTATCAAAATAATGGTGATACAGTCTCCAAAAAAAAACCTAACACAATTCCATTTACAGGACACGCAATGGTTTCCATTTTTAATATATTCAGCACATTCTTGTGATTAATTGTCACGCATAAAAAACTGGAGTTACTTCTAACACTTTTTCAACACTTTTTCGGTGTTCCTTCGCGTCCATCCGCTTCTGGTTGTTAAAATTAATGGAGTTAGAACAAAAAGTGCTAGTGTTATATTCAGAAGTGATAATAACATTGTCTCTGCGATAGTTGCTTATATCTTTTAAAGTGTTAGTCTCATCTCGAAAAGGAAACATACTTAACCTCGATATAGTAACTGTTATCCCGAAAAGAGTTAGAGTTATTTAGAAAAGGAGTGGCTGTTACCCAGAACAGAGTTAGGGTTATCCTGAGAAGTGTTGTTATATTGAAAAAGAGAACTACCAATATTTTGATGTAGTAAATGTTACCCCGAAAGGAGTTACAGTTATTCTTAGAAGTGTTAATTTTATCTCGAAAAGAATAAATTCTTTACTTCTGAGGTGCAATCTAACCAAATCTAACTCTTCTAGGATAACATTTTCATCTTTTTGGATTAACTTCGGTGTTGAGTTTCTCCAAAGCAGATAAAATGTTTTACATTTGGATGTATTCTCCTGATCTATGAATTATGCAGTAATGGATAACTTGTTGTCTTTATGGTATTAAATCGGTGTTCAACTTATCTTTATTAGACAACAATTCTATCACTTTTGTTTAAATCCGATGTAATTTAATCGGAAAAAGAAAACAAATACATTCAATTTGATTAGAACTATCACTTTTACGGGTAATTACTTAACTTACTTCGGGTAATTTTTATGTGTGTAGCTTTAAAGAAACTAAAAAATCACAGATGAGTTTTATGTTTTGGATAAAGCAAGGATTCGTGAAAAAATCTACAGTTTAATAAAAAAAGTGAATTTGCCGGAGAGGAAACAGGACGTAAACGCAACGTATTACCAAAATTTTACTGAAGGGAAGATCTAACAGATACATAAACAATATAGTTGCCTCTGACATAAATACGAGAATATGGGATAGATAAAAAATATAATAATTGAACACTACAAGCTGAAAAAGCACTTAAGCTATGCTATTTTAGGATTGCATTTGATCCAATAATATAAGCAGAGAATGTCAGAAAGATGTTACAACACTCTCTACACTATAGAATAATGTGCGAAAATATATAGGTATACATTTGCCTCCTTTCATTTCAACCGTCATTATTCCGAAAACTGCTGATTTTAGACATCGTGTGTGAGCGTTTTCCTGCAATATACATAATTACCTGAATTTTCAACGAATTTTTTCCGTTCATAATGAACGCACTGTATATATCCCACTCTCAAAAGCAACCGATACACATAAAGATCATATAAGTTGTAAATCACGTCATTACCTCCCTTCAAACAAAACAATGTTAAAAAGTAAACGTTATCAGTAAGTAATAAGAAAGGTATTTATTTCATCGCTTTATTTGATTAATCTAATCTAACTAACTTATAATTACGATCAACATTAAAGATGTTTCGTAAGAGCTCTTTCTTTAATTAATTTATATATTTTTTACAATCTTACATAGATATGTACTTATTTGAATAGATCTTCATGTATACTTATACAAAAATATATTTTGTCAAAGTTTCTCGTCAAGAGTCCACAAGTAATTTTCTGTAACAGGTACTCACATCAAATTTATGAATAAGTATAGATACTAGGTATACACTTCTTGTAGTTCTTTGAAACTGTCTATTATGTAATCATATATACAATCCTTGCGATTCAGTGGGCGAAGATTCCAAATTCGACCTTCCGACCTACGTATAGAAGCATTCACAGGCGAAAAAGTCTAGAACATTTCTCTCATTTGATTTGCAGCAGCATAGAAAGCAGGATTATAACATTTTTACCGTATAATAGATTTAAAATTGAAATATTGATGTGTATATAAGCGCGCACCTTTCAAAACTTGCCGCCTTTTTATATCCAAATATCTATAAATATGTATAGGTATAGGTATATATTGTTTGTAATATTTTAAGACGCAAAGAAATTTAAAATTATGTTGGTATATATATATCACACGTTAACATTTTATTTAGATTTTAATAAAAAAATCAAATGCTGTTAAATACATATATATGTATTCATAATTACTTTTAAAAAATTATTTCTCTACCTATAACTTAAACAAAATAAACAACGAATTTAATACATATCTGTAATTTTTTGTGATATTTTATTTTGCGGTTATTACGGTTATTCAAACAGTATGAAAAGGAAACTTTTTCAACATTTAAGTGATGGGCGCAACTTATTTTTTTTTATAAGCACTATATGTGAATTTAATTAATTTTTAAATTATTTGATTAGGTACAGCAATCTGTACCTATTAAAATATTAATTTCTTATGACTAATTACTAAAAAAGTTATTGAAGCAGTAATTACCACACTGTGCATTAGTAATTTCAACGTTAGATAAAGAACCTAACCCTGATGATATTAACTTTAAAGCAGAATTCTAGCCTATGTAGTTTATTTACAAATAAAATTCATATAAATTGTTTATATAAGTTATACATGCACCTGCTACACACTTAATAGTAAAGAATTATTTTTGATCAGAAACCATAACCTTTTGGGTGAACTGCGTATAATATCGATTGGCATATTTTATAATACTGTCGAATGTTTTACATTAGAAAAATAATAACTTGACACAATACCACGGATTATCACGGCAAAAACAGATTTTAATTCGAGAAAATATTCTTGCGTAATATATAGAATATACTAAAATAGACATAGCTTATAAAATTAATCTGCTGCCAATGTTTTACATAAATTTTATAATAATAATATAGCCATAACGATTTTTTCGTTCACACTTAAACCCACAAAACACTAAAAAACACGGGTTTCGACAACAAAGCTATCATTATCAAGGCGATAATAAAATATATTAATATCAAGGCTATAATAAAACAATTTTATTATCGCCTTGATAATGACAACTCTTCTGTTGAAACGCGTTGGTTTTTAGTAAAAAGTTTTTTGATGTTATGTGGCTTGAAGTATTTAGTGTTCTATACTTCTGCAGCAAGATATCAAGAAAATAACTTAATATTAATATTTCTGACACAAATTTTTTTCCTCTTTGACTTTGTGAATAAACATTGATTCAAATAGAGGATATTCTTCAAAACATCAGTATATATATACGGTTTTGTTCAGTTTGTTTTGATATTGTGGTGGAAGTTTACTCATTCACTGCTAAGAGAACTGTTCTAACGCCAACAGGATTATTCTTTTGTGAATCTTTAAACTGACAATTTTCTTAGATCTAAATAGATTTAAATGAAGTAAACAATTGTTTTTCCCAGTCTATTTTCTAATTACAGACTTATTGGTTGTATAGACTGTGACGACAAAATGTGTAAGTATATTAATTTGTTGAGTGCAGTCTTTTTTTATAATGTTGCGATCAAAACGATAATAAAACATAAAAGGAGAAACCAAGCAAAAACCTGAGTTTTTGCTTCTATCGAGAGTAACCCTTTATTATCTTTACGCTAAAAGTTCCTTGATCTCGTTCTTGGGTCTCTTTATACACATAGGTATCGTTTTGATTAGAGTAAAATATTAACACGGAGTGCACGAGTGTAGTGCAAACATAGTTACTCTACTTTTACACGTTACAGATATATTTCTAGCCCATCCATCCAAATTCTTTCAGTTTGGACCACCTCCATTGACCAGCACCAGCTTCATTACCATTTAAAAGTAATCATAAAAATGACACGATGCGTTCAATAAAAACGTTTAAGCAAACGTAGCTACTAAAATGTAAGTTGTTTCGTTTATTTGGTTAATCATTTTTGCAGGAATGATTATAGGATTTCTTGAGTAAGGTGTTTATAGTGTGATTAATGATTTCTTAAATACAGTTTGTCTCTGTTTAGCGGTTTCGCCGTTATAACGGTTTTTCTTCACAGTTAGACCGTACTTCGACATTTTTTTTGACAGAGACTAAATTTTACTGGCGTTTTGGTTTCGAATTTAGGGATAGACTAAGACCCCTTTTATTAACCCATAATTCTTTTTCACGTGATTTATGGAAAAAAGATCATTTTTGCTTGGGCTTTGCAAATTGAAATATCAGTGTTCCTACTAATTTCACGGACACTGATTTGAGGATTTTCAATAGCCTCCAAAACTTGCAACTCGTTTTCTACGGTCAAAACAGACTCCGTTCTCAGTCTCTTTGCTCGCTAAACAGTGCCAGTAGTTGTAAATCTATCCAACACCTTTTTAAACGGACGCGGATTTGGACACGTTTTGAGAAGCTATCTCTCCCAGTGTCAGTGTACACTCGTGACACCAACAAACCATTTTTAAAACAATCTTCAAGAATGTCCACCATGCCAACCATTTCTTGTTGAGTTCGAGGCATTTTCGCAACGTTTATCAGATAACAATAATGCTTTCGTCAGTTTATTGTTATTTTTTCGCTTGGTTTGAGAATTGCACTTCTATTGTTTTATCGTGACAGAATTGATTTTGAAAAATGACGTTCTTCGACAAATTGATCTAACAACTTGTTTTGTCTTTTTAATTTTGTTATGAAATGTGTTGTTTTTTTACAAATGGAAAACTTGGAATTCTAGTTATCCAACGATGTAATTTTTTTATATGGTTTCCATTTAATATGTTAGAATAAAATGACAATTTGCAAAGTCCAATCAAAAATTATCTTCTTTCCAGAAATCACTTGAAAAAAAATTATGGGTAATTATGTTTTGATCCGTTCTGACTGATAAAACTAAAAACATGCTGAAAACTGTAGATATTACAGAATTCTTTTAGAATCATAGTGACCAACAGCGCAATTACGGTTTCTCCCTACTAACGCATCACGTGACTGAGACAACCAATAAAAAATAAGACACATATTGTGCATTTAAGATAATGGCCCATGGACCAATCTTATACTATTTAGTTATACATCCTGTAACAATAGTGCGATATTCTTCCATATCTCCATTTTAATGCAAAATACAGCAAATATTTAAATACAAAAGTTGCTTAGTTTTACGAAATTTATAACGTAAAATTATTCTACGATATACAGGGTGTTTAGTTTGCCCGTAACCATCAGTATCTTTGCATTTTTAAATGGAACACCCTAATATATTTTCACATTTTTGAATTGCCTTGTGGAATTTTAAAGCAACTTTATACAGGATCATATTCAATTATTTTCGACAGTTTAAAAGATATTGACATTTGTTGAAAATTTTGACATTTTACTCTATTCAGATAAATGTCATCATTTCGGCATAACGGAAAAAATGTAACATTATGAAACTTAACATAACGTTAGAAGCATCTCGTATGATGACAATAAAAACAGATGTAGACTTAAATTCCTTTTGACCACAGAGTGTTTCTCCCTAGAAATCAGTGTCTTTTTGAAACAATTGAAATGCGAAAATCTTCATTTTTTTAAATTGAAACACTATATTTTTATGGTTTAGCTGAAAAAGAAATTTAATTATCTATTAGTTTGAATATAGTATGTATCTGTAATTAATGGTTTTAGAGATATTTCAAATTATTTCTAATTTTTCTGCGTTGTTGGGGCTGTTCGGTAAACTTGCTCTTTTATGTATCCCCAAAGAAAAAATAACATTTGGTCAGATCGGTTGACCTTGGTGGCCAATGCACTGGACCTCCTCTGCCACTTGTCACGAAGTTTATTATTTAGATGACATGGCACCCCATCTTGCTGCAACCACAAATTCCTTATCATATTAAGAGAAATTGTGATATACTGGAACTCGATTTAATGTAAACATCAAAAATACAGTTTCAACAAGTTTAAATGACTAGAATATAACTATTATTAAATTTTTTTTAATGGAATAACCAGTCTTAATTTATTTTTGAAAATAAATGTTTAGACATATTTATTACTTAATATGTAATACGCTTGAAGGGCATACCTCATACCTCAATATAAATAATTTGCACAGATTAAATTCAAAATTAGAATTACGGATCCATTTAGCCACATGTTGTAGTGTTTATTTAATGTAAAAACGATTTAAAATTTTTGGATATAACACTGTTTTCAAGCAATTAAACAAAGGAAATATTTTTAGAAATGTTTTGTAGAAATAATAATTTGACCTACCTTAGATCACGCTTTGGTATGATGTAACACTGCACTAATTTTCACACAGTTAATTAAAAAAATGTTCATTTTTATCACTTTTACAATTTATTTTAAACTTAAATGAATATCGAAAGCATCTTTGCCACATCCCGTCTAAAATCCAACTGCTTTGTACATAGGTTTAAACTAATAATGTTACGGGCGACGTATTAGCAAAAAAAAGTTTACAGTCGTTTTTGTGACATACTGGAACTCGATTTAATGTAAACAGAAATACAGTTTCAAGAAGTTTAAATGAGGAGAATTTAACTCCATTATTAAAAAAATCAAATATGAAAATAACTTCCCTAAGTTGGAAAATTGTTTAATATGAGAAATAATTTAATATTTTACATTATACAAGGTCATTCAAAGAGCATAATCACGGTGGGTTTTTTCTTATGGAATAATACGTTTTATTTTATTTTAAAAACTCCATAAAAGCCATTTTTTTATTCAATTAATTATAAATTATGATAAATATCGTTTAGTTGGTAATAGCTGTCATTAAAAAAATCAATTACTTTTCTACGTTTGCACGCATTTTTGAGACAAACAAGCGGCAAGTATATTAATGGTTTGTTCTTAAAGGAAAAGCACGGGCATGATAATTATTTTAGGCGCAGAGGAGTCTCATAAAAATCATAATGTCCAATTATATACATTTGCTCGTAGATAGAGATTGACATTGTTTTTGTCACAGCAATAGAATAAATAAAACATAACCATAAATACGAAATATTTGTTTAATAAGTTAATTACTAGCAAAATTGTACAATTGTAATTAATTTTAATTTTGTATTTTATATGCTTTTTAATATAATTAAGAATATCATTTACCTACTTTATTTACTACATATGTTCTATTGGAATGATATGAAGTATACTTAATAAAATATTTACTGTAAAGGGCGCGTTTTTTATTATTGCGCGCAGTAAATTCATACCTCAGCTGCGGGCCTGCTGCTTACTTATAAATAGCTCAAAGTATCTCACAGCTACTTTTCTACGTATTTGCTCGGAAACTAATGGTGAGCTTGCAGTAATATTTAATGAAATGAAGACAATATAGTGCATAAAATTCTGTTAACAACATTAGGCCAACATATGACTATGGAGAAGCTCAGTATAACCGGGTAGCAGTATGATTGCATATAGGTACAAATGTACCGTGCTATAATTGGGACAACTTAAATTTCGACCGATTTAAGCACAGTTGGCAACTGTTGTCTGCTACTGAATGAGCGTAATGTTACGGTGCAGCACCCACATGTTGCACGCCAAAGTATACTGTTACGTCAATATAAAAATAGACGTTTGACATTAGAATGAACCCAAATAAAGAAAAGCTTTTCAATAACAGTTGCATTTATTTTTAATATGTAACTCTATGATTTTTATTTAGTGCTAGTATCCACATATACTTATTACATAAAGTAATGTGTAGCTTATGTTGTACATTTTATTTTAATATTTATGGTATTGTACATTTGTTTTTTTTTCTTCTTTTTCAATCAACATTTTGTTAGCGATGCAGTAAATAGTTCTTTCCGCGTATTTGCTGCTTATAGTTATGCATACGATCATTTAGAACAAAATCCAGAAAAAAAAACCTATAAATTTCTTTAAAAATTAGAGAAAAACACCATTCTTTTTTGCAAATTGTACATTATACAACAATCGAAGTTAAATTGTAATAATATATTTCCTGATACTTCTTTTAATTCTTCTAGCGCATTTGGTCTTATTACAAACATTGTTTTTTTAAACAATCATAAAGCCAAAATACACCAATGCATGAATTTTTAAAATGCATGCTTATAACACAATATTTTAATTTTACATAAAATCTGGTATTTCTAACTGATTCCTCGTTCTTGAATTGTGGAATTGTATTGTTTTTTAATATTTGCAAGTATCGTTTATCACTACCAACACAGTTACAAACTCATTTTTCTGTATTGTTTGGAAAAATTCGGAGCAATGATGAAATTATCTGTGAAAACGAACCAAGCGGTGACTGTCCCGCGTCATGAAGATTTTGCTGATTAAGGGTGGGTTTATCAATGTGAGGATAAATAATTTAACTTGCAGATAAAATTTTATTCGTAAGATAATTACAATGAAACGTTTATTGAGTGTTAAATAGAAGTTATCTGCAAGATAAAGCATTGTAGTTGCTAAATTTTATCTGCCAGTTAGCAATATCTGTCAGTTACTTACTTACCTAACACTTTTATCCTCACATTGATAAACCCACCCTAAGTGTAGATGGATTTATGGTTGACAGTTTTAAAGATTGGCACCACCTTACAGAGATAAAAAATCACAGCAACTTATACCACGTGGTATACGTAATAATACCGATAAAAATTCATAATGACTAAACCTATTCTTGTTTGCAGATCTATTTTTCTTTGTCTTGTGTCGTTTGAATTTATGTTGAATTTTATTTTGAGAATAAATTAAGAATTTGCAATCGCTTTGTTGTGACAATTTTGTTTTCAGAGCTACATACACTAAAATCCGACTTTCGTAGCAATTAGGACACAATTCCAACTTGAAATTATTTCAATCTCCTAAAACTACTAATCTCAATCTCCTAACTAAGTACTTAAAATATACAGGGTGTAACAATAGTGCGATATTCTTCCAAATCTCCATTTTTATGCAAAACGCAGTAAATATTTAAATACAAAAGTTGTTTAGTTCTACGAAATTTATAACGTAAAATTATTCTACGATATACAGGGTGTTTAGTTTGCCCGTAACCATCAGTATCTTTGCATTTTTAAATGGAACACCCTATATATGACCACATTTTTGAATTGCCTTGTGGAATTTTAAAGCAACTTTATACATGATCATATTCAATTATTTTTGACAGTTTAAAAGATATTGACATTTGTTTGAAAATTTTGACATTTTACTCTCTTCAGATAAATATCATCACTTCGGTAACGGAAAAATGTAACATTATGAAACTTAACATAACGTTAGAAGCATCTCGTATGATGACAATAAACAGATGTAGACTGAAATTCCTTTTTACAGAGTGTTCCAGAAATCACTGTATTTTTGAAATTATTGAAATGCGAAAATCTTCATTTTTTCAAATTGAAACACTATATTTTTATGGGTTTAATGGAGTTTTTTAAAATAAAATAAAACGTATTATTCCATAAGAAAAAACCCACCGTGATACTGCTCTTTGAATGACCTTGTATAATGTAAAATATTAAATTATTTCTCATATTAAACAATTTTCCAACTTAGGGAAGTTATATTCATATTTGATTTTTTTAATAATGGAGTTAAATTCTCCTCATTTAAACTCCTTGAAACTGTATTCTGTTTACATTAAATCGAGTTTCAGTATGTCACAAAAACGACTGTAAACTTTTTTTTGCTAATACGTCGCCCGTAACATTATTAGTTTAAACCTATGCACAAAGCAGTTGGATTTTAGACGGGATGTGGCAAAGATGCTTTCGATATTCATTTAATTTAATATAAATTGTAAAAGTGATAAAAATGAACATTTTTTTAATTAACTTAAAACTGTGTGAAAATTAGTGCAGTGTTACATCATACCAAAGAGTGATCTAAGGTAGGTCAAATTATGATTTCTACAAAACATTTCTAAAAATATTTCCTTTATTTAATTGCTTGAAAACAGTGTTATATCCAAAAATTTTTAATTTGTTTTTACATTAAATAAACACTACAACATGTGGCTAAATGGATCCGTAATTCTAATTTTGAATTTAATCTGTGCAAATTATTATTATATTGAGGTATGAGGTATGCCCTTCAAGCGTATTACATATTAAGTAATAAATATGTCTTCACTTTTATGGAATTTTCAAAAATAAAATAAGATTGGTTATTCCATTAAAAAAAATGAATAATAGAGTTATATTCTGGTCATTTAAACTTGCTGAAACTGTATTTTTGATGTTTACATTAAATCGAGTTCCAGTATATCACAAAAACGATTTCAAACTTTTTTTGGTGATGCGTCACCCTACTATAACGTTGTTGGTGTACCCCAATACAAAAAGCAGTTAGATTTTAGGTGCGATGTGGTTAAGATGATGGTGAAGGACTAAGGGTGATAAAGTTAGAATTTGTTTTAATTAACGTAAAATAGCGTGAAAATTGTTGTGTTGTTGTTGTGTGCGAGTGTTATATAATTATACCATAGTGTCATTTAAGTTGGTAAGTCAAACTATAGTTTTTATAATTATAATTTCCAAAAATTTTATTATCATGCCTGCTTTCTTTCAATTCGTCTTGCGTTAAAAATTTGGAATTTGTTTAATATTAAAAATACAAATAGCTTTTCTAGTTGCAAATTCATTGATAACATCACTTAAATTATTATAATATGCTATAATAATTATAGCTTGATTTGACAAATGACTCTAAGACATTGCACCCCGTAAATAGTTTTTTATAACTTTTAATTTAGAAAATGACCTTTCTCCAGTAGCGACAGATACAAGGAGAGTCACAAGAATTTTGAGAGCTACATATACATAAGTTCGAAAAAACGAAATATAAATTATTTGCTACAAAATAATTTAGAATTTCCGTAGGCGTTGTGTCCTCACTTACCAGTGATTTAAAAGTATTTATTTCTTCGAACAGCTCTGCACCGTTAATGTCTTTGTTTTTCGTCCGTTAAATATGTGTCTAAATCAAAACAGCTTTTTTAACTATTTCTGGATCAATATTTCTAATATCTAGTAAAACATTAAAAACAATAGCATGCTCTTTCAATTGGTTGAATCGCTGTTCGATAGAATTTTTTGTGCAATCAAGAATAGCAAAATAAAAAAAATATTTAAAATGATCTTTAGGGTATACCACTGGTTCATCTGTCGGCTCATATACAAAAAGACTTTTTTTTTGTTCTGATCCTGTTTGTAGAAACTGGTGGGAAATCGTGTCTTCATCAATTTCATTGCTAATAGTTTTTGCCTTTTCCATTGAAATATCAAAATTTTCAGCTGTTCTCTGAGTGGAAACAAATTGTATCAAATTTTGTAATGCGGTAAGACACTTATTGTTGTAGACATGTTCTGAATGACTTTACTGACAACGTTTATCTTTTCCAAAAGATAATGCCATATTGTTAAGGAACAAACGAATTTAAAAGACTTAATTTTTGTAGCCAAAGAATCCGCAGTTTGTCTTATGTTAGTATCCCTGGACTGATCTGTAGATAATTCGTTAGACTCGGGTAATTGGAAAAAGAGAGGTATGATAGCTTTTATTCTACTTTCCCAACGAGTTCCTGATACAGGTTAAATATTAAGAGAACTTACATTTAATTTTTGTATATTCTATCTATATAGAGATGACGAAAAAAAAAAATTATATACTAAAGAACGTTAAACCTTCACTGACTGATTTTGCAGCATCGTTTACTAGTAAATTCAAAGTATGTATGAGTAGCTCTAGGATTAACGGCAATAATACGGTTCTGTACCCCAGCATTTGCGTCACGCATATTAGAGCCATTATCGTATCCTTGGCCACGCATATGCTTATTATTTAAATTAAATTTGGTAGGATAGTATCAGTCAAATACTAGAAAATTCCTTCACCTGTTGTTGTCGAAGGGAAAAATCCTAAAAGCCTTTCTCTTATATTTGTCACACCCGTTGAGCAATCAAGGAACCTTACAATAAAAGTTAACTGCTCTGTATGACTTCGATCAGGAGTACTACCCATATAAATTGAATAAAATTTAGTATTCTCAAGTTTATTTATTATATTTTTTGTAACAGCATCACCTAGGAGATTAATAATTTTATTTTGAAAATCGGGGCTAATGTAATGAGGCATGTGTGTTTCCAGTACAAGAGATTTTTCTACATTTGCTAAGTGTTTTATCATTACCGGATCAAACTGACCCATCATAATTTTATAACATTTATAACAAAAGCAAGAAATTGCATTGGCTTTGTCGGAGTAAACTAACCACTCTTTTAATACTTTTTGAAGATTTGTTAAAATTCTAAAGTAATAAGTATTTGAAACTTCAAACAAAAAATTTTCACGTAACGCGTATCTGCCCGCGCGCGTAACGTATTTATTATAATTGTTTTTTCTATGCATAAATGCGCCCCTAAATGAAGGCGCCTGCGTGAAAACCACGCACTACACGCTTATCAGCTACGGCGCTGAGTAAGCATAATAAATAAATATAGAAATTTTATGATGCAGGTACCTGTACAGTAGGTACGCAATATCATATTCTGTATCATTTATATTAACAACAGTTTAAATTATTTTTATTTTTACTTTAAGACTGTACCATCCATTTAAATATCATAATAACTTAATACGTAGTATCCATATTGTCACGTAAAGTATAATTCCTTCTAATAAAACATAATTGTCACTATTATATTTGCAATAAGTAAAGTGTACGACTAGTGAAAGCAATTTTTTTATGACTGCTGGGTATTAAGAAAAAGCTATAAGCTACATTTTTTCCTTTCACTTGTAATATAAAAAAAAACTTTCTGCATGTGCATGAAGAAATAGCCTATTCCACGTATTTAAGTTAAATGGTGATGCGAAGTCACGATTTTTATATTGATGTTTTTGCTATGTACCATATATATTTCTAAACGAGTTACATATATATTAGTAATCCACCCACAAGGTGTCGTCATTCTGCCATAAATACACATGCGTTAAGAAAATGTAGGTAACTTTATGAATAATCATATAACTGAGCTCTCAAGAATCCAAAATCGTTATAATTGACGAAATAAATACTTTTTGTAAACATTTATGACTACTGTCCTTGTTTTTAACAAAAAACATGTATATTAACTGTGAGTTGTGAAAATTCATACACATAATGTAGGTGTTGTGATTTCATTCATTTTTTCCACATTCGTTTCTCAATAGGAAGGAGTCGACATGAAGATATGCTCAAGTTTATTTATACTATGTTGATTTGTCAGTCAGGCCACACAGTTAACAATTAAAATCGGTTATTCTATAATTCACAGATTCCTGCTACATCATAACAGAAACTGTAAACAACCTAACGAACACATAGCATTCGTTTTGAGTGAAAAATTCACTGTGAGCATTCATAATAACACATAAGAAATAAAACAACAATCCAAATAATTTTTTTGGGATTGATTTACTTTTAGGGGGCTAAACCACCGCAGAAAAAAATCCTATACACAATTTCGAGATAAATTAAAGTATAAAATTGACGAAAACCATTTAGTAAGTTAAGTTTTATGAAACTTATGTAAAAGTTAGTAAATCCTTACTGTCGCAGAAATTAACATGTAGGGGATTATATCGAAAAACAAACCACCGTAGGTTCCGTTTTCCACAAACTGTTATATCATTTTTTTCATTGTAAAATATGTGAAAGTAAAAAGAAACGTGTTTATTTAACACGATATCTTAGCACTCTATATAAGTATGTAATACATACTAGTAATTTATTCCAATGTTACGATTTTTGTTTGTTTCTTCGTGTTAAATTAACTCAATAAATTCTTACATTCTTTTAAAGTGCCACTATTTGAAATCAGCACTAATGAGGTAGAGAGACCACTAAATATCAATGTATGTATATACTAAGGATTTGTTCGAATTCAAGGCATATTTTATTTCTACAATAATTTCGATTGACTGGAAAATGTTTGCATTCCCTGAATAAAATAACGAGAACAATAATTTTGTGTCACATGTTTGTCATTCTACCAATCATAGGATAAATAAAACGTAAATATAAAACAGCATTGTTTCTAATATTCTGTAAGCTCGTTACATCAATCAAGGTCTATTTTTAAACTTCCAAATATAGACATTAGAACAACTTATATTGTAAAAGAATGTGTTCCTTTTCGGGATATGTCATTTTCTCCCAGACTCGTTCAGTTCAAATCTATCTATAATGTATTTCACCATTTCTCATTATGAACAGCTGTGTATTTTGAATTGTTAAGTATTTCTAAATAGTTAGTAAACGAATATATGTATTTGGATCAAACGATCTTGGAGACCACGAATCTACAAAACTTTTATTTATAACACTATCTACAAAGCGCTAATATATAGGAACACTCTATTCAGCATAAAAATCGTATATTTAATTCCATCATGCTCGTGTTGCAACTAAGTTGTTACATAATTTCTTAACATTAGAAATTACGTCGATCTTTATCAATTAAGGATACAGCTTCTTTGTTCCGTATCCCTTTACACAAGTACAGACCAGATTATCTGTAAAATTACATAACACAGTGAGTTTTTTGTGGTAAAAACCTTTTTGAACAATTTTATGTGGATTCTCTGTTGATGAGAGTCGACAGTGCCATGTATTGATCCTATGATTCGCTATTTAACAATTGTACGATATTTAAACTTGACAAATGCGCTACACATGACAGTGGCTTTCGCATGCAATTTTGCATTTAATTTAAATTATAAGAAAAAATTGACGCACTATATTCACCATTGGACGGTTAAGTAAGCTCCCCGATCGTGGCATATTTATATACAAAACGACTGCTAATATTTAACTAACGACTAATTTACAATTCAAGTTATTTTTCGGCCGTATGCTGGCACTTAGGAAATATTAGATAACGTTCGAAATATCTCCTGCATTGCATGTAAATAGTAACCATATGCCATGTTGCCATGCATACTAAATCAAACAGCAGATACGAATATTCTTCGTAAAATCTTCCAACCTTCGCAATTGATAGATATTGTATTTGCCCTATTGATTTCTTGGAACATTAGTGACTATAACTTTTAAATTTTCCCAAAGAACCTCTGCAACTTAGATATTAGTAATCGTTGTTATTTTACTATATAAAACACCTTTATTTACCATAGATACAATAAAATTCTATAATTTATAAATAATTTACATTTCCTTATTAAATTGGCTTTATTAAAAATATATAAGAATTTGATATTTTGTTGTACAGATATCTACACTTGTATGTAGGGTTGTTTAGTACGTAAATCTCCTGGAAAAGTACAAGTTTGCTATTGTTTTAAAGAATATCTAGATTGTATGTTACCTACTTGTTGACCACTCTGTACGAAACACTAAGTATAATAAAATTAAGAATGCAGTTTATTAATCTCACTAGACACAATATCTAGAAGCACTCATATATTTTTAAGTATCATTATATTTTCGAGCAAATAAGATAGTGTTTGTCAATTATATGATTATAGGCAATGAATGAATTTAATAGTAGCGATAATTCGATAGCACACGTATATAAATTTCATTGGCCTTTTGGTTCCGGACCACATTATTACATTCACGCTTACACACCTTCATATTCGTCCCACAGACTCCTTCTTTTAACACCTTGTCGTTAGAAAATAGCCCGCAATGGAAACGACCGCTATCTTTCACCTGTGAAATACGTCATAATACGTCAGCCAGTATTACGGAATCTACATTGCACTCTCCTCTATTTAGATCTGTTTAACAATTCATAAATTCAGCAAAAGAAATATTATCTTACGGTACCTAAAGCGTACACTTGCATAAATAAGTATAATAAGAAAGACGGCAATTGTTGTGCTTAAATTCATATGAATACAAACTTTACATTAATATAAAATATGAATTTTAAAGATCTTAGCTTCTTTTCTTACATTTGGTGTTAGCATAATATACAGAAAAATTTCAAATATAACGATAAATAATTGTTAGAGTTTAATTTTTCTTACATAAACGGAGTCTATATATTTACAAATCAATTATATCCATAAAACATAAATTCCGGACACTGACTGAGTACTTGTTAATAGATTGTGTAAAATAATGAGATTCCCATAAATACGTTGTACAAAATTTAGTATCTAGTTATGTATGTAATTAAGATAACTGTAACTTTACATACAAGTCTTTTCAAGGAACGCTGTAAAGATATATTGCATGAATAAGGAAAAGAACAAGTTAATTACGTTACAAAAGTTACCTACCATGATTCGAAATATTGGCACGCTTCACTTCGCATAACTTAACTCATTTTTGGCGGATGCAGCTGCGGCAACTTCGCAAGCTGTATGGTTTGTCAAGACTACCGGTACAGATCTTGTTATTTACTTTTAGTATATTTAAATGTGTTTTCGTAGCTTTGTTACGGCATTACATCACCGCATTTAATGTTGTTTTATTAATTATGTCCCATCATAGCAATAGTAGTAACTATGGTAGTAGGACGTGTTTTTTAGCAGATAGCAGTATTCGAAGAATTTAAAAAAGTTTTTCACTTCAAAAATTCAATTTGTAATTGCATGACAGAAGAAATAAATAAATTATCGATAACTAAATGAAAAATAAAGCCACCTTAATTATGGAAAAATTATAAACAAAATTACAAAAGGCGGAGAGATACAAAGGTATTAATAATTAAGCCAAAGATAAGAAAGAGAAAAAGAATGTAGCAACCCAAGATATAAAAGCAAACATTAATTCTAGTGGATTAATCATAGAAATGGAAAATATCAGGGATATTAGAAATGCAGCCAAGTTATAAACGGAGAAAATAAAAATGCAAAAGCTATTGTAACGAATAAAGTGGAAAAAAACTTCGGTAATAGATATGAAATAATGGAAACTAATCGGTAAAAATCGAAATTATTTTATTTTTTCTCGCACCCAACTTTGCTTATTATAAGTACCTATAAAATGGTTACAAAAGCTGTTTTCTTTACGATAAACGGTTCCGGAGATATTTCCAAAAAACGATTTTTTTAAATTAAATTTCACCACCCTGTATCTTGAAGATGGTGCATTTTAGAAGGTAAGTTGATAGAAACTTTTTTTCAAATGTTTGGACAAGGTATCACATCCTGAAGTCCTGCGCATATATTATGAAACACCCTGTATATGTATACAGTGTGTCCCCGGATCGACGCATTAATAAGTATAAGAGTCTGTAAATTTTTTAGTTGAAATTTCATCTTCTGGGGTACAACCCTGCTTGGGTAGAAAGTAATTTGTGCCATACTTTTAATTTTCAAAAATCACGCATGCCTTGGAAATTTACAAAAAGGTAGTTCTTTACTTTATTAATGATAAGAACTACCTCTTTGTAAATTTCCAAAGCATCCTTGTTTTTTGAAAATTAAAAGTATGGCACAAATTACTTTCTCCCCAAGCAGGGTTGAATCCCAGATGATGAAATTTCAACTATAAAATTTACAGACTCTTATACCTATTCATGCGTCGATCCGGGGACACTGTATGTATATATAGGTACTCAACAACATTACGTTTAGTACATTTTATTTACATAGATATGTTTGCATGCCTTTAACAAAAATCAATAAAACAAAAATATTAACAAAATGTTACTGAAATTTAATACATAATTTGCAATTAAAAAAAAAAACAAATAAAACGTTTCTATTTTTGAAAAATAATCTGATATATTTTTTGCATTGTCCTTTTTAGATAAACAACATTGTCTCATTCTCTTTGATTTCAAACACCTTTTTATTCTCGCCGACGCGGCAGCTGTTTTCAGTATTTTGTTCATTCCGAGAAGCGATATTTGTTCGTGTTAAGCGATTTTTGTTCGTGTTAAGAGAAAAAAATGTTGTACATAGTACTTTTTCGGGACCGCTTTATTGTTTCGTGTTAACCGATATTTCTTTTTAAGGGAGTTTGTGTTAAACGGATTTCACTGTATGTAGACGTTAATCATGAAGCTAACTAGAAGATGTGACTCGTCCGTGTTACAAATAAATGCAAACAACGCATTACGTGTAATATTCCTTAACGTTAAAAGCTTATTAAACATATGTATATGATTATATTAAACTACGAGGGGAAGTAAAGAAATTTAGATTAAACACAAATTTAAATTCCTTTTTCGATGTAATTTCTCAGATCTTTCACATAATTTGTTTATACAATCAAAAAAAAATCAAGACGTGCAAAGTGGACGGAAATAGATGACTTTACTACTTCATCATCAGTAAATATTTATTCTGGAACATATTTTTTCCATATACCTATTGGAAATAATAATCTGATGGAACCAAATCTGGACCTGATAGGGTGTCTTAGCGTTGCCCCTATAGAGCATCCATCGCAACATGACACTTGTGAACTGGTGTGTTGTTGTGCGAGGAAAACACCTTGATTCAATTTTCCTTTCTTTTTTCTTTAATATCATCTTTTAGTTGTTCTAATATTGTAGCGTAATATTGTTTCGTGATAGTGATACTGATATTTTTCCTTATAGTTAACGTCTGTAAAAGTCGCCTCAATTAGCCGGCCTGAACGCTGATCATCTTCATTAAACTCTCTACCTGGCTATTATGCCATTTATAAATCATTGTTTTACCAGGCAAAAATCCTCATGAACAGTGTCGTCTCGTCTTTAATGATATGTGATGCTTTTTCAAGCCTACTGAGGAACTTTATCACGAAACGAAAATCAATTCCCTGCATAGTTTTTTTTATGTGGATGAGTGCTTAGTTGCAGTGACTCCGTAAGCTGTATTACTTGTCCGGCTATAACTGCAACTCTCGCGGTGTAGTTTTGTGTGTGTAAATTGTGTTCAAATGGCTTTGTGACAGCATCATATCGCCTTTTATAATGCCGCTCTGAAAAATGTCACCGTCCCTACAGAGAATTGAAACCCGGCTCCTATCGTCCTGCCACAACGATAGTCAGCCACCTAACCACTGCGGGTATCGACCCGTTAAACTTAGATCTAAACCCGTTAGTACTTGTTTTATTCAGGATACACTACTTTATTGGGCGACGTCTTAAACATCACTAAACTGATTACACTGACACTTGGTATTGACAGTTGTATTGAGTCACCAATTAGTCCCAGGTGCATAAACAAAAAATCTCTCATCTATAACTCTTCCATTGTCCAACCCCTCAGCTCCAAAGCCATTGGTCGTACTCCTGATTTCATATACATACTTGAAACACAAATTTCCTAGAATAAGTGACACAAATAAGAGAAGGTATCCCTACCTACATATACCTTCTCTAATTCCTTATCGCCAAATACGATTACTAATGCACGATGAAGAGTGTGGTGAAAGCAGTTTGGCACATATTTCACATGTTACTCGAAATTTTTTGGAAAATTGGAAGGTGGAAAATTATCTTGATATCATCGATGATCTTATAAAATCTTAAAACCAGAGTTTTAATATATTCTTAAAAGTACACTTCCTGACTTGCACCTACACTTCTTCCAGAAAAATTCAAATCAAAAATTCAATCGAAGAGAGATTATTATTGAATAATAATAATAGTAATAATAATAAATGCTATAGATAGTAAATCAATGAATTAGTTAACTCCGGTCAACGGTATACATTAAACTGAGGTACGACCGAAAAATAATTTTAAAAAGAATTTCATATCACCGTATAATACTTAGCAAAAGTAATATCTCTTCTATGCGCGATTGTTGGGAAAGAACCATTAATTTTAAAATGATACTATAATACAACTATTGTCTGGTGGCTAAATAAAGTTTCATTTAAATGTTAAGAGCATAAAGTTATATATCGAAGGCTTCCACGGTCAGTCTTTTAATTTTTTGAAAAAAGTGCAAAAATGAAAAAGAAAAAAAAAAAAAAAAAGAAGGTTTTCGCCTCTAGCGTGGTTGACATCGACAACTAGTTTTGTCTGAAGAAGCCACTTACATTAGTGGCGAAACGTCGAAATTGTAAAGTTTTTTCATTTTTGCTTTATTTTAATTGTTATATGAACATAAAAACCCGTTAACATAAAGTTATATATTTATTAGTTTTTCTTTAAAAAATTACAAGTGGCATCAGTGGAGCCATCTAGCTTTTCTGTAGCGCGCTGTATTGAGTCAAACATTACTGGCTCTCTTTAATTTAAAATTTTCAAAAAAATTATTGAATGAAGTCTCGTTCAATTAATGAGCCATGTTATAACAAGAGCTTTATTCGTGCTAAATATAAGCATTATGGTGAAAGTCTTAGATTTATGAATTTAATTACTGTGAATATAAAATTACGTCTATTTCCTTTTTCAGTTTCTACAAGCTTGACGATATTATTACATTCAAAATATCCTAAAAAAGGCTGTTAAATGTTGATGATTATTTTACTTTGTTAAAATAAATATGTAGTCAGCAGCACTCAATTGTTAAAAACTCAATTAATGTATATATGTATATAAAGTGCAAAGTTTTTTGCAGTGAGTGTACATTAGTTTGTTATATTTATTAAATTTTCAATTTTGAAGTTTACTGTTAAAGTTCTTAAGTTTTGTGGATCATAAACTTCTTAAGATCCCACTTCTATGTAACAATGGTTTATGAAAACTAATAAAGCACGCAACGTAAAACAGTAAACATACTCAAGGTTACATAGCGACTCGTATTTTATAAATACCGTAAGGCTTTTTCATGGGCTTATGTAATAATAAATATTGACTATTCTGCTTAAAATGAGTACTTTGTATGTGGCCTTAGATAGGTAGATATTGCATACATCTTGATTCTCTTTACACAGTACTTGCAACAGTAGAAAAGCGTTTACTGAAATTATTATAATATATTATGTTTTCGTTCTACTTTTTGCTTTAGCTATTACGTAGAATGTTTAGTCTAATATTATTTTATTACCTATATAAATATAATAAACAGAGATAGTTTTTACATCACTCAAAGTTGCACCTTAGAAAATCCCTTTGCACAGCTCGTTTAGCTTAGCTCCGATACTAAATGAATGAGGAACCTATCATAGAACGTCAAATAATCACGTGTTGGGCGTAACGCAGCGCAGCTACAAAAGTTGGTCAAATTTAACTTTTGTAGCCGAACAAGCCGAGCGATTACCGTAAATGTCGAAGACCATGACTGCATCACTGTTTTGATTTCGTTAAAATGGATGAAATTGAAAAATTAATCAACTTAGTAGACGGAAAGATACAACTCAACACTTCCCTTGGTTGTCGACTTAATGACTATTTCCTGACTACTTCAAAAAGAATTTTCGTTTTCAATTTCATAGGTTGTGTAGTTTTAATTGAAGCGTTTCGCTCGTCAAATAACAAAAATTTGCTAAGACTATATACGAAAAATTAGCGGAGCTGAGCTATACTAACAAGCTGACCTAAACGAACTTTGTAAAGTCGCTAAGGCGCACCTTAAAACAGCATTGTTTCTAATATTCTGTAAGCTTCTTACATGAGTCAAGGTATACTTTTAAACTTCCAAATATAGACATTATAACTTACGTTGTGAAAGAATGTGTTCCTTTTCGTGATATGTAATACTTGTTAAACTTTATGCAATAATGATTTCAGATTTTCTCCCAAACTCGTTCAATTTAAATCTATCGATAATATATTTCACCATTTCTCAGTAAGAACAGCTGGATATTTTGAATTGTTATTTCTAAATAGTTAGCAGACTTATATATTTCGATCAAACGATCTTGAGGTCATAATTTAAAAATATTTATTATTTAATTTTCGAAAAGCTAATATCAATAATTAAATACTTAAGTTTTTTAAAAGAATACACCAATCCTTGTAATAAATATAAATAATATGAACAGCCAACTAATTAGTAGTTACTATGATAATAGTAAAATAACTTCGATCATAATTGAATATATCCCAAGTTAGGTCTGGTGTAAGCCGTCACTAATTTTGCCAGTCCTAGGTCCTCTTGTGTATATTAGGGTTTTTCGGGACATCAATAAACATTCATTGTTATATTCTCAAACTATACAAATGGTCGTTTCCACTATTATAAAAGTATGACTGCAATCAGAAGACACCAGTGAAAAACTTACTAGAATGCGCAGATTTTTTCTATTTGTTCTGAGTAGCATTTCCGCTGCTTCTTTTGATCGAACACTAATCTACTCTTCCTAATGGTTTATTCTGTATGTTCGACCAGTAGTCATATAATTGTAGGCACATTCAGTCAGACAATTTACTCTAAAAGTCGTTTGGGCGGTTTCCTAGTTTCTTTTAATTCTTGACTGCCTAGAACCTCTAAAAGAATTTCTCGGTAGTTCAATGTCTTTGTAAAACCGATACAATCAGCATTGTCATACATCAGCATGTCCTTTGAATTTTTTACTATCAGGGTAGCAATTTATAATTTCTTGATTGCATATTTTTGGGTTGATAATAATTATCCATGATTCCTCTTTAACTTATTATTCAGAATAATGTACTTGAATATCAGTTAAATGAAACTGGATCTAAGGGCACGTCGCAAATGAATTCTAATTATACAGTGCGTTCCAAATTTCTTTTAGTAACTTTAAATTATGTAGATAGAATATTTTTAACTGCATTGAATAAATCGCGACATACTAAATCAATTCGTTTTCAATATTTAATCTCTATGGTTTGTTATGTGTTGGCCGTTTACATATAGCAAATCGTGCTGGGGTTAACTTAAATCATATACCTAAAATTAAATTCATCAAAACACCAATTAACATTCTAAAACATAATTACAATTTCCGCCCAAAAATAAAAAAACAATGCTACTCGATTTTACAAGCTAATTTAAACTATATAAGCACAAGACTCATAAATTTGTTTGCCTTTTTCCAAACAATTTTAGAATGTCTTATAGTTCCCAGAATAACTAATTTAGATGATCTCATTCATATCTCTTAAAACAGAAAAATTTTCATTCCGAGATTGAAATAGAAAAATAGAAAAAGTTGTAGAGAAATATGATAAGACAGGCTTGTAGAAATGACTACAAGATATAAGTTGAAGGATATTTTTGAATTGTTCACGGCATATTCTTAGACTAAGTTTGCAAAAAAGAAAAGATTGTTAATTTTTTATATATTATTCAACTTTTTAGCTTCAACTGCCGTATGGAAAATATTTATTTTTTAATGTGTCGTGGGTGCTTAGTTGCAGTGACTCCGTAATCTATATCGCATGTATGGCTATCACTGCTTTGTGTGTGTAAATTGTGTTCAAAATGGCTTTGTGACAGCATCATACCGTCTCTTATAATGCCGCGCTGCTAATCATGCTTTGCTCCGAATAGCGTTACCGTTCGCTAGCGTTGGGTCGAAGTCGATCCGGATTTTAATTCTCCGAAAAAATGACGCCGGCTCTCTGGAAAATTGCAACCCGGCTCTTATCGTTCAGCCACAACGATAGTCAACTGCCTAACCACTGCAACCATCGACCTCGTTGTTATTTACAAACAATACTCTGTGGAAAACCGAATCAATTCATTACGACCATTTTTTGTAAGAAAAAATGTCTAGTACGAGTTCCTCGATAAAAATATGCAGAATCTAAACATTACTTTAAAGTTTGGTTTTAGTTTTATATCATATTTCAAAAAGTTTCAAAGAGCTTTCCCAAGTAATTCTCTAAAAATACTTTGATAAGCCCTCTGTTGAACATATAAAATACTAATTAATTTAAGAAGTTACAGCATAATTTCTGATCAAATTCAGTTTAGACCTGAGCAGTAAGTTGACGCATATCTCATTATACACCTCATCATTTTTTCGATAAATATTTAAATTAACATTGTTGCGTAGTTCTAAACCGCTTGACGTCTAGTTAAATATTGATAACTCAAAAAAAAAAATTGATTTGGAATTTGTAATAACTAATTATATTCGTTACCCGAAAATTTTAATAAATAATAATGTCATTCAGAAGTAATAAACAATCACTAATAAATATTAAATCTTACATACATAGAAACTAATAATGTTCTAAAATATCATATTTACCTACCAGGTAACAATCTATAGGTTTTTCTCTATGTGTTCGATAAGCTTTCTGAATTTCTGTTTGTCTTAATGCATGTGCTATGTGTAAAGCACTGGCATCGAACCTTCCATATTGATAGCCAGGAGAGTCGCTGTGATTATTTTGTGGATAGGCATTTGGACTGTACTGGGATGATGTGTTTCTGTCTCCGGGAGGCGAAGCTTGAAGGTTGGAACTACCATTTAGATGCGTCTTTATAGTTAAACCTGTAACAAAATAAGAATAAAATTAATTTTTAAATATTATATGTACTAAGTTACTAGTAATTCGATACGTTCTCTTGGAGGAAAACATGTATTATGCAAATCTCTGGTGATTTTCAGGTATTCTAATTTTTGTGTTTTTCAAAGAAAAATGTATCAAATGTTGTGTTTAAAGCTTCTATAAAACCATTCTTGACTTGTTTACTATTTATTATCTGTCCAATAGTATGATCATCCGTTTGGAATTAAAAATATTCGAATTGACTTCGATCATTTGTAAAATGTTAAGTACAAATTGCTTTAAAAAATTACTTATTTGAACAGCTCTAGCTGTGGCTCAATAAATATTTCTAATGAACATGTTGCTTAGGCTTTTCTTTATGAAACTTAGACACTATAAAATGACAAATTGTTTACTTAAGTCGGTTAATTCAAAAAAGTACACACAATGCAGCGCCGGGCGATACCAGAGTTAAAAAAAATTGTAGGTATTAAATTGATATTTATATATTTACCTTTTGCTGTTGATTAACTTTTATATTCTTTGAATCTTTAACTGATTTATCGTCATTAGAAATTAATAATAATATAAACTTCAAAAATTATGTTAATCTAAAAATAAATACTTAGTCACGTTTGGTCTTGCTTTAGTAGATCCCCGGCAGCATCCCGTCACTAACAGCATCACAGGTAGTAATCACCTTACTGATTTGTGTTCAGTTGCACAGCTGTATGTGTGCCGATTTGTTAACTGATGTAAACCCTTATGAAAGCAAAAAATGTCAAGAACCTTGAGTATACTGTGAGTGTTGAATGTGACATCGATGCACTGACATTTGTTTTGTCTGTGAATATTATGACGACGATGCCGAAGAACCTCCTATGAGGTAACACCAGTGTTTTTTTGCATTTATCTGTAATAAATAAAGTCGCAACACTATCTGTGCACCACAAGGAAAAATTCGACCTACGGTACGCAGTATTGGAAACTATTTTAACCTATTTACCAGCAAAACTTTCTTGAAGATAGTTGGAGTTTCATCATCTCATTTTTTCCCATATCTGGAAAAATCTTGCATCTTGCCGCTCCTACAAACGGTCAGCTTGATCCAGCGGCGGATTTAAGCATAAGCGCACTAAGCGCGCGCTTAGGGCCTCGCTCAGAGGGGAGCATCAAAATTTCAACAGGTAAAACCAAATTTTTAAAGCATCCCCCTTATAGACTTATACAAGATGCGGGACTCTTCTGCACGTCTATGTGTTCTGGCTCTTCTAATCTCGCGCAATTATTTTTTCCCTTCCCCTTCCCCTGGCTGCAGCGGTCGGTGCACGTGCACTCTGGGCCAGGTTCAGTAGTCAGTGCTTAGCGTCTTCCAGCGCGACTCATTATAGCGCCCATCATTATAATAGGTATCCTCTGTTTCCACTATTTTATGAACAAATTCTGTTACCTACTTTATCTTAGCTTTACAACATACAACAACAACTTTCTGTGTCCCTACCAAATAAAATGAAGCGATGCGAGTCCAGTGCTGCTAAACGAAAACGAAAAAGATTGCAGGAAGAAGATGCCAAGCGACAACGAAATGCCTTATGTAAATCTCTTGCGGGAGCTCAGACAAGTGAACAGGAAACTGAAACTAATGATATTTCTGACTGTGACAATGAGACTGAAACCAACACTGATATTTTCGTTGGTCAAGAGATTGACTCTTTACCAGTACAAGAAAATGACGCTAGTGCATGTATAAGTATTGAACAAAATAAAAATGGTATACTGGATGTTGATGTTCAATTAGAGACAAAATCACAAATGACTCCAGCAAGCTACCCAAGTGATATTGCATTGTGGCCTAGTTTTATAACAAATATAATAAATAATAAATTGATTGATTTTTACCTGTTAAATAAACCTAAAAATATCGGCGACCTTATAGATTAAAATTAAAAATTGAATATGAGGACAGAAACAGAACATACTGCAGAAGCTTTCAAGAATCGAATTTCTATTACATAAAGGCAAATGGTGAAAAGGAAAGGCGGGAATGGTTGATTTTTACTCAAACATCTAAGTCAATATACTGCTATGTTTGTAAATTATTCTCTCGATCTTCAAAATTTGCTACTAGGGGATTCAATGACTGGGAGAACGTTAATAAATGTTTAAAGGAACATGAGCATTCGCCAGGTATAATATTTTAATTTCCCTGTTTCGGCTTGTAAGGTAATATTAATTTAAAATGTTACAGAACACAGAATTTCAATATGCAGCTTGAGTAAAAGATTGTCGACAATGGGAAGAATTGATACACAAATTCTTCAACAAATTGAAACCGAAAAGGATTATTGGCGAAATGTTTTGAAAAGGGTTGTTTCTACTGTAAAACTATTAACAAAATTGGGAGTGGCGTTCAGAGGTCATATAGAGGGAATGGATTCCCAGAGAAACGGAATTTTTTTTAGTTGCATTGAATATTTAGCCGAATATGACGAATTTTTGAAAAACCATTTAATGACATACGAAAACTGTGGCAGCAGTAAAACCAATTATCTATCTCATCATATTTTTGATGAATTTATCAATATTATGGCCCAATCTGTTTTGGATAAAATTACATCAAAGGTCAAAAATGCCATATATTATTTCATCATCGTGGACTCGACACCAGACGTTTCTGTGGATTTATCCAAATTGAGCATCACGACAGTGCATATTTAACAGACGTTGTTTTAAATACACTACAGAACTTTGGAATCTCGGTCACTAATTGTAGAGGGCAGTCATATGACAATGCTGCGAATGTGACAGGAAAATATACCGGCTTACAAGCAAGAATCAAAGAACATAGTGAAACCGCGTATTATGTGCCATGTGCTGCTCACTCCCTCAATCTAGTTGGAAATTGCGCTGCAGAATCATGTTTAGCTTCAGTTGATTTCTTTTCCTTCGTAAATAATCTGTTTACATTTTTTCATCCTCTACAAGTCGTTGGAAAATTGTAATAGATCATTTATCTCGTCCCAACTCTAAACATTTAAAACGTGTTAGTGACACCAGATGGTCAACAAGAGCTGATGCAGTGTTGGCTCTTCGCAAAGATTACCAGAACATAAGGAAGCGTTGAAAGAGTTTTGTGAGAGCTCAAACCAGCAACCAGCGAGTAGGGTAGAAGCTAAAGGTTTACTTAAAAAAATGGATGAATATGAAACAGTTTTATTAACAGTTTTGTGGAACAAATTGTTATCCAGAATCAATTCTACCAGTAAATCTCTTTTGGTTACCGAATCAAATGTTTTGAAATCTCTGACCGAATTTGTGCATAATGTTCGAAACAATTTTGAAAGTATTGAAAATGAAGCAACCGAGCTGTTGAATGTGATGGAAGATGATTGCCGAACTTTTAAGGATGAAAGGTAGAGAAAAATATAAACACATCGTTTTTTATGCGCTCCTTTTTAGTCATACCTATAGTGGTGTAAAAAAGTCTGGAAAATGGGGCCTCAAATTTTCGTAGCGCTTAGGGCCCTTAAAAGCTTAAATCTGCCACTGGCTTGATCATATGAGTGAACCTATATACCACATCTAAAGTTTTGAGAAATTGTTGGAAATAGAAATATGCATTTACTCTGAATCATTCTTCCTGCTAGCCAATTTTTTGTTTTGCAAGTTTAGTCTAAACCATAGTTATGCATCAGACTTTCTTTGTTAATTTTTGTGTCGTGAGAATTGACCTAGCTTGCCACTGTTAAGAAGTAGTCATGTTTAATCCAATTTCAAACTCACAAGGATTTTGTAAACTTCAAATGTTTATATCAAAAAGCTTTTATGTGACGCCCTGATTTTCTTACACTTTTCTCATACCTTTTTTAATGTACCTAGTAATCCCTCTCTCAAATATTCCTGTATACAGTGATATATGGCTTAAAGGGTTTCATGACATCTCATAATTTTCTTTTATTACACTGGTTAAATATGAACAGAATCCTTCATACTTCGCGCATACTGTCGCTCAACATTGCTAATTATACTGTATAAGAATTAAGAGTAGGTACAGACGTCATGTATATTTTTGAAAATTAACATTAAATACAATAGATATCTATTATCCAAAACAAAGATACAAAAATTTTAATATCTCAAAAAGATTGCACAACATATTAAACGAATTAAATTTACTTCTTCTTTATTGATCTATCATATCTAAAACAATGTATCAAATACCCAATAATTGGTAACACAAATAGAAGATGATCTGCAACATCTGCTGTAAGAACGAAAGCTGTAAACTATATATCTGGATCCAGGAAAATTTCCCGAAAACAATTCACCGACAGAAAATTCCTCGACAACAATTCACCGACAAACAATTCCTCGACAGAAAAATTAAACAATTCAACGAATGGAAAATTCCCCGACTGATCTTAATTTCTAATTACACGGTTTTTATATTATAAAAATACCTTAACTAAGCAAAACCTATGTGTACCTTAGAATTATGATCTAATGCTGATCTTCTAATCTATCTATATCTAATGATGATCTTAAGATAACCTCACCGCTACAGGTGCAATACGTTATTCATAGCCCTTGACCATAAGAGAAAACCATTTTCGATTATTGTTGTCATTATTACTATTATATAAACAACAAAGAAGAGGGTAAAAATCTTCTATTATAAAAAAACCAAAAAAAAATCTAAACACGCCAGAGAATTTTCCTGTCGGGGAATTGTTTGTCGGTGAATTGTAGTCGAGGAATTTTCCGGTTCCCTTACAAATCCTCAACCAAAATAATATTTCAATAAATACTATACAAAGATATTTCGCATTGTAGTTCCATCTTATTCCTAAAACTATTCAAGTTTTTCCTTTATAGTGTTACAAAATTTCAATATAACAGTGTTTCGCCCTTACTAGTGAGGAGTTTAAACTGTTATTTATAAGGAATACATGCAATTGTTAAAAATAATACTTCCAATAAATAGTCGTATTGCTTTTTAACAGCAAAAGTAAGATGTATTGAAAAAGAATCCTCTACTTCTTACAGATTTAATAAACGTGTGTTTCGGCCAAGGCATTATTCTGTATGTCAGTTCTTGTTTTTTTTTTAATTTATTTATTACTCCATTTATATAATATAATATGTTAATATATGTAATATATAATGTTCCTTGAGGTAACCGGCAAAATTATATCATGTGTTCCATAGATGATTCTGATCTAAAAAGTACATATACACCATAGGTCAATTCCCTTCGACAAAAATAAAAATGTGCTTACGTTAACGCTATTTATATATGAAATAGCACTTTACACGCAGAAAAGAAATAATCGACTAGCGCAGTGATGCTAATTTGTATGTATTTACCATGTACCATGTACCATGTATAACCATGCCTAAAACGTATACCAACGCAGAATACGCTGACGTGGTGTTTGTGTATGGATTTTGTAATGGAAGCGGACGTGATGCACCATGTATCGTGTAGTGCCTCACCATACGACATTTTCTAATGTATTTCAGCATTGGAGGGAGACGGGATCTTCTCCCAATTCAACGGTGGAAAAAGAATTTGATAGTGCTCAGCAAGCTAACGTTGTCCTAAATGAAGTTGATAGTAGATACAAGTATACGCAGAATTTGTCAAGTGGCCGGTGTTCGTCATACTCAGGTTTGGCAAATTTTATATCTCAATGGACTTCATCCTTACCATCTTCAGAAAGTTCATCATTTATTACCAGGGCACTCGCCCAATCGCGTGCAATTTTGCCAATGGTTGCATAATAATTTAGAGCTTATTTCGCGTATCCTTTTTGCAGACGAGTCACAATTTATTCGAGATCGTATAAACAATACCAGGAATTCTCACTATTGGGTCCATCAAAACCTACATAGTGTAATTGTGGGCAATCACCAATATCGTTTCTCTGTGAATGTATGGTGTGGGTTGTTAAATAATCACATTATTGGACCGCATTTTATTGAAGAATTTGCCAGAATACATGGAAAATATTCCACTAGAATCTCGACGCGGCATGTTTTATCAACACGACGGTGCTCTAGCGTTCGGTAGGGAAGTTGTTGAATATTTACAACAAAATTTTCCTGGACGATGGATAGGAAGAGGAGGCCCTATACCATGGCCTACAAGTTACCCTGACATTACGTCACTCGACTTTTTCTTTTGGGGTTACCTTAACTCTCGTGTTTATAAAAATGGTAAGCCAGACAAGTGAAAAGAATAGCAGCATGTTTGGAAAAGCGTAGGCGAACAATTCGAGTAGTTATTATAATAGTAGTTTTTTATGTTACGTTGTAGTTTCTTAATAAAATGTCTATTGGTAAACATTTCTTCTTTTATCGATATCTCGAAAACGGAAGGGAATCGACCTATGGTGTATATGAACTTTTTTTATCAGAATCATCTCTGGAACACATGATATATTTTTTTCCGGTTACCTCAGGGAACAGCCTCCTGTATATATGGCCTATAGAAGCACAAACTGTGTTTGTTGCGTGGGAAGAATTAATAACTGTGGCTCCAATTTCCAATGAATTCATGTGGAATGTGTTGCTCAATGAGTGGAATAATATTCCGGTTCGTACTCTATGAAAATTGATACAAGAAATGCCGCGGGTGGTACGAACTCATTTGCACACGGGAGGTGCTTTCTTTGATGATACACAAATTTAGTATTTTTTGTAAAAAATTTGATCAGAGAGGTTGTTTTTAAATTTAAGATGTTTTTTTGCTCTTTTTTTTTGTTTACGAAGCTTTTGTAACTCTACAAACTTGATAAGATTATAATTAATTGTACATTTTCTTTTAGCTATTACTGTTATATGCTTTGGAACACCTGGATAAACAGCTCATTCACAATTAAAGATATGATATAGCTGTAATGAATCTATCTGTAATATGCTGTGACATGTATTCTTATTTTTCATAATTATGTGTATACTGCTACATCTTAATGTATCTCACAATAATATAATTATCTCGGTGTAAAGAAATTATATACTAGTACATAGTATAGGTATATATGTAAGTTGAATAATTTTAAAATGTTGTGTTTTGTCTCCGAAAGATTTTAATCAATTTTAACATGTTTTCGTGTTTAATAACTGAAAAAAAATTTTAACACTACATGATAGTGATGATATAGATATAAAATTGTCATGATTGTTGGGTATGTCCACTTTGTGAGCTTTGGTTCTCTAATTAGTCAATCTTGCTTATGTTTGAAGAAGGAGAATAAAAGCTCCGAAACGTTACTTAGCAGAATTTGACTGCGTTTTGATTCTCTTCACGAAACCCTTATTCTTGATCTCCAGTAAATACATTTACCAATTTAACGACGATAAGTGTCAGCAACTTTATCATTCCGAACTTCAATTTAATATATGTAAATATATATACAATATAGCAAAACATACAATGTATTAAAATACTTTATAAGGTAATAGCTAATCTATTTTGCACTGTTTCTCGGTAATTATAATGTTGTATATGTATTTTTTACGGTTTAATTTATGAATCATTTTCTGATGGTGGTAAAAATATAAAATTACCGAAAGCTAAAACATGTGTTTAATTTTTCTAAGAAGTATAATAGGCCACTGCGACAAAGAAATGTAGCCCACAATATTTAAAGAATTAGGCCGGTTTTACACATACCGATATTATCGGTATCGGTGTTGGATTGAAGCAAACATACATTGAATGAAATGCCATCGATATCGTTGCGCTTGTCGGGTGGCTCTGTTGATATCGGACGGAAACGTATCGTTTCGTTTCACTACGCAATGTAAAATGAATACAGTTTTCACACAGACAGGTACACTGATGCAAGACTACGCCACCACTTGACTGTATCAGATGTCCGACACCGATACCGATAATATCGGTGTGTGTGAAACCGCCCTTATGGTGAGTCAGAAATAGATTTACCAACGACATACTATTATTTCAACAATAACCAGTAATATACTTGTACTTATACAAGGCTATTATTGCACCACACATTGAGTTCTGTACTACAATATTATTAAATCTCAATAAAAATGAATCTGCGCAACTCCAAAAAATTCAAAATAGAGCCATGAGAGTTATATTGAAATGTGATCGATATACTCCAATAGCTCTTATGTTAGATGCGCTGCAATTTATGAATGTTAGACAAAGAATTTACTTCAAAAGTGTAATATTTGTGCACAAACTGAAAAACAATATGTTGCCACGGTATCTTAGTAGAAAAATAACAATTGTCAATGAGATTCATAACTACGAAACTAGAAGTATAAGTAATTTTTATATAAATCATTATAATAGAACACAAACTTCTAAAAATGTATTTATTCAAGGACTAAAACTCTATAATAACCTACCGCATGACATTAAAAATGCTATGAATTTCAATTTATTCAAAGATTTACTGTACAGATACACATTGGCGCATATCTAATGTAGTAATTATATCTATTAGGCATGATATACTAGCATAAGGTGAATACAATTTAGTAAGAAATATTTAGTAATTTATATATGTATTGATCTATGTATATGCTAATAGCTAACGCTAAATAAATAATGTACTTACTTACTTACTTACTTGTTCAAAACAGACATCTTACAATTCATTGAAACAACCTTTTAATACTACTTACGCTATTTCAGAAATAACCATTGGTTTTTCTCAGCTCTTGTTCACAAAACAAACAAAAACACAATACTTGTTAAAAAAAATGTTCTCCAGACTACAAATTACAGTCTCATTTTTGAAGAGCTAGTTGGTCGAAAAGTCCACATTGCAGAAATAAAATAATAGTTATAATGACTTTGCGAGTAAAAGGTTAACAAAATAAAATAACATTTTAACACTGGTGTCATACAATATGTTTTCTACAAACACAATTTTCATTTCAATATTGTAATAAGTTTATTATGACGTTATTGAAATAAACTAATTTGTTTGTGATAATAAGCTTGCCAATCGCGCTCATCATTTTAACAGCACTTCCGCCATTTTAACAATAGTGTTAAAAGTAATGACTTTATCGCACGCTACGCAATAATATAGCATTTTTAATTGAAGTTTGCCGTGACAAAACTTTAAGCAGTGTTTATAGAAAAAAATCATTATTTTTTAATATTTTGATTTATTACATTTATGTTTATGGTAATACTAAATAAAATTTCAATCAAAATGCAGATAATAATATAATTTGTTAAAGAAATTAGTCATATAAAATTGTACAAAACAGTAGTTTTACTATTAATACAGTAAAATCATTTTTATACGATAACACATGAGGGTTTCACTAGTAACGGGACGGTCTCTTACTTGCAAAGAATGCGTTTATTAATAATTCCTTTAAACCAATATTGTATGTAGCAATAGTGACTATAATTTAAAAATATTTGTATGTATAAGGGCGCCCACAAAAAGTATGGTACATCAATGTTAGGCTTTTTTTCTACACTCTATATTTAAATGTAATTTTGACTTGTACGAAAAAATACGATTAAGTTTTATAATGGTTTGCTATACCTAAGTATTACAATTTTTTTTTAGAAAAGTATTATTGTTGTAAGTAATTTAGTTTTGGCATAAATTCGTTTGAAAAAGTCATTGTATTCTGAAATAGTGTGATAATTACCCAATCGATTATTATACTACGTGCTCCAGAGTGAATTTGAGGCTGCTCAGAATATTATGTTATTTTATACATACATGCGAACCTTATTAACTTGGTTATTTTAAACGGAATATTTGTACACTATATGTTTTTCATATTGTCACTTTAATAATTATCGATGAAATGACTATAATAATAATAATAATAATAATAATGTCTGTCCAACAGTACAACCATTTACAGGACAACAATGATAGTATATGTACATGGTGCAAAAACCAAATAATTAACAAAAATAATATTGAATATAACAACTAATGAAAAAAAGAAGAAAAAAAGAAGCGAAAATAAAACAATTAATTCGCATCGTAGCAATACAATATACGTGAAAAGTAAGAAAAATAAAAATTACATTACAAATAAACGGTGCTACTGCAGCACTAAACTAAAATTATATACTTAAATATATGGCAAGTTTGCATAGTATTTATTAAAGTTTGTTGACATATGAAAGATGGGCGATTTTATTAGCATATTGGTTTTGGGTTTGGGCAGTGTTAGTACGTTTGAAGATCGTGTATTAAATGTCGGCACAGTGAAACAAACTAATGCCAAAAAGTCGGGCGAGTCTACTTTGTTTGCTAGCAGATTAAATAGGAATCTAGCACTACATTTCTCTCGCCTGTCAGACAGAGATGCAAAACGATGATCCTCCAGTAAGGACACATAGTTCGAACCACGTCCAGGGTATACACCAGTAATTTTATAAGACAGATACTTCAAAAATCGTTTTTGTACCTTTTCAATTTCTAATCGCAGGTATATGTAATGTGGGTACCAAACTATGGAGCAATATTCCAATCTACTCTGTACAAGTGAAAAGTATAAAGTTTTAATCGCCTGGATATTATTAAAATTGCGACAAGACCTCATGACAAATCCGAGAGATTTAGAAGCACACAGGCACATGGTGGAGATGTGTTCGGAAAAGGTCAATTGAGAATCAAAGAAAACGCCTAAATCGCAAACCTTATCTTTCCTGGGAACCAGATTGCCATTTATAGCGTAAGGAAACAGCGTAACCGTAGAAGACCTGGTGTAGGATACTACTGTGCACTTATTTACGTTTAATGACAATCTATTTAACGAACACCATTCCGATATCAAAGTAAGGCTGGTCTGCAAGTTAATACTATCCGGGATGGTACCGATAGTACTGTAGATTTTTAGATCGTCGGCGTATCCCAAGACCTGGCATCCAATTTTCTCAAGTAAGTCGTTAATGAAAATATTGAAGAGTAATGGACCAAGGTTGGACCCTTGAGGTACACCAGAACTTATTCCAAACGTAATAGATGAAAATCCATTATATGTAACGTAGCCTGTCCTGTTACTAATATACGATGACATAAACCTCACTAGTGACGGGCAAAACCCAATAGCATCAAGTTTGTGTAAAAGGATGTTGTGGTCTATTTTGTCAAAAGCTTTGGTAAAATCCGTATATATGACATCGACCTGCTTGCGCTGATCTAAAGCTGATGACAGGTACTGCGTTATATTTACGAGATTTGTTGTTGTAGATCTTCCACTCATAAACCCATGCTGGTAAACCGACAAGTACGGCCTGACGTTAACATAAATTTTTTTATAAAGTATTTGTTCAAAAATCTTAGCAAAATTTGGCAAGATACTTATTGGTCTATAATTAGCAATGTTTTTACGATCACCCCGTTTATAAATTGGTATTATTTTACAAAGTTTCCATTTATCAGGAAACACTGAGGTCTTTATGCATAAATTAAATAGCACTGCTAAAGGAAAAGCTAATACAGCCGCACAGTTTTTAACAACCACACTAGGTATGCAATCACTACCCGCAATCAAGTCCGTACCCAATTTAGTCGCACTGCACATCACATCTTCTTCTGTTATTGTGTTTATGGAAAATGATGAACATGAACTGGACAGACATGAGGAACTAGTTGCGCTCGGCTGATATACTTCAGAAAAGTGTTGAGCAAACTTTTCTATTATATCTGATGGCTGTGTAAGTTCCTGTTCATTAAAGATCATTTGACCTGGAATACGCGATGTGGATCTCTTGCTGTTTACGTATGTCCAAAACGCCTTGGGATTACTGATGATGTCGGATTGAATCTGTGTCAGATAAGCATTGTAAGCGGCTTCAATTTCATGTTTAAGGATTTGTCGTAGTCTTCTAAATTCGTCTAAGTAGTATCCGCGTCCTGTAGTTTTCCATTTCTTAAGATAATATTCCTTTATATGAATAAAATGTTTAATGCTCCTATTAAACCAAGGTGGATAATGACGGCTAGTTGTTTTAATTTTGGGTACACAACGATCAAATATGTTATAAAGAGTTTGATAGAAATTATTCACAGCTGGTTCGACAATCCCATAATTTGTTAAAAATGTCCAATCAATTTTGCCTAGCTCAGAACATATCGCAGCTATATCGGCTTTATGAAAATTATAACGAATGTTATCATTCGACCGAAAATTGATTGGCTTTTCGGTTGTGCCTAAATCCAAAGTAATTTCCAAGGCTGGATGATGCGAATCCTCGACAACAAATGGTGTTAAGTCATGAGTAACTTCAATGTTTTGCGGTAAGTTGGTGAGTACGAGATCAAGTAATCTGTTGTTAGAGTTTGCAACTTGATTAATCTGCCTCATTGCCAGTGCTTCCATGAATTGGATTATTATTTTAGATTTTCGATCTTCTAAGATGTTCTCATTAAAGTGGGGGCATTAAAATCTCCGACAATAATGCACTGTTTATCTAGCAATAAAATCATCAAGGCATCCAAGAATTTATCGTAATCATCGATATTTATGTCTGGCGGTATATATATGTTAACAACATACAACGACAGATGGCGGATATGACACTGACACATTACTATGTCTATTAACGGAGCAAGTTCCGCAATGGCAGAAACATCCACAAGGGCAGTATGTGTAGTTTCCGCGAAAGCTGAAAGGACACCACCTCCAATAGTCCGACCAACCAATTCAAATTTTCTATCGTCTCTATATACATCAAATGTCGAATCAAAAAGTTCTATGCTACTAATATCACTGCTAAGCCATGTTTCTGAGAATAGAACAACATCCGCATCGATATCATTTTGTAAAGAATGAATGTTATGAATTTTAGTACGTAAACCACGTACATTCTGGTAACGTATGCGAATTGTGGTAATATTGTTAGAAGTAGTCAGTTTAAAGGATTTCTCAACTTAATTATTTTTGGCACATCATGTATATATTTTTATGATTATATCCGTTTCACCAGCTTCTCTTCTATGATCCAGTTCTTGTTTTATCTTCCGATACATTTCCAGTTGGTAGGGTGTCTTGTCCTTCGACACGCGTATCATTTTAAATTCGTTGGACGACTTTAAGTTTTTAAAATTACGAAGTGCTTTCGCAACTTGGGCATCGTCAGTAAGCGTCAATTTGATAGGTCTTTTTCTGTCACGCTTAGATGGATCGTATTTTCCCAAACGAATTGGACTAAAATCATTTTTCGGTATGTCCAAGGCAGCCAGAATGCCGGTTACAGTTGTTACGTCAGTAGCTATCTGTTCATCCTTGCCGACATCAGATCTTTCAGGCACATTGAACAGTATAACATTGTTTTTACGTCTCTCCCTGTCTGCCATCTCCTGGATAACCGTCTCCATATCGACCGGATTTAGGTTCTGCGTAGGCGTTACCCTGGTCTTCAGTAGATCTAGTTCACTTTTAAGTTCCTGAACTAATTCCTTCAAAGAATGAAGATTTTTCAACTGACCTTTAAAATCATTAACTATATCATTCTCTAATTATTATGTAATAAACAATGTACAATAAGTTTTTAAACTTAATAATTAGTCAAGTACGCGATAAAGTGCTTTTGGCATGCTATTTTCATGAGAACTAGAAGCTATAGATTTATCGGAAAATGGTGTTTCTAATTTTTCGATAAGTAAAAGGAGGCGGTTCGCGGCCCTTAATATTCTACAAAAAAACGTAACATCAATGCCTTTCTATCATGTCCAAGCAGTTTTATTCAAATTGTGACTCACGTTTACTATTATAAACTATAGAAGTTTGAGTCAGAAAGTTACTCTCGTTTAACACAGTTGAAATACTTGATTTGCATCTATTAATTTTGCAAATAAGAGAATATAACACTTGTGAAAGAATTTAATATTAATAATTAAATAATATTAAATTCACAACAATTATTAAAATGTGTAAACTTTACTCCACTATGCGCTCAATATGCTATTCCTTTTATTTAACATTATGTAGCAATATTTGATGTAATAAAACTAAATACATTTAATATTTTAAGTTTCATATCATTTACAGTTGGGAAGGAGTAAAGTAAACGATATGTTTGATACAACCTCATCTAGAGATATCCATAGACGCTAAATCTGGAGATATTCTACGCCTACATCTATTCTTACCCATTTTCTGGAAACTTCCTATTGAGATAATTTCTCGACACATTTGAATAAATGCCAATAATTACCACTCAAAAATTAACGCTCTAACCACTTTGACGATCGAAAATATGGAACTAACATTTATTTTCAGTGACAAATAATGAAAATTATGCCGATTTGGTAAACCATTGTTACAATACATCACTTCATCCGAAAATCGTACAATCTGCTCCGACGCGATCCAATGTCCATAAATAGAATTCTACGAGCATATCAAATTCCCTTTCTACAAGTTTTGGTGTGTTTGAGTAAGAAATGTGACATATAACATTTTTAAGAAACCTTAACCTTTTTAATACTTTCTTTTTGCGATGTTCTCTATCAGAATATTTCGGAGAATTAACTTTCGCTGCTGGAGACAGTTCTCACAACATTCTCCGATTGCTAGTATGTACCATCTTAGCAAATTAAATGCGAATTTTTCAGCGAGGAATTTCCATTTACTAAATAAAAGCTATACTTTGAAGCAAATTTAATATCTCTAACAGAGAGTACTGCTTTGATGAACTTCTTTAGAATAATTAAATTCACTTTAAAGCAAAGCCTTTATTTACAAAATCAACGTTCACCGATAAAAAAATCGCATTAAATTTGCCAAAGATGGTACAAGATGGCCATAACAATTCTTTATTGAAACAAATATTGTTTCATTGTAGCGAGTGAAAAATATTAAATCTACTTGAAACTTAAACAAAACTAAGGTGGCATTTAACGACAGCACTTTCTTATAAAGCAATCACCGACAACATCATCTTCAAATAATAGCGAAAATTATTGTAAATTTGAAAATACGTACAATTCTCTATGAATCTACTATAGCATTTGCTATTCCAATATGTTAAAATATTGGTGAAATGTACATTATTTCAAACAAAAAATTAACTGTAATGTATCGCATCTTTTTGCAACACTCTCTATACAAAAAAAATATTTTTTTTAATTGAAGCATTATTGATCCACATAACTTTAAAATAATTTCAGAAAGATGTATCGTTTAGACGTAAGAGACCAATCGGTGAAATACTCTGTATACGTAAATATAAAAAAATACTATACACATTTTTGAATAAAGTGGTATTTCCTTAATACCTTATTACCCTCAATTTGCAATAGTAACCAAACGAAATATTTTTCCAAAATTATTAATTATTTTCCAGTTAATGATCGTGCCTACAAAACATGGTTTCATTTCCATTTAATTCTGAAGAGTCACGGTTGCAAGTTTAATGAATCACGTCATTCATTTTATATCTACATATAGTAGTTAAACAATGGAAATCTATTTCCCTTTTTGCTCTAAAAATAATAAAAGTACCGCCAATTCACTGCACCCATGTTTCTATTTCTGTATGGTTTTGTGAGGCACGTGTTTATTGTATAGGGTTTGCGCGTATCGTACGCTAGTTCGACTTCCGCTTGTGCATTTTATAATAATAGTAATTTATTTCCTAATTGAAATGACAGCAGAAAATGATATAAAATATAAACAAACTGGTTATATTTGAAGATATACATATAAGTAATATTTTCAAAGATCGATTTAGGTACATTATGTGTATTACAATTTTTACTTAAAATTTAAGAAATAATTGAACTATCTAATAATACACAGGTTGTTGCGTTTAAAAAAATATAACTTTGACGTGCCACGACTTTACCACCGACCCTGTATATTTAAAATTATTATTAGCTAATAAGCATTTAAAAACCCTAAAACTTTTGTATTTAACTTTTTCCGGTATCTCGTATATTTTACCCAATAATCGACCGTTTCCATACATATCAGCGACCCTGTATATTCAGTTTTAAATGTTATATAATATAATTTTTCGTTTTCAGTTATATAATATATTCTAACTACAAATAATTGAGCAATACTTTTGTTATTTTAAATGGATGATCTCGCAGCATTAATATACGATGTTTAACTCGAACTCTTAGGTTTATGGACTGGTAGATTGTCATTGTGGTCAATTTAAGAGTTCTAAATCTGGCTGTCAGTTGCACCAAAATTACAGTGTTGGATACTTTTAAAGATGTAATGCGACGTTTATACAATTAATAACATCAATAATTAGTGCAATAAATTTTTAGAATTTATGTTTTGCTGAAATAATATCACCACTAGCTGTGATGACTTTTCACTGGTTTCTGATATCCTTATTAGCCGGTTCTAACATTTAGTAACATTTGTGTTAAATTCAGTGCCACTAATTTCGGAGCTTCAGGTTCAACCAACTCTATGAACTGCTATCAGCAGCACATTGAACTGTATAGTGAGCTGTGACGATGTTGATCTTGTCTTACTATAATTAAAAAACATTACTTTTTTATGTGCGGTGGGTGCTTATATTTTTTACATAGAAATAGTACCTAACCTAATGGGAAAACTTTCAACTTTTATCGAGACATCCCACAAATACATATATCAAAAACCGAACACCTTTTATGTACGTAGATTCGCCGGTAAGTCTATTGTCAATATCTCTTGCTCACACTTCAGGTATTCACGTTTGGAGTGAAGGCTATAATCTGCTACATAATTTCCAATTTCAAGAGCCTACCTCTTTAAGTTCCAGTAGAAAATACATTATACAAATTAAAACATTACTGAATATGTTACAAAGCACATGGTGACTATATATCAATTATAACATCAAAACAAACTTATTTATCGCCAATGAATATCAGACACTTATTAAATGACATTTTTCTGGTTTGTGGTGGGTGCAGTAACAATGCCTTTCAAATTCTATTGCTTATCGGAGTACCACTGCAGCGTTTGCTGTGCATTTTTGTATGTGTAAATATCTTTTCTAGGATTTATTACATCATCTTTCCCTAAGTAATATTGCGCTGTTGATCATTTTCCAGCAGTGACTGGTACTCGGCTGATGAATACTAATCCTAGCGAGACGCGTCACAATACCACGACCAGGATCCGATCCTCGGAACTCTACCATACTCTCTACTCCACTATCAGAAAACGGCCACTCTAGCACTGCAACCACCGAGTCTGTTAATAATATTTTTTTTTAAGTGAGGAAAAATGCCTTAACGCACCATCAGGGACGAGACCCGTCCCCGGTGAGTGGGGCTCGCACCCACTAAAAAACCTCACTTTGTCAGGTGTAGCATCCATCCCGGAACCGCTGGTCGCATTACTTCAGGATGGCACCTCGTAGTTAGCCCCCTCGGTTGGCTGCCTCCATTGCTTGGGTCTCTCTCTTCTTCTCTTTCAGCACCTTCTCGACGAACGTGGCGATCTTCTGCCAGTGGTCGTGTCCGGACAGCATCGTCTTGTAGAGCGTCTCTGTACTCACGCCACCTCTCGCATTCGAAGAAGGTGTGGTGAGCATCATCTTCCGCAGAGTCGTGATACTGACATGTCGCGTTCTCTGCTTTACCCATTAAAGCTAGGTATGCGTTGAAATACCGGTGTCCGCTGAAAAACTGGGTGAGGTAGTAATTTACCTCGCCGTGGTCTCGGTCCATCCACTCCATTAGGTTGCGGATAAGTCTGGCCGTCCACCGTCCTCTCGTGTCATTCTGCCAGCGCTCTTGCCAACATTGTCGTGTGAGCGCTTTAGCGTCCGCTCTTGCTTGTCGCGCACCGACGTCTCGTCGTGTCGCGTAGACTCTCTTCTTTTCTTGAGCCAGTAAGTCTATCGGGGTTACTCCTGCGATCACGAGCACCGCCGGTTCGGAAACCGTACGGTATGCGCTGGCGATCCTGAGTGCTCCCTGTCGCTGTACTGAAGCCATCCGCTTTCTGTACTTGTCCTGCTGTAAGGCGTCAGCCCAGATCTCGCTTCCATACAACAGTATGGAATGGGTGACGGTCATTAGAAGCCGGCGTTTACTCGCCGTCGGTCCTCCTACGTTGGCCATTAGTCGGCTCAGCGTCGTCGTTACCTTAGCGGCCTTATCGCTCGACGACTGAATCTGTTGCCAGAAGGTCATCTTGCTGTCGAGCCGCAGTCCGAGGTACTTTACGGAAGTTGTAGTGGTTATGACTTCCGTATCCACCTATTCCGTATCCCCGGATTCTTCTCCTGGTCAGTAGAACGACCTCGGTCTTCTCCGTTGCCAGGGTCAGGCCGTGTTTGTCCATCCATGTGGTGACTCTTCTCATTACCTGGTTGAGCCTTCTCTGGGCATCCGCCTCGTCACGCGCTAGGATGACTGCCGCTACGTTGTCTGCGTATCCTATCAGGTACGCATCCTGCGGCAGCTCCATTCGGAGGATCCCGTCGTAGGACACATTCCATAAGTCGGGGCCCAGTATGGAACCCTGCGCCGCTCCCGCTGTTATCTTCTTCGTGCACGGCCCGTCTGCGGTGTCGTAGACCAGCTTCCTGTCGCTAAGGTAGCTGCGTATCATCCTAAGTAAATAGGATGGCGTGTCGAACGTGTTCTGCAAAGCGTCCAGCATGACGTCCCATCTCGCCGAGTTGAAGGCGTTTCTTACGTCCAATGTGACGAGCATCACCAGGGGTCTCGAGTAATGATTTCCCCGTTGAGCGGCTTCGAAGGTTTCCACTACCTGCGCTACGGCGCCGACGGTGGAGTGTCCCTTCCTGAAGCCATGCTGTCTCTCGGACAGGCCTCCCGCATCGTCTATGCTGCTCTCCAGTCGCGTTTTGAGCAGTCTTTCTAGTAGCTTTCCAGCCGTGTCCAGCATACATAGCGGTCTGTATGCCGATGCCGTGGTCGGATCGCCCTTGCCTTTGCTTATCAGCACTAATCGCTGTACTTTCCATCTCTTGCAGAACGCTCCTTCTGTTAAACAGCGGTTGTACATGTTCTGAAGCAGATCTGGGCAGACGCGCGCCACAATCTTGAGAGCTTCCGTCGGAATTCCGTCGGGTCCGGGTGCCTTCCGGTTTTGTAGGGAGTTCGCCGCTCTTGACAGTTCATCTCCGCTAAAAAGCGGGATGTCGTTCAATAGCTCGTCCTCCATTTCCGCAGTTCTCTCCGGATGGGTAGGGAACAACGTGTCAACGATGTTCCGCATCCGATCTCGTTCGAGGACTGGATTCGCCGTCTTTGTCGTAAGCTTCTGCATGACGATCTTGTACCCAAGGCCCCATGGGTCGTTGTCAACGTCCTGCCGCAGCTCCTCCCACTTACGTTTCTTGCTCCTGTAGATGGCGTTCTTGAGATCTCTCTTGGCGTTCCTAAAGTCCTCGGACTCTAGTTCTGCCGCGTTCGGATCTCGTCGTCTCACTCTGGTTATTCTCCGTCTGAGCTGTAAGCATCTTTTCCGGAGGATCGCGATCTCGTCGTTCCACCAATACGCAGATCTTCTGTTGTGTTTCCGTCTCCGCGGCATAGAGGCGTCGCAGGCGCGACGTATGAGGTCCATGGTCGCGTCCGCAATTGTCTCCGCCGAACCGGAACATTCCATGACGGCATCCTTTCCCCGAGCGATTGCATGAGCCAGGGTGTCTTCATCCAGCTTCGCTACGTTCCATCGAGGACAGGGCGCAGCAGGATTTCGCCTGATCGGCTGCTGCCTCGTCACGTTGTAGCTTATGTACTGGTGGTCACTTCCGGTGTAATCCTCCATGACTCGCCAGTCCACGATGTCCCGCACAATGTCCTCCGAGGCCAATGTGATGTCCGGTATCGTCTCTCCGTAGCCTGGTCTCCTGAACGTGGTTGTGTCTCCGACATTTACCACGCTGAGTCCGAGTCTGACCGCCATGTCCAGTATACGCCTCCCTCGAGAATCGGTGTATTCCATACCCCATTCCACGGCTTTGGCGTTCACGTCTCCTCCTAGAATAATGGACCCTGCCATTTCTCGAAGGTCGTCTTCCATGTTGTCGAGCTTGCCCTGAAAGTCCGCTATCGGCTCGTTGGGCGTGAGATAGCAGCTCACGTAGGTGATGGTGCCGCACTTTACCCAAACGTATCCGTTTCGGGCTCCGTGGTTGTCGACGATAACTGTGTTCGTGTCCGGGATCCATATAGCTGCAGTGCCGAGTGTGTCCCTGTACCACCCGGTGCATTCCTTATCCCGGTATTGCTCACTGATAAGCAGCAGATCTACTCCGGTGTCCAGTTGTAGTTGGATGAACAGATCGTCCGCTGTTCTGCTTCGATGAATGTTGCCTTGTAGGATTCTGGTCATTGGCTCTTCTTTGCCTGATCTAATGCCTTTCTGAAGGAGGGACATGCGCCGGACCCAGAGACATGGCTGCGTGTCGCGGTGTCTTCCGTGCAGAGGAAGCATTTTGCTTTGTTTTTGCAGTCCTTCCGTTGGTGGCCTTTTTCTCCGCAATTGATGCAAAGGCCTTGTGTTCTTCTGTCTGGTCCGGGACAAGTAGCCTGTCGATGTCCGTAGCCGAAGCAGCGGAAGCACCTGACGACTTCTACCCTGCGTCTAATTCTGCTGTTTATCCAGCCGATCTTTATTCTTGGTGTTTCCAGCAGCTTAAGGGCTTGACGCTGACTCAGTTGGACGATAGCCAGTCTCAGCCCTCTGCTGTTCGCGTTGGTGAGGCTGATCTTCACGTCGCCGTCACTGATTCCTAACTTCGCTTTGACTGCTGCGCAGACTTCCTCCGTAGTCTAGATCTCTGAATTCTAGCGTCTCCTTGGGCTCTAGGGTGCTGATATTCGCCTTCTCGCCCAGGATATTCTTCAATGCGCTGCTGAAGCCTGCTGTGTCTTTGGTGCTGGGTCCTAGTTCCAACAGCATATCTCCCGCGCGTGTTTTCCGCACCGCCTTAATCTCGGTGCCTGTCTCTTCTGGTTTCGCGTTGCTGCGCAGCTCTCGCAGTACGTCTTCATACGACTTCCCTTGCGCAGATTTTACTAGAAGCGCATCCAATCGAGGCTTCGTGTTCCGTTTCTTCTGCTTGTTCTTCTTTAGCTGTTTCTGGTCTGTTAATAATATTAATGACAATGATAATAATAATAATAGAGCAATACTGCTTAGCTCCACTACAAATAAAAAGCAATTCAATTACTAATCCAACAATAAAAAGTAAATTATACCATTAAAAGAGTCCCTATTCAAGTTAATATACCTATATAATAATATGTATATAGTATTATTATGCACTTATTTTAAATGTATTTTCGTTTAAGAAAAGAATATAACAGTATAACTTAATATCGCCTTGTTTTCAAGAGCAAAATTGAGATCTCGAAAACAAAACCATAATCCTAGAACATTACTGTCAAATGTGAGAAAGGTTTTGTACCATAAAGAGTGTATGGTATCTCACAAAAATTCACGAGTGGTATAACTGACAAGAATAGCAGATATTGGACACAAAATCAATAGTTTAATTCCAAAAACACGTACATGGCGTGAAGGTAAAATAAAGGTATGATCTGCAATAATCAGATGTTTGTTCAGTAAACTTATGTTCTGCTAAATATTTAGAACCTTACGTGCTGTTTTGCTTTGTTTGCTATTGTTTGTCCATCGATATAACGATTCGACTTTTTAGGATTTACAAGGATTATAGGGGAGTATTGACTACCTCGTGGCCAAGGTACCATTTATAAGTATAAATGAGATAATGAACCGTATTAAGAAAAATTCTTATAAGTAGAGTATAGTAATTAATTTTCGTTTAATATAATCCGTCGTTTACAATATAAACTTTATTTTTCTAAAGTAAACAATTCTAATAACAAATATAATATAACTGTAACTGTATTAAAGAATATTCTAATGGTATTTTAAATATGAGCATTACTTTCAGATTGTCCCCTTAAATTCTTCACTGGATCTCTTGGTGCAGAAGTAGAATACTGTTAAAAGTTTTTGGTGTTTAGTGGATTGAAGTGTTTAGTATTCAACATCCCCTTAACACAATTAAGTAATTTATTCAAATCAACATATATGTATAAGGAGGTCATAAATAAAAAGATTTTGTTGAAAGACAGTTGACGCAAAGTACAGACATTTAAATTTGTGAAAGAAAAACCATGTGAAGACCGTAGAGTGCTAATAAAAATTCGCACAAAAAAAACGATGTATTCGCCGATAGTAACATTTCGGTAAGTGAAAGTAGTGATGCGATGGAGGACAATGTCGATAATGTAAGAAAACACTAGAGCACTGAAACACATCAGATAATACTATATTTTCTTCTCGATCAATTGAAGATACATGTACTTTCTCCAGCTATTCAATATTTTGTGGAAAAATCATAGCTGCAATTTTTAACAAGTTGCCTAAAAACTGGATATTCTAACCTTATATTAACCTAGTATGAAGTACTTCAACAAATAAAATTTACTAAAATGGTTTGCATTCTAGGCTAATGTTAGTTTCTATTGCAATGCAACTCAACTAAATCCTGCAGTTCAAGAATTTATTACACAAGTTACGTATATGCTTATAAAGCATAGTATTTTATGTAATAAATTTATGTTTGTACAGAACGCATACAATAAGAAGTATGTACGTATGTAGGCATTGCATGCATATATTAACCATCATCTAAAGGTATACCTTAAAAAAGAAAACAACGTTACAAACAAGTCCGCTAATCCAGTTTCTAAATATCGAACCCGACTCTATGCACAAGTTAGCCTTACGCCGTAAATATGTATGCATATTGTAATTGGAAAGAATATCTGCGATATCTCCTTGTAGTTTATTCGTCTTTTACGCTTTGCTCTAGCATTTACAGTAGCACGAGCAAGGTCAATACGATAGAGTGATAGAATATTCGAAGGTAATGATCACCCACCAGCATACAAATATGTTACAATGAAGTTGAAATGTGTACCCACGTATCCGGCGCCCAGGCAAATTTTAATCTGCCGAGCTTCCATAATTAGTTACATAATCTTTGAAGTAAATGTAAGGTATGAAGCGATGAAATACATAAATTATAATAACTTGTTTCGCAAATGATTTTCTAGAAAGTTCATATGTTGATAATAATATACTAAGATATCCGTCAAATATTAGAAGCACTCGCACTTTTAAATAGTCACGCGAATATGGCCAGTAGGAATAAAACCAATGGAAAAGATATCCGTTCAGGATTTCACGGCCGTGGGTAAAGTAGTTATAATTACTGCTGTAAAATCTGTCGTATTGTCCGTTGATTGCCCGCTAACGTTTCGCTGCTCCTGTAGGTGGCATCTTCTGGCTAAATAGCAGTTCGTCTGTTTAAGAATTGTTTGTTACGTCTCGTTTTTCTTTTATGTGTGGTGGGTCCTATGAGTCCAGTGACTCCGTAAGCTGTATTGCTTGTATGTTTATCATTGCAACTCTGGCAGGGTAGTTTTGTGTGTATATTGTGTTCAAATGGCATTGTGACAGTGTCATACTACCTTTTTATAATGCCCCGCTGTTAATCACTTTGCTCCCAACAGCGAATGGTATGTCGATCCGGATTTCAACTCTCTGAAAAAATGTCACCCTCTGCAATGCCCTTATTCGAAATTAAACTAGGTAACTTTTAAATTATATCTTTGATTAATAGTCAATCACCTTTGATTTTAAATTCTTGTAGGTGTTTGACTATGATAGTATATCAATATTCGGAAATCAATCATATTTATTTTTAAACGTTTCTAGAATTTATGACTCGCTGCAATTTTGTGACCCACTATTACTTATAAAATTGTATATGAAGTATTTTTGAAATTAATGAATAATTTGACCGGGTTTAAATTTTACAAAATTACGTAAACCGTAGCTTTGCTATAATTTTTGGAGGTAAGAGAACAATTTGTTATGAAACATATACATTTAAGTATGTAAACCATGTTAGAAAGAATAAAAATTCTGCCGTTCGTACACTAACAATTCACCAGATTTTCATTGAAACATGTGCAAGTCAATGAAGATAAAACTCCGAAGAAATGATATAACTATACTCATTAAATATAGAAGTGATCACTATCGCTAAATATGAATCTGACGTAATTTATCAAGTAACATATGTCCAGACACTTCACAAACAAACAAATCAAAGAATTTAGCATAAAATATTTTACTTTCATTTGACTTTTTAATAAAAAACGAAAAATGCGGTCTTTATGTTTAATCTTGAATAAAAATCGACAAACTACACTTAGATATCCTTGATTTAACTAAGTGAATAAAACAATATTCGTTTAAATTCATATACCAATTTCACAGCAAACAAAACATAATTACTAATAATAAATAATAACACTTTTCTTTAAAAACCAATGAAATTATTTTCTATTCTATATTTATTTTTACAAAGAAATTTATTTTATATTACATTATATTTATTATATTATAATATTTGGTAATCTTTATATATATCTTGTGTTTTGCTGACAACATTTTAAAACTTCTGCTTATCTTTACAGACTACGTTCGGAAAATCACAACAACCAAAGTGTATCTAAAATATAATCGATAAACTCTTACTATCCTTGGTGTGCTAAAACCAAAAATAAATTCATCTTTTTAATATTAGTTCAAGTTTTTGAAATACGTGTCATATATGTCCCTATATATTAACAATGTAACCGCATGTCTGCCTGCTGAACAACCTATGTATACAAACAAATGACAGTATCGAGACGCCAATATCGAGAATACTCGAATATTCTCTATCAATCTAGAAGCCGTGCTTGGGTATATAAGCAGCTACGAAACGGAAAGGTTAGTCAGCCGAAGTTAGTGAGTCGAATCGAATAGTTCACATTGTAATATGTCTCGAAATTGTGTCAACAATCCAGATCACTTCTGTTATATTTAGGGTGAGGTTATTTTTCCGTATCATTACTTCATTGATAAAACATGTCAGCTTTATTTCGGTTACAAAATAAGGAATCAAGACAAACATTTGGCGCCGCATATCTACGCTGTAAGTCTGAGAAATTGAGATTAAATCATAAAAAAACGATCTATACGGTTTTCTGTCCCAATGGTCTGAAGAGAGCCTATAAATCATTTTGAATTTCTGATGATACCTCGCGTTGGGCAAGGCATAGGTATATCCGCGAAAAAAAATCGGTTATCAACTATTTAAATACACCATGAGACCTGTGCTCCATAGCCACGAACTTCCTATTCTAAAACCCCCAGAAATATTTACTCACGTATCAGACAATACCGATACAGATCACTAATTTCTTGGAAAATAAAAAAGCTGACAATTATCATACTCTTATTGAAAATATGTTGTCATCGTATCAAACAATCGGCTACAATATGTGTCTAATGATCCATTTCTTACAATCATACCTGGAGATTTTTTCTTGAGAACTGTGGAACTGTAAGATACCAGGGAAACTTCAATGCTTCCATGTTTACCGACTACCGTACAAAACAAATGCACTTTTCAAACAAAATACAACATCTAAAGTAAAATTTATTCATGTTATGCAGACAACACATTTTATAATGGAATGTTAATAGAATAATAGTTTGGTTTTTAAATGTGTATACCATAATATAATACAATGATACAGCTACAACAAAATGAACAGTCCAAAGCTCATCCTCATTTTCACTCAAAAATTTAGTCAAAGAGTAAAAGCTTCTCTAGTAAGCTGATTATTATTAAACATTCTTAAATTAAAATTCCTACAAACTGTAGGAGCTTTATTTCAGTGTGTTCTAAAGCTGTAGACAAATGGAAACATTTTTATTAAACAATCAAGTCGCCAATTCAAATAAGATTGATTTAGGATAGAAAAATGGTGAGGTAAAAAGTAACTATTTGAATTTTGTAATAGACGTAAACAATGAAGCGAAACCGCAGTGTATGCTCTACTTAAGAGTTCTAGCACCTGAGTGACTTCCAAGTAAACTAAAGCGACATCTCAAGACCAGTTACTTTAACATGGTTGAAAAAACTCAAATTATTTAGTAGTTCCAGGATTACCAAAAGTAAAAAAGCATATTTACTAATCAAGCCTCAGTACCTAGCCACACAGCTAGCATCTCTTAAGGCTACATACAGAGTAGAGAATTGTAAAAACTCTTACAACATCACAGAAGAGATTATTCTATCTGACATGATTAATATTATCGTCGGAAAAATTAATGTCAAATGCACTTTTGTTCAATAATACTATTTGCTGGAGATCGTATAGCTCAAGATCTGAATAATAATTTAATAGAACAAATTAAAGGCACGGCATTTGGTCTGTAACTTAATGCGGCTATGGATAGTAACAAAGATGTACACTTAATTTATTATCTACGCTTCCTGAATAATAATATTATCGTTGAAGTCCTTTGTCCTGCAAAAGTGTCATTGGATACGCTCAAACCTTATTTGAGGTACTTGGCAAATTTATAACCGAAACACTCCAGCCGTATGTCTCCTCAAAGAATTTGATTAATGTCTGCTCGCTATGGAGGGTTGCAGGCGGTTATTCGTAGCAAAGCATCGCATGCTATGTAGATCTATTGCATTATTTAGAGGGAATCAAAGTGGATGAGTTCTCAGTTTGGTATTAAAACGTGCCAAAGACATAGTAAGCTGCATAACAACTGGGCTGTGGGAAACTTGATTTTTGAAAAAGTTATACATGGACATGAGAGCTGCAACACACGGTCCTGTTATACTATTGTAGTTCATCATGGTTTTCACATGGCAACGTCTTGTCCGATGCATTCGAGCTACGTGAAGAAATCCACACTTTTCTACAAGATCAAGCACTTTGCTAAAACCGACTTTTTACTGTAACTAATATATTTATATGATATGTTTGACTAACTATACCTTAAATTTATCTCTGCAATGCGACGACATGCGTCTGATGAAACTTTTGGAAAAGGTTGCAGCGTTTAGGAAGAAGCTGCAGTTGCGGATAAGAAAAATCAATGAGGATAGCGATCGACATTGTTTCCCCAAATTGCACACATATGTGACCTGTATTAAAGTCATTGTTTCACACAACTCGCAGCAGATTTACTGACTGTCTTACAAAATACTTTGAGAAAGACAATATCTAGAAATTTCCGTGGATCCGTTTCGTACTTAAGCTCCACCAGAATTCACTTCGCAGAAACTAGAGAATCGAATTGAACTCGGTTCAGACAACAGCCTAAAAACAAGATATACTTCTTCTGTTTTAGTGAAGTTTTGGATATAAATCAAATATAGATATCTTACTATACTTTCAAAAACTGTAAGCGTCCTTATTTTCTTTGCGACAACGTATTTTTGGTAGTAGTTATAATAAAAAGCAAATATCTCTCAAAAATCGATACGCAGCGAGACATAAGAGTGGCAGACCTTATTCAGGGTTTTGAAAGAAATGGATGGCGATCAGTAAGCTCATGATGCTTTTGTAATTCAACTGTAATAGATGCGAGCAACACTGGGATCTGGAAATTATCTGATTAATTTATGAACACTGTAACTAATCGGGCTACAAGACGTCTGATTAACGTCGGGGATGGTCTTGAGTAATCGGAGACATTCAAACTAGCTTCGCTCGACGCTCTCGCGTGCTGTGTAAAGATCGCCGTTTTAACGGTCACGCATGAATACATACGCCAGTAAATTGTACACGGTGCAACCAATGCATCCTCTCTCGTCACTCATCACATTTTACAACCTTGTATTAAAATAATCCATTCTTAAGGTAGTTGAAGTAAAAGAAATTAACATAACATGTATCTATATCTAAAGAATTCTACGTCAAAGCTGACTGACTTCTACATTTTTTGTTAATTTTGTTGTAAATTTTGACAATTTATCTTTCTTCAATTTCAATTTTACTATTTATTATATAAATCTAACATTTTTTTCTCGGAATAATAGTTTTTGCTAAATGTGAATTTAATAGTTACAACAGCAACACGCTTTTACTAGATAAAATACGAAAATAGCGTTCTTCATTTCATAAATTCTTCTATCAAATATTTTAGGTAATTTTATATCGGAAGCTGCACCTTCCAACGAAAAAGAAACTGCCATAATACCGTATTATTACAGTTACAAACTTTCTTTTTTACTGTTTTCTCTTATTACCGAGATGTCAATATACACAGACGTGAAAACGTTACAAACGTAATAATTCAAATTAATTTCTACTGCATAATAAAAACAGACAATATTTACAACGCAATAATTACCTTCTGCATCAAAGCTACCTCTGCCTGGACCTCTGATTTGTTCGTTGACAAAATTCGATGATTTAGGCACATTCAGTGCAGATCTAATTCCAACAGATGAACCATCCAAATGACCGGGCCCTATTTTTGGCACGTGACTGCTACAATACACTTCCTTATCTTCCTGTCGATGTTGATTATTGTAATACGTTTTCAGGGTGAGTTTTGTACCGCAGGTGGCGCATTTAAAACAGCCACTGTGAAAGAATGTGAAATCTTTTAACGGTCCAACGCGATCCACTTGATAAACGGTGTCGTTGCACCGAAGACACGTGCTCTCGTAAAAATTAGGTCGGTACATCGATTTGTATGAATTTTGCAACATTTTTCCGTGCGAGTCTACACCAACAAACGCTTCTTCTTTTGTTATTGTTCTAATTTCGCGAGTTATTACCTTCTAATATGACTATTATTAATTTCTTGTTCTACACAATAGCACAATGTCCGACTAGCACACTTTACATTAAATTTTATTTAATTCGTATAATTACACAGGTTCACATCGGTAACAACATCTGCTGCATATAGGTAGGTATATTTGTTCATAAAAAAGCGGAATCATCTACAAGAATTAAGCGTGAGAAATTATACTGTATTTTTAAACAACTGATTATTTTTAATCAATTGTTACTGCGTATTCTAGGAGTGACATACTAACTAAATGTATGTATATGTATGTATGTATAAAAATTAATTATTTCGTACATATGCCAAATGTTTACTGCCCCAGTTTATCAGCAATTTGTTTCAAATCGTAAATCTCTTCAATGTTTAAAACATTATTGATAATTTAAGTATATTCCCACGATATAAGTTACCATAGATCGGCTTAACTTTTAAAGTGAAAGTTAAAGTACCTAACTGAATTTGTAAAAACTCGCAATTTATTTTTTTTATTGATAACTGTTACCTATTAGATGCTATTAGATATCAAAAAAGCTTGACAATATACATATGTATGTTGAAAAGGCGTATAATTGCTCCAAATAACTAACAACAATCGAATCCATTATTCCATAGAAATGATAAATCTTAAGTTTATAAGAATGCATTAAAAACAATAAGTGTGATTGTAATATAATTAATATCGACAACTTCATTCAGCACACGTCGGATACTGTAACTGACAGAAAGTTAACATATCAAAATATTGTGCATTTTCTAGATGACCGACGGCTACATCCACAATAATACGCATATTAGAATTAGGACTACTAATGTAAGAAATATGATGTAAGAGCTTGATATTAACAAAAGAACGTAAACGGAAAAGATTGGCTTTCGCAGAAGAACACTGGAACGCAGGAAGGACCAGTAACAGAACGTGATGTTTAGTAATGAAAACAAATTTAATCTTACTGGCTCAGATGGACTACCTACATTATTTTTCATTGTCAAACACTATATTTCGCCATTGTTTCTCCAAATATATACAAGTAAGTTACAAAACTTAACTTATGTCGTTTCTGCCCTGTTCATTTCTCTTAAAGATTCTCTGCAATTTTAGGAGTGCACTGCTTTTTAAGAAAAATGTATCAGAATTAATTTTAATTGGTTAACTAACTAGAAAAGCAATCTCATCATATTAAAGCCTTACGAAATTACGATGTTTTCAAAAGTTATCTCTGAAGTATATGCGCTGATGTTTCAATAACAATCAACTAACCACTTATATCTACTAAATAACATAATTAAACTGATAAGATTCAAGTACATATAAGTATTTATTTATCAGTTTCACTTTAAACAAAATAAACGGTAAAGAAAAAGCATCCTAGATGTATACATAGGTATATAGGCATATTCGTAGACATGAAATAATTCTTTTGATTGTTCTGGTAAACAAATAAAAATTAAATTGACATAGAAATTTCCAGAATAAAATACAAAATAACCATTTAGCTTTGAAATGAAACAAAAAATAAAAATGTATTTCAATGTAGACAGAGCAGAGTGTCAAAAGTATTATATACAGGGTTTATGTATTTTACTTATTCATTAGAAGCAGTTTCATGGCTTAATCGATGTTATACTAAACAAAATTTTGAACAATTGTTTTTATTGTGAGTGAACCTTCGACTTTTCCAGATTGTTTGAACTATTATACATGTTAGCGATCAAAAGAGATGATTTGGAAGTACGATAATAACGCTGAGCAGGTGCTGCGATCCGAATTATTGCGATCACAAAACTATATCCTAGAAATTGAACGATAAAAAACAGATCTACGAAGCAAATAGTGGGATGTTGATTAGCATGCGTCAAATGTTTTAGAAGTTATGGCCAACCCCTCTTGCGAGTAGGACCTACATATTGTGCGATACGCAAGGTGAAGTAGTCTGTGTTTGTTTTCCAGATTATTGTATTTATCTGACCAAATGGAAATTTCTAGCTTATACGAATAATATAATCAAGTAGTGTATTTTGTTTGTTCAATTTACCTTCAAATTAATTCAATTCAAAAAATATTACAGAACGTTTCTTGGTGATGAATTGATTCAAAGATGGTTGCAAAATTTTAAATCAATACGTTCTTGTGTTGCAACGATGATGTCACAATTGCAGCGCTTTGAAATGTATTCATAATTTTCCAAACCAATCCATAGGACGTTTTGAAACAGATTTGTACAATAGAGCCGCACAATCAATTTCCTCTATACCTACTAAGGAATAAAATTTTTATATTGACAGGCGAAATAATAAAAAAGAAATCATATTTGACATGTTTTGTGTGATGTATTCGATAAGAAGCATATCCTAATAAAATATGTATACAGACATTTGATCATCCCTCATGGAATTACCAATTATATATAATTAATTGCGCTCTGTTTGATGCGGCATACTCATTCAACATTAACAACAATAATTATTCAATTTTATAATATTTTAAATATGTTGTTATTACCACATTTACAATTCAGCCCACAACGGACTTTTTTAAAAATTCGTATTTTAACAATATGATAACATTGTGACGTCAAATTAAACCAGATTTGAGATGATCTATGAATCTAATGCATCACCAAAAAATCGCCTATACCTAATTAAAAGGGTTGGTAAAAAAAACTGATATTTTGTAAAACAATAGCTACGTAAAGGTTAAGAATGTACAACTTGAAGCTTTCTTTAACCGAGAAAGGAATAAGCGTATATCTTTTTTTTTTAAATGAATGCCGCAAATTAACTAAATATACGCACACCTTTTGTGCTTAAAAAAACAAATTTTAAAATACATATATCTGAAGTAGAGCCATTCTTTTAAAAGATGTCACTTATATAGGTATAAGTAAGTACCCTTTTTATACCAACTCCCTCAATTATCAATTCCACGGTGTACATTCAGCTCGATGGAAGTGAATGAATTACATGAGAATGTGGCATAGTGCAGACTTTTGTCAACTGTTAATGCTTATATTTAATAGGTACCTACATACTAGACATTATAGATACACTGTTCAGTGTTCGCTTCACTTCGGATTTAAATTTCTTACAAAAACAAATAAAATGTATTAGTATCGTACTACTGAATATTAACGAATTGAGTAACTTATTACGTACCTATAGGCATTCCATGTTTATTGCAATTTCAGTACATTACTATTTCAATGTTCCGCGATTTTAAACGCAATACAATGACGCAATTTTAATATCCATATATTGATTAGAATACTTGGTATGTTAACGCCTTTAACTTGTGAATCTAATTAAGTAACGAATCGTATTTAATGCTGTAATCTAAAGTCTGAGGAATAGAAATAAATAGCTGTATACGTATCTAAAACATTTTAATATAGTCAGGTGCGTATTCTTATCTAGCATTAAAATCTCCGCGAGAACAACTCATTTGTTTTAAAATGGCACAACATATAGTACATATAACTGTGCACATAATACAGTATTCGTATTTGTAAATACCTATTCTATCCTATAGATATTTATACAAAATTCATTCATTAAAAAAAAACGTTACGGTCAAGTTATATGACTCATTCCGTTAAATAATTGCAGCGTAACATTAAAACAGTTAAATTATCACAGATAATCTTCAAAACCTGTATAAAATATGTGCAATTTTTTTAAATAAATTACTATACACGTAAGATAAATAAATAAATTGGATACTCGTATAAGTAGATAGGTATACACCTGAAATTCTGTTTAGTAATCCACACAAGTTACACGCACATTACGTTAATTATTCACGTATTAGGTAATTGTGTACGGCTTATTATAAACAAATATACCTGCTGTAACGCATATCTAACGATGTAGTGTAAAAGATCGCACTATTTATATACTCACAAAAACGCAAAATAATAATGCGTCAAAACAGATTTGTCAAATCTAAATTTGACAGACATATATCAACAGAATTTAAAATCAATTGATTTTTATTATATCTATTTCTTTATAATTGAACAACGTACTTCATACGATGTATATTACAGCAGCGACGGTAAATGTCACACGCGTTATACCACGGCCGTTAGCGAACTGGTGTCGTGGCCATGTTGGTGTCGAAACATCGCGAGAACCAACCTTTCGATTTACCACGTCTTTGAATTACCTTCACCTGTTCTACTGTTCAACTCAAGAACTACTCAACGTATATTGCGGACTGCGTTTCATAGGATGCGAAAGTGTCTCAATAAACATGTTGTCATATAATTTTCATATAGGTAGTTACACAGCCAGTCTTCGAATTGTTGAGCTACTAGTACTAGATACCTATATGTATACAGGGTCATTCACAGAACTGGTTCGCTAGAACTTTTTGATGTTCTCGAAATTCGACATTTCTGAAAACTTGTAATTGTAACTGACATCATCTGGACTCACCAGCAAAATTATTTGCGCCGTTGTACCGCTTCCGGTTTACTGGAAGCTGACGTCAACTTTTTTAATTTAAATTAGCAATATACCATGCTAATTTAAATTAAGAAAGTTGACGGGGTTTTTTGTATCGGGCATACAATTCTGCATCAAAACTTACTAAGACATCCTACGTCAAAAATCAACCGTTTTTGGGTTATTAATTTTTTGTCTTTCGGACGGCCAGCCAAATGAATTCGATGGTTGGTATGGTACGAGACCATGATGTCAAAATATGACCTATGGTCGGTGTCGAGGCACTCGAATAAATAAGTGAACCACAACGTTTTAATTATCTCATCCACGTTTTCTCGATTTTTATTACTTTTGAAGGTCGTAAACGGCCAGCCAAATGAATTCGATGGTTGGTATGGTACGAGACCATAATGCCAAAATATTACCTATGGTCGGTGTCGAGGCACTCGAATAAATAAGAGAATCACGACGTTTTAATTATCCCATCCGCGGTTTTTCGATTTTTATTACTTTTGAAGGTCGTAAACGGCCAGCCAAATGAATTCGATGGTTGGTATGGTACGAGACCATCATGTCAAAATATGACCTATGATCAGTGTCGAGGCACTCGAATTAATAAGAGCATCACGACGTTTTAATTATCCCATCCACGGTTTTTCGATTTTTAAGTATTACTTTTGAAGGTCATAAACGACCAGCAAAATGAATTTGATGGATGAATTGCTACGAGACCATCATGCTAAAATATTGTCTGAGGTTGGTGTCGAGGCACTCGAATAAATAAGTGAACCACAACGTTTTAATTATCCCACCCACGGTTTTTCGATTTTTATTACTTTTGAAGGTCGTAGACGGCCAGCCAAATGAATTCGATGGTTGGTATAGTACGAGACCATAATGCCAAAATATGATCTATAGTCGGTGTCGAGGCACTCGAATTAATAAGAGCATCACGACGTTTTAATTATCCAATCCACGGTTTTTCGATTTTTATTACTTTTTAAGGTCATCAGCCAAATGAATTTGATGATTGGTATCCCATAATGCCACGAGGCACTTTTCACGATTTTAATTATCCCATCCACGGTTTTTCGATTTTTATTACTTTTGAAGGTCGTAAACGGCCAGCCAAATGAATTCGATGGTTGGTATGGTACGAGACCATCATGCCAAAATATGACCTATGGTCGGTGTCGAGGCACTCGAATTAATAAGAGCATCACGACGTTTTAATTATCCCATCCACGGTTTTTCGATTTTTATTACTTTTGAAGGTCGTAAACGGCCAGCCAAATGAATTGGATGGTTGGTATGGTACGAGACCATTATGCCAAAATATGACCTATGATCGGTGTCGAGGCACTCGAATAAATAAGAGAATCACGACGTTTTAATTATCCCATCCGCGGTTTTTCGATTTTTCTTTATTTTAAAGGCCACAAACGACGAGCCAATTAAATTTCGTTGTTAGATATATGAAATAGCTTCCACCAGAGAGAATTCATAGTTAATATATTGTGGATTGTAGAACATTTATTGTAAAATTCATAAGAAAACCACGATCGTTATATGTTATATTGGAATTACTACTTCAGTCGAACTTTCGTTACGATAGAAGTGTGGCTGGAAAAGTGTGGATAACTTCACGTAACCATACAGCATCCAGATGTATAACGATACCCTCGATAAATTTTATCCTTACCATCGACAATTTTTTGAACTAGAAATACTTTTATTATTTAAAAATTATAAATTATGCAATTGAATCTTGAACACAAATAAATAACAATAAATACAGGTGTAATAGCGTCTTTTTAAAATTATATGATAACTAAATCTTCCTTCTGCGATATTTCAGGCTACGAATAAGATATCGAAATACGGTTTCCACTAACCTATTTAGGTATCACTTCGCTACATTTTTATTGAAAAAAAGTCATATTATTGCATTTAATTTTTTAAAGAATTTTGCAATTTTCTGTTATTATATCAAAAAGCGCGCTCTAGCGGCATCACTAACAAATAAACATATCACAGGTAAGGTAGGTTTGATGGAACATTAAATGCTTTTTTCAATGAGGATAAGTTTGTTAAAATCAATTCAGTCGTTTAGGAGTTACAGCTGTTTATTTAAAAAACATTTAATTACTCCCCACTACTTTATTTTAATAGATACGTCAAAAATTTCTCGAGTAAAGCTTATTTTTTGCTTTTCAAAAAATCACTTTAAAAGTTTAAGATAATAATATTTTTTTAGCATCCCCCAACAGCTTGCGTCCACCATTTACTGGGTGGATTTGCAATTTGTGAAAAATCACTTTAAAAAGCAAGATGCCGGGGTTCGAACCCGGTACTGCCGGACTGCTAGTCAAGTGCAAGATGCCGGTTACGCACCCTGGCGACCATCTTGGAAATTTGAAAATATTTTCCACTGTCATCTCTTAACCACTTTAGTCTTAAAAATTTTTACTGCAAGTCTCTACGACAAATAATTTCAGAGATACAACACTTTTCATTCTGATCTGACCATTCTGTACATAGTTGCTGAGAAATTCAATAATTTTTTCAGTCTGTTCTAGTGGATATAATTAGGAAAATTGCCCCTTCAATTTAGAACGTAGAATCATACCCAATTCCAGTTCAATATTCCTTCTCCTTTTACAACTACATTTATTATTTCGCATCTAACAACTACGAAATCAAGCCGTATTGATGGTATACTGGTATCAACTATAAAAGAATGTGCTGCATATATGGCGGACATTTTGACACAGCTAGTGAATTGTTCATTTTCGGAAAGTTCTTTCCGGAGATCTTTAAAAAATCTGAAATTGTTCCTGTATACAAGAAAGATGAACTTAAATGTTACAATTACCAGCCAATAACGTTTGTATATTGCACAGGCTTCATTCCTTCATGAATAAACATAACATTCTAATAGACAATAAACACAGCTTTCGTAAAAATAAATCTACATCCACAGCTCTGGTTGGATTGTATAATATCATTTTGCAAAATATTGATACTTACAAGTCTGTAGTGGAAATATTTTGCGACCTACAGAAAGCTTTTGATTGCGTTCAACATAGTAAACTTATGAATAAACTGCAACTGTTATGGTATTAGAGGTATTGCTTCTGGAGATATTGAAGTCCAACTGTCTCTTGAATGTTAGCCACCATATGCAGCTGCAAACCGGAATACCGATACTGATTAGTGACTGGAATTTATTATTATTAAATTTGGGAAAATAATGAAGGAGTCTGTGTTGAGTTCTTTTATAAAAAATTCAATAGGAGAATTTTTCCATGTTCATTGATAATTTTCCTGTTTCGGTATATTTTTGGGGGCGATGAAGGTGATTTTGCAATTTTTGTACTGCAACTAAAAGCGAGAGACGGAATTAAAATAGATCGTAAGATGGTGGCACAGGGCCAAGATGTTCAGACAAATAGGAATGTCTGCTGTATACAGATCATTTAGCGGGAGTAAGTCGATCTAGAAAAGAGATAGATGTAGAGTGGGGCGATTGTAAAACATATACGGACTTAACGCATTGGCAAGCGTGCTGTTTCGTATGTTTTACAACCGCCCACTCTAGATCTATCTCTTTTCTAGTTCGACTTAGTCTCTCTAAATGACCGGTATAAACTATATTGCACTGGTCCTAGTATAGAGCCTTGTGGAACTGCAGAATATCTTGTTTCTCAAGACGCTATTAATACGTGCCTGTAAACGTCTGTTACAAAGATACCTATAATTATACTAACCTTACTTATAATGCACATGAAAAACGATATCTAATCATTTTCTATAATAGACCCTGAGCGCATACTCTACCAAAAGCGTTTTCTATGTCAATCGCCACTGTTGCAGTATGGTAAACAACATCGGTTATTTCGCTGCTGATAGTGAAGGTAAATTTATTAAGCTGAACATAAAAATCATTTCATTTAATTTAATACCCTGTGTCTGAGTCATTTACTTTAACAAGAATAAAAACACAATAGTACAAGAGAAGTCAGTGTAGACATAAAAATACTGACTGTAGATTATAAATAATGTTTATTTCGACTATGGCGGTTTTCAATAATATATGCTTATTTCAAAGAGTTAGGTTTAAAACTGTAATTATAGAGTGTTTTAAAAATAAAAAGACAGTGAAGGCGAAGAAAGCAGTAGTAATAGTAATTGCGATTAGATTAATGTGGATAGAAATAAGAGAAATAGGGAAAGAAATTACTTTTAAACAATTATATCATTACACATAGAGAGCGTAGGTATTTAAAAACATTACAGTGTAAACAAAAGTCTCTTTATCTTCTTATTATCTTGGACTGCTATCATACTCGTGTAGTACAGTGAATTTTAATGCTATAAAAATATACAAAGTGCCACATAATTGTTAAACCGGTCGCACTACGCCATCTGTTCCACATCAACATTTGGTTGGTGCACAATTTATTCTACACCATTAAACCAAAAAATATCAGGTTTACTACACTTTTGCATAATAAAGAAGAATATTATCCTACACTTATTACACTAGTGCGGTATAACAAACACGACTACAATTTAGTACATTGTGTAAAAAAAGTAATATAAATGTAAAAAGGCACTTTATGTTATGGCAACGCAAATATCTGCAGCATTCATCTTTACAAACTAATACAACATATTTGTTTGCCTAGTTCCAGTACTAAATACCGAGTAAATTATTTCCTTTCATGTAAATAGGAAACACACTGTGAGACATGAACTACAAATTTTAGTTCACACTGTAAAAACGAACTATTAGCATGAACCGTTTTTAAAACGTTTTTAAGGTTCTCTAAAGCGTCACTAAAAACGTTTATGTAGCGTTTGAGAAACGTCATGTCACAAAAATAAAAATGTTACAATTTAACGTTCTATAAATGTTTGAGTTTAAGATTGTGTAAACGTTCTACTTCAATGTACTGTAAGGGTTAGATTAGAAATGTTTTATTAATGTTTAGTATTGTTTGATGATGTTTTAAAATGTATATTTATTCAAAAAAGCGTCAGGTTTTATAAAGTTACAAAAAACTGATTCAATCATGCAATAGTGAAAGACAAAATTATTTTCATAAAGGCATACAATACATGCTAATGTAATATAATTTCTTCAACGTAAACTGAATATCATTATTCATTATTTATTGAAAAGTTTTGTACGTATTAGACATGTGTTGATACGTTATATTTTCACCACTCAAGTAACCAAATATGACGTTTTTAACGTTACATTATATAACGTTCAGTGGGTTCCGTTTGGACAATGTTTTTTTTTTACATTTACATATAAACGTTAAACGTTACAGGTATCCTTCATTTAACGTTTTATAAACGTTTGCTTGCTACCTGAGTTAAGAGAACACTTTATTAAAGTGAAGTCCCAGTAATAATTCAAAGTATTTGTTTAAAGAACAGTATCCCGTTCCAAGTAGCAAATACGACTCCAAAATCTCCTCGATTTTGTTTATTTATTCATCTGCATCATCAGTACACTTGCTACGTCCATTTACTTTTTCGATATCCTATAAATGTAAGTAGTAAACTTTTTCAAGAAAATTGAAAATGATTTGCAGCTTCCTCTTCTTATTATTATATAATATCCTTGTTTAATATGAACGTATGTATGTATGTACACTCGGTTGATTTAAAACCCACTCACCCGACAAGCGATACCTAACGTCGCACACAGAAACTTTCAACATTTATCTGGATGTCTGTAGTAATAAAGCAATTTGCTTATGAACTGGTAAAATAGCTACGTAATGCGAAATGAATGAGCAGATCACTGCAGAAATATATTCTTTTTCAGATACTTTTAATATCTGCATTATTACGTAGTATAGCGTTTGCCAATATCCATTACCATTAATGATATATACACGCAAATAAAATAATTATTGTATTTCTTCTTATCCCTACTTAACTGAATTTAATAATATGCTACAAATCAATTTTAGAACCATAAGAAAAATTATTTATCGAAGCAGATAGACAGGAATCTATGTTCATCTTAAGTTTGTTTCGTTAAAAACACTGATTTTATTCTAGAATTAATAACAAAACACACAGTCAACAAATAATGATTTATTTCAAATAATAAAGAAGGTAAACGAAAAGGTAGTCAAACTGAAAACAAATTAATACACAGAAAAAACTTTTCAATTATTGGTTTGTTCTTAAGGACATTTTCTGCACCATCATGCGAACATTCATTCTCTAAAGTATATGTAATAGACTTTTATATCTTGCCCCCATACATATTCTTACTCATGTAATTTCTTAATTACATAACTACTTAGAAATATAGTGAAATTGTATGCGATAGCGATTTAATTACATATACAGATGCGGCTAATTGTTATAGGCACCCTAATAAAGTAAATATATTCGAAAGTCATTAAGAATTATAACAATAGATATATAATTATAATAAAATACTATAACAAACAGCAATGGCTTTTTATTAGTTCTATTTATGTAGGTTGTATCAGTAAACTAGCGCAAAAATATACCCTGCCTATAACATTTGGCCGCGACTGTATGTTAAGATCGCATTAAGAAATTGTCGGTTTAGGAATTTATAAATGATCCCTTGCATATGAAGCTGGATTTAATAGAAAAATATATTGTATATACATATAAATAGTAATTTACATACAGTTGTTTTTTTTTGTTAATGTGGTGGGTGCTTAGTTGCAGTGACTCCGTAAACTGTATCGCTTGTCTGGCTATCACTGCAACTGACCATACTATTACCATGACCATACTATTACTGCTTTGCATTCGGGTACCGCAATAAAGCATACTTTTATCGGGTTTTATGGCAGTTTGAGTCGATTCTAAATCAACCGAGTGTACCTACATACAAAAGCGCGAAATTGTGTACTAAATTGTGGATAAAGTGACATATCGAGTGTCCACAATCGAAGTCCAGAAATCGTAATCAAAAAACCGATTTTATAAACTTGTTTCTTTAAAAGAATCAGTTTTTAAACCCCGTTCCACATAAAAACTGATTAATAAATCTAAAAGAAAAACCGGTTCATTGGTTAATGGAGGTCTAATATTTGGCGATTTCTGCAGGACTAATAAATATATAGCAATCAGCCCTCTAAACAATTTTTCAATTTCTCAAGTATTTTAAAGTGGTACACTGGCTTGCAATAAAATCTCGTTCACCTTAATGCCAAGCAAGCTAATTTTTTAAGATCATTTTTCAATGTAAGGTGACTGTAGATTTGACAGATGTAACAGATTATGCATAGAGGTTATGAGTTATGATAGGTGCTTTTGTTTTACATACGCTTCTGAAGTTTTGCTTCACTTCAGTTACCAGCTGCGTTCTTTTTAAAAATCAAGTGATATGGAAATGCACTTTTACGATGAACTTTACTGAAGTGCTTCAGATGAATGTGACGCAGACTAAAAGTAGTGTACTTTTGAAAATGAAACGTCAAATTAGAAATGTCACAAAAAGGTGAAATCAATATAGGTAAAACTAGGTGTGCGAGATTTTATTGCAAGCCAGTGTACCTTCATAAAAAACCAACGAAATATTGTACTATTTCACTGCGATTCACAGTGAATTGATTGCTTTCTGTGATAGGCTAGCACCCAAACATTTTCAAGAATCTCATTTGACCTATTTATTGCTTAATTTGGCGTTTTATTACCTTCAATATGTTATTATTACTTGGTTATTTTCATTTCGTCCACCATGTTTTACTCACGACAAACTATTATTTTTGATATTCAATATATTTCATAAACCAAATATTTATATGTACCTATAAAAATTCAGAAAGACATCAGGAGCCATCTATATGCCGAAATGCACAAATCACATAACGACATAACCTAAACAAGTAACCAATCAAAGTGACAGCAACAAATAATTGGTGTTTTTAATTTTGTATTTATATTACTTTGATTTTGAAGTGAACGTACAGGTAAATGTGATATATTATTTCAAATTTTGGAGCTAATTAATTAATCTTGTGTATAAAAAAAGTCAATTAATAAGATTATTATTTTATATTTCAGATCTGATAAAATATGGCTGATGTACGTGATATTATGGAACTGGAGCAGCCTGCTGCTCCAGAAGTATCGCGAGAAACAATTATTGGACAGAAGAAACGTACTTCTACTACCCAAAAGATGCCTAAACGACCAGAAGGAATGCATCGGGAAGTTTTTGCGTTGCTGTATAATGATAACAAAGATGCTCCCCCACTATTCCCATCGGATACAAGCAACGGTTATAAGCAAACAAAAATTAAACTTGGTATGCGACGTCCAAGAAAATGGGAATGGATGGCTTTTACAAATCCGGCCAGAACAGATGGAGCTGTATTTTACCATTGGCGCAGGCCATCAGATGAACCAAAAGAATATCCATTTGCCAAATTTAATAAGGTACATTATTTTTTAATTCTATCTTTACCTACCTTAACAGAGTATGTTTAGCCTTAGCATATTTTACAAAATAGAAAACCAGACACTCTAATTGTAGTAATACATAAATTGTCGAGATTATGCTTTGATATCCCAGCATAGCTGGAGATGCACACTGGAAAGCTATTTATGTTTATATGAATTCCTACATTACACCTTATTACACAAATACGTTAATATTTGTACAACTGATTTCATTTATTTTTTCACAGAAATTAGAAATACCTACCTATACGGAGAATGAATATAATCAACATTTAAAATCTGATGGTTGGACAAAAGAAGAGACAGACCATTTAATGGACTTAGTAAAAAGATTTGATATGCGTTTTATTATAATGGCTGATAGATATGATACAGAAAAATTTAGTAAGAGATCTGTTGAAGATTTGAAAGAAAGATATTATAAAGTATGTGGCATTTTAGCAAAGGTAATTAACATAATTCTTTTATTAATATAATTCATTAAAAAACTGCAATTGAAACAATTGAAAAATGTTCTTACATTAGAAATTATAATTTATTTTACAATATTATTACAGTTAGGTGGTGAAAAGAAAATCTATACTTATGATGCAGATCACGAACGACGTAGAAAAGAACAACTTAAAAAATTATATGAAAGAACAACAGAACAGGTAGATTTAAAATATGAATATGTTGTAGTCACTTAGATTTAATACCTTTTGAAACATATTTGTAGATTGAGGAGGAACAATATCTATTAGGGGAAATGAAAAAAATTGAAGCAAGAAAAAAGGAAAGAGAACGTAAAACCCAAGACTTACAGAAACTTATTAGTCAAGCTGATAATCAAAACGAAACGCCTAGAAAAACCGATAAAAAGATACCTAAGAAAAAAATTGCAAATCCATCTAGACCATCGAAAATTGATACATCAGTAAGTATTAACAAGCCGTTTGGCTATTTCAGTATAGAATTTAATGTAGAAAAACCATTTAAAAAACTTACATTTAATGTAATTCAAATACTTATATAACTTTATGTACTGTGGTGACTAACATGAATAAATGATTCTTGTAAGAAAAAAATTGCAAATCCATCTAGACCATCGAAAATTGATACATCAGTAAGTATTAACAAGCCGTTTGGCTATTTCATATAAATTATTTTTACATTTAATGTAATTCAAATACTTATATAACTTTATGTACTGTGGTGACTAACATGAATAAATGATTCTTGTATAATGTAACATTAATGTAACTCTATAACATTTCACATTAATTATTTTTCTTTTTATCAGAGTTCGAAGATACTTACTTGTGTTTGTTTTTTTGTTCATCAGTATATTTTACAGGCTGCTGAAACTGCAGGTATTAAATTTCCTGATTACAAAAATAGTGGTGTATCCTTACGATCACAAAGAATGAAATTACCCGCAAATGTTGGTCAGAAAAAATCCAAAGGCATTGAACAAATGTTACAAGATATGGGTCTAGGTAAGTCTTAAATTAATTATAAATAAGGAGCACTGCATCTACTAATTGTTGGTAAATTCAGCTTTTTTGCATGCTTTGAACATTAACTTCTAGTTTTAAAAATTGAAAACGGTTTACCAGTTTTCTGTCACTAAACAACAATTATCTATAGGTTTGTTCCAACAAAATATTGGCAACTAGTCGGCGATAAGTGTATGAATCGCTCTACTGCGCATGCTTGGTTGCAGACAAATTTCAGATTAGGCGATTCAAAAGTACTTGTTGGAACGGTTGACAACACAGACTACCAACTACCTAGTATGTGATGACAAGGCGCATGCGTTGCAATTGTACTACGTCGATTTGAGAAAAATCTTCAAATCGTTCGTATAGCCGGCAAACTGTCGGCAAATCACAGAAAATTTGTTGGAACGTCTGACCTGCCGTACATGATCTTTAGTTCGAAGTTGTTGGAACGCACTTCTTATATTACACATGTGCTATTCGATCACCGACCTGTTTCCAACGTTGTAGGAACAAACCTTATATCTGCATATAATTTTGCCCAAATTTTCACTCCAAACAAGTGCGCAATGTATGCCGAAACAGGAAAGCAGTAAATTTAGTTTATTCTTAAACAAAGATTTCTTGACGATTTATTTTTATTATTGGAATCCTTTATATCAGAAAACGTACCTACATGAATACAATTCTACCCAACCTTTTTAGTACAGGTGGCCATATAATAGGGATGCAAAATTTTCGGAGGTCAAAATAAACTTCCTCATATATATCATATATAGATCTACCTTAAAATTTGCAGGGTCTGCTGAAATGCATATGTATATGTTTTGTCATTTAGAATGAAGTTAAAGTTTTATTATTATTATGTTATCTTATTTATTATATTGTCTTACATATTAAATGCCGATAGTTGATGCAAATAAGACATTGTATCGCTGGTGCTGAGTGACCACACGTCTTAGAATCTTAACTACTCGTCTGTTACGACCCAACTAGGTTTGAGCATTGATCGTAACAATATAAATTTGTATCTGTAATTACATCGCTGCGACCAGTCTACATTTGGTCGGGAGTGATGGCTAGAACATCCGCCAAGTCTTCTCACATAAATCTTAAACATATCTGTCATTAAATCTGAACTCGTAACTGATGATTTTAACTTTTGGATTTCATATTCATGGAATAAGTTAATTGTTAAATGTCTACTATGAATTTTATATGTACCAAATATCATCTCCGTGAAATTATCTGTGTGAAGAGATGACTTTTTCAGGTTTTTTCCTATGTAAGTTATAATGAAATAGTACTTTCGTTTGCTGTATATTTACAACTCAAATTAATCTCCAAGTACAGACTGCGCTGAAATCATTTTATCAGAATTTTTCTACCCAATAGCATTTTCATATTCTCTTTATTTTGATAATGTGTGTGAGAGAAAGAGAGACCTACAACGAATAAAGGATATTAAAGAGCTCTGTGCTGTGGAAATAAGTAGAGAGAACACTTACCAAGAATGGAAGGAATAGAAAATTTCCGCGCACTTAATTTTATAGTTTTAAGCATACGTCCTTTCGGGTTATTCCATATCAATACTAAAATAATATAGAACTATGTATTTTATTCGAAACGTCGTTGGTCGATCTTAATTATACAATCTAACATATTTGTTTATTGATTATATGTCAGAGATTCAAATATTCAATTTCCACCATCGAATTTGTTAAAGTATTTACTTTCATTACTATATTCCCTAGATTTTCTAAATATTATTAATAAAAATTGTACATATAATAGTGTTTTATTTTATTAATTATTATAAATGTATTGTAGAACTGAATCCAACACCAACAGAAGATATTTGCCAAAACTTCAATGAATTACGGAGTGATATGGTTTTACTTATGGAATTGAAAGCTGCATTAGGAACATGTGATTATGAACTACAATCACTAAGGCATCAGTATGAAGCTGTAAATCCTGGAAAGGTATTAAATCAAGTAACTAGTGATAGCATATTTACATGTGTATTGTGCTTTCAGACATTAACAATACCACCCCAGCTGTTATCTAATAACGATTCGGATGGTAGTAAACATTTAGGGCCCGAAATTATAGATGTCGTTGGTTCCCCCGGTACTCCTTCAATAACTTAAAAAAGTTGTGCTTTCAAAATTATAATTAATATTCAATTTATATTTATAATTAAATGCAATATGAGACAATTTGTTTTTAATTAATCATTTCTCAAGTATATAGGTAGAAGTAGAATTAAATAGATAAGATAATAGATAAAATAATGACTTATTCTTTCCAAAGATATATGCAGTGGTGGCCATATAACTAGATTTTTGGGATATTTTTCATTTTTACTGGTGACACATTAAATAATTAAGCGGTATATATGTTCAAATATTTTATTGATGTAGAAATACATTCAGAAACAAAATAAAATATTTAATGTATTCCATAGATAACATTTTGTATAGTAACGGAACAATTCATGCTGGACATTTAAGAACAAGGGATAGTGTAAAACTATATAATATGTCCTAAAAACAGTCACTGTTACACCAGATTGCTAATATTTCGTGGAAAACCCTTATTTTGCAAAATCGCGGCAGATCTCCGACCCATAGATTCAACGAGACGGCCACAGCTTTCTTGGGGAATATTCTTCCACTACTTACTCAAACAGGCTATCTAAATTTCTTATGTGTTTTTGTCGCACAATCCTTTTGTGATCGTTCCATAAGTTTTCCATAGGGTTGAGGTCCGGACTGCACGAGGACCAGGTCAGAACTGTGACTGCATTGTGATCTAGAAATTTTTTTACTTTACGCGCGATGTGCTTTGGATCATTGTCGTGTTGGAATTTCCAAAGAACCGGCAAATTCTCCTCCGCATAAGGCAGCATCACGGTTTCTAAAATGTTCATATACATGTACTGATCCATAATGCCCTGGATTCTGTAAATTGGACGAACTCCTTGCCAGGACGTGCAATCCCAAACCATTATGGAACCACCTTCATTCTTCAGGGTTATTTCAGTGTAACTCGAATCGAATTCTTTGCATGGTGGACGACGTACGTATTGCCTGCCATCAGGTCCTAATCGATTAATTTTGGTTTCGTCGAACCAGAGCACATCTTTCCATTGGTTAATCGTCCATTATCTATGGATTGTTGCAAATTGTATTTGTGCCTTTCGATTAACGCTGGTTAACCAAAAGTTTCTTGCGCGTCACTCTTCCGAACAATTGCGCTTCACATAAACGATGTCTAATAGTTCTTGCTTACACCCCAGACCCAGCTTCTCCAAATATCTCTTGACTTATTGCGTTAGATCCCAGTCGAGGATTTTTTTTTGCTAAGCGTACGTCTTGCGTCAGTCTTAGCAATGGTTTTTCTGGGTTTCTGTTTTCTTTTTATATTTTGTGTAGTATTACATAACTTATAGTGGCTGACAGCATTAAATACAAGTGTTTTTGAACATTCCAAATGCTCTACTATTTTGGCCATTTTCTGTCATATAACTTAAGAATACATTTTCTATTCTAGGATCGTAACTTTTGCTTTAAATACCAATAATTGGAAATGTTGTACATACTTATATATTATATAAATAATAAGTTCTCGATATGTATGGTAACACGGCAAAGCGTGAACTATTTGATATCCTCAGGTAGCATGTAACGTTTATAAAACGTTTTAAAAAGGTTTCCTAAGCGTTAGCAAAAACGTTTATATAACGGAAACGTCTTAATGTTACAAAAATACAACGTTATAATGTAACGTTCCATAAACGTTCTGTAAACGTTACACAAGAAATATTTTATTAACGTTGGAAAATGCAAAAATATTTTTATAAAGGAATACAATACATTAAATTTTAATTAATTGCCGTAGTTTACTTTCTGAAAACGTTTTTAAAAGGTTAAATAAAGGTTACTTGCAACGTTCGACGTTTATAAACGTTAAAATAACGTTGCCTAAACGTTAATGTAACGTTAAAAAGATATCGTTATATTTGGTTATTTTGATGGTGAAAATATAACGTGTTAACACATGTTTGATACGTAAACATTTTTAGTAGATAATGAATAATGAGACGAAGATTACGTTGTAGAAATTAGAAAATTATCTTATAACTGTTTATTTAGCTTCGGATGGAGTATGAATTTACATCATATTCTTCGCTTTACTGCTATCATTGATAAATTGATATATCATTCAATGTAATATTTTTCGACCCGATTTTGGGCTCTCGTTTTAACTACCCACGCGCGAACGAACGCCCAGCGAATCTATCAGTGTGCAAGACAAGGAAATCAAAGAGTGGGATAAATTGCATGAGGCGGAGTCTTAATGCATTGATAAACTTAAAGTGCAAAATATGCTATTTTGATGATTTATTCATTCTGTCCTATTTTAAATATAGATACCAGGTTTTATATTTTCTTACAGTTAGTCTTTCATTGCATTTGTGTTGAAAGCATTATTAAATTAGCTACTTTACTTCACTTGTTACATGTTTGAATTTCGATCTAATAAGTACATAATATACGAATAAAAAATCTTGACACATAATATAGTATATAAAAAAATAGTATATATTTTATAGTCATTTTGGTAGAGAAAAAAAAAAATTGACCTGTTTAGGAGGGCGTTGGAACTTGGAAATTTTGGAAATCGGTATTGTTGATTGATTTTAGCTTTATATTTGCATTTCTAGCATCTTTGCAATTTGTAAAAACATACAGGATGTCTCAGCGAGACTGTTAATTAGAAGTTTATGGAGTTCTGGCCAAAATATAAATTTGAAAATTCAGAATCGCATATATAATCGATTATGTTCTCCATTAAAATATTTTTAGATTTCTAGCGCTTCCGGTTATACCGGAAGTGGTCATCTACTTTGTTATTTTTAATGGAACACCTTATATATTTTTACATAAATTTACCTTTTGTCATTGGAGGTAAATGTGAATAATTTTCATTAAACACTCTGCAAGTTCTACTAAGAATTTTGGCGCATTTTCCGCACTCAGAAAAATTCATGCATTGATTTAACAAAACGTTTCTTAATGTGAAATAAAACATGTGTTTTATTTCACATTGAAAATGGATTTGCATCAAGTAAAGACCGACTCGATCCAAGATTTAAAACATTTTTTGTTATTTTATTTTATTTGAACCAAATACATATTCAGTGGTTCCAACAAATATTCAGTTATTAAATCAACATGCAAGTTGTGTTAATATTTTAATGTTGCTGCAACATAAAAATTACGTTGTAATTGTCTTAACAACCAAATGGAACGTTTACTTCAAGCTAATTTTATTTTTGAACTAACAGAAATAACGTAACATTAATTTTAATGTTCATTCAACCTCTTCGCCGTATTTAAACGAAAATTGTTCTTGGATTTACCATTTTTTGTTGAATCAATGCATGAATTTTTCTGAGTGCGTGAATAGAAAATAAATTAAGAATTTCTTGATATGTGTAAACATCATTTTCGTTATTGTTATCCATTTTAATTCTTTATAACAATAATATAAAAACACTTAATATGCTAACTTAATTATTAGCAAGGATCAAACGACGATGTATGACTTTGGCGTTAGACTTTGACAAATAATTAAATAAAAAATTTTAGAACGCTTAGTTTCCATGGCACCCTGAATAAATATCGATGAGTTGTGAGTGCATGTTTTCAAAAAAACCTAATTATCTCGTAAACTATCAATTTCAGGTATAGGACATGTGGAATGTAAAAGATGTAAAATGAGATGCCGAATATGACTAAGTAATAAAATATGTGGGGTGCTATTTGAAAAAATTAGGTTATGGTTCCTCAAAATTTCTAAAAGTTAACGTGCCACAGTAAAGGAACCAGGCAATATAGACAGGTGTTCTCGGCGTTAAAATATACTCCAACATGTTGTTTAAGCATATTATGAATTCTAAATAGATATCCGAAAAAATCGAGTGTTCTCTGATTTTTTGAATAAATGACCGCTATAGTAAATTTTTTTGGAAATAGTTGAATAACTACAAAACGCCGGAATCACATTGAAAAAACTAAATACATTTATGAAGCCTAAAAGTAGGCGAATCCAAATATGTAAAAATATACAGACTGTTTCATAAAAAATAAAGTAGACGGCCGGCGCCTTCCGGTATCACCGGAAGCGCTAGAAATCTAAAAATATTTTAAGTGAAGAGAACATAATAAATTATATACGATTCTGAATTTTCAAATTTATATTTTGGCTAGAACTCCATAAACTTCGAATAAACTGTCTCGGTGAGACACCCTGTATACGTGCCTAATAATCACATCAATTTTCTGATCCATCACACTATTAACGTTACGTTATTTAAAAATTGCAAATTTTTATCGAAACAATGTGCACAAACAAAAAGTATAAAACTAAATATACTAGGAAATAAATCATCATTCTCAGCTTTTTTTACATTTCGAGCTACTTATATATTTGTATATGTATATAAGGAAAAATTAAATATGTGTTTTCTTTGTATGTTGGTAGTAAATAGTCCTATTCATTCGGAAATAATTCTGCAGGTGGTCGTGTTTAGGGCGTTGACGTATTTCGTCGGCAATTACTACTACGTGTTTAACCGCAAATGAATATTCAGGAAGGCGAGGCATAACAAACATTTCTTGATAAAATACTTTTTTTCAGATTATGCAACCAAACACACGATGGTCGAAAACCTGCCATAAGAGTGATATGTCAATTTATCAATGCTGCTATTCAGTTAATTTGAATATGTTACATATTTTTGTAGTTTCATCATTATCAGAAACTAACCTGTGGCAATTAAGTGCCGTCAAAATTTAATGTATCGTATTCCTTTGTAAAATATTTTTCCATTTTCCAACGTTAATAAAATGTTTCTCGTGTAACATTTACAGAATGTTAATGGAACGTTAAATTATAACGTTTTATTTTTGTGACATTAAGACGTTTCCTAAACGTTATATAAACGTTTTTGCTAACGCTTAGGAAACCTTTTTAAAACGTTTTACAAACGTTACATGATACCTGGGATGTAGGTAGATGTGACTTAATCTAACCAAAGTAGTCTCAATAATTAGCGCTCAGCTTGTGCCAATATATTAGTATATCTAGGTATCTATGTTCGAGTTGTACTAGTGCTTGATGTTTGGTAATTTATGTTGCAAGTAAGTTGCTTCTAAAGCTGCACATGCACTAGAAATTAATTTACGACATTCATTGTAAGACCAGCTCTCTCAGTATGTGTAGACACACCTGAAATTGCCGCCGGAATCAGAATATAATGACCAACTATCTAATACTCTATTATGAGCTGTGACTTTAGATAAACCGTAAAACTGCAGGCGGTAAAAGAGAAAAATAGTATAGCTGACAGAAATATTGGATGACACAGAACCAAGAATGAACTATTCAATAAAATACAACGTAAGATGGAAAGCATAATCAAGTCGATAGCCGCAATGGTTAGACGGCTGACTATCGTTGTGGCGGAGCGATAGGAGCCAGATTTCAATTCTTCGGACGATGAAATTTTTCACAGAGAATTGAAATTGAAATGTTAAGAGCAAAGTGATTAACAGAGCGGCGTTATAAAAAGCGCTATAATGCTGTCATAAAACCATTTGAACACAATTATACACACACAAAAACTACACCGCGACAGTTGCCCATAGCCATACAAGCGATACAGCTTACGGAGAACCCACCACACATAAAGAACCGTAAAAATAGAACCAATTTTAGAGATTGTATTTGATATCTCCATTTAGGTAAATAAGAGATAATATTCTCTATTATAAGCTCTCGGAAACTGGTCCTATTTGCATGTATTGAGCTGCTATATGTATAGCAAAGACTACTTGGTATATCATCTCAATAGTATATAAAAATATGGTATAATATAAAATAATATAATATAAATACGGTATAATAAGAAACGTATTTTATAAAATTATGAAAAATAAATATTGTTTATACAGGTGTTTTAAAATAAGTATCGGATACTCTACTCGCTTGTAGTTCTCGTCAAGACAAACAAAAAAGTCTTAATATACATAGGTCCGCAAATCAATTGTTTCACAGATAGAGATGAATTTCTATTCTCATCAAAAAATTACATTTTTATAATTCGCAATGTCCTGTAGGCGTGCAAACAATCCTAACAGTTTTTGTTATGTATGTGGATGAGAATTCACCGTTCAACAGCATAGACGTGTAATATCACACCGTCAATAGAAAATCGTATAACCTTTATTTTAAATTAAAAATTACAAATCAATACAAGTTGTGGACCCCCCACAATGTCTGTGCACGATGTGCTGTTACTTTGAGGAGCTGGATAAAAAGTAAGAGCATAGGTATGCATTTGGTAGGCCTATGATTTGGCGAGAACAAAAGGATCATTCGACATACTGCTACTTTTGCTGTACAAAGACCTTCGGGTTTTTCAGTAAAAATAAGGATAAAATTACCTATCTTAACTTACCTCTTCTGCCACTCGTCCTATCGATATTTCGAACCAAGAACAAGTTGAAACCGAGATAGAAGAATACATTTCAGAGTTGTCGGACGCAGATGAAGAATATCTGCCATCTCAAGAGGACACGCCTCATTTAATAAATCAATTGGAATTAAATAACTTAGTTCGAGATCTCAATTTATCAAAAACTCAGGCAGAAATATTAGGATCAAGATTGCAAGGAAGGAAGTTGTTAACTCCGGGTACGCGTATATCTGTATATCGAAATCGCCAGAAAGAACTGTCACAGTATTTTTCAACTGAAAAAGGTCTTATTTTGCAAAAATGTTGACGGTTTAATGCGAGACTTAGGTTACAAACACCAACCGGAAGGATGGCGTCTTTTTATAGATGCTTCTAAATTGAGTTTGAAAGCTGGCCTTCTACATACAGATGATACAGCCGTCCTATAGTCGGGGCATCGTATATCGGAACTATTCCGGAATAGAGAAGTAGGGATGTATTAGTAGATTGTTAGATGCACGATTCACTTGTTCAATACATATGCACAATACAATAATTATTATTGTATTGTGCATATGTATTGAACAGAATACAACCGTGCGGTCTCGAGTGAAGCGTGCATCTAACAAACAATTATTGTTTGCTTATTCTCAAAATTTCATTAAACTTTCTAAACTAAACAGAAGTTTGTGGTAAAAATATAGATGATGAACCCGTTACAAATAGGAGAAGCAATTGCACACGTAACGAAGACCATAATTTCTGTTCATAAGTAAATAAATTAAATGGCCAAATTATGTTGTTATGTAATAGGCCAGCCCAAACATTTAATTTTGCAGAGTATATTGTGTTCGAGCGTATAAGTACAAGGTCTCTTTTCTTGTGACCAATACCTTATTGCAACACTTGGGTTGTGTCGACCATGTAAAGCGAACGAAGATTCGTCTGTAAATACAAGTTTTACACGGATTTAAACAGCCATACATTTCAAATTTATTGATTATATGACGAACTGTTTCAAAACAAATAGTTTGTTGGAACTCATCGTTAAATATAGGCGTACAATATCTCTTGTTGAGTAACCACGATGATGTTGTTTTGTAACATATTTCTTTTGTGGAAAGGTAAACATGTCCATAATGAATTACAAAACAATCAGCATCAGTAATAGTAACAATAATAATCGTATATTTACGATAGCATGAATTACTTTATCTCGCTAATACAATACAACTGTGCGCTGTCGAGTTAAGCCTACGAATGCTTCCGACATACGATGCCCCGACTATAGGGCGGCTGTTTGCTCTGTATAGGAAGCATCTACCCCTCCATTCCTGTTGGTCATGCCGTGCACATGAAGGAAACATATGATAATATGACACACATTAGGAATATAAAACAAAATAAGTTTGTATGTAATTCATAAAGGAAAATTAAAAAGAAAATTCGTAGGATATCAGTATTGATATCTTGTCTCCATATAACAGCATGAGGATTTTCATCCGCCCAAATGTGGTTGATGTGAAAATTCATTATTGTATTGTTTGTAAAAATAACCTCGTCTGTAAATAAAATATTAGCAACAAAGTTTTAATTTTGGATAAGTTTTTCTGATATAATTCTACAGAAAGCAAGTCTGGAAACATAATCCGGTGGTAGTAAAGCCAGTACCCGTTGTAGATGATAAGGATATAGCAGGTGTTCTCGTAAAATCCTCCGTAGTAAAGAAGCATCCATGTTTAGTTCTCTAACTATTGTTCTGGTACTGATATTCGGATTTTCTCCTACTCTTACTAGAACATTTTCCTCAGTTTCTGGATTTGCCATTGATCTTGGTCGTCCGGCATTGTTTTTTAATAATAAATTAACCATTTTCACTTAATCATGGATGTAGTTGTGAAAACAATTTATCAGATGGAATTGCATGATTAGGAAATGGTTCGACACGTATAATCGCCGTACTTCATAAGTATTATCATTAGCCCGACCGTACATGAAATGTTTTTTATTAATGACAGTTTTTACAAATAAACAATTATTTTACAGCCTAAACTAGAATCACCTCTATCTATGAAAGAATTGATTTGCGAACCTATGTTTATTAAAATTTTTTGTTTATCTTGATGATGAACTGTGTAAGCAGGTAAAATATCCGACACTTTTTTAAAACACCCTGTATATGATTTGATATACTTGTAATTATATGGACCTAATTGGTGGCAGAACCGGATTTCAGGAGCACCAATTATCAAGCCGTAATATCGATTATACCCTTTGGTATCCAACCTTATTACCACCAGCAATGTATATCATTATATATATTTTCTTTTACTTTGTGGTTCACAATCATGATTGGATTACTAATATATGAACTGCTTTCCAAAAATACTGACCATGTATTGGCTAGCAACTAATTATTGCAGAAAATCATTAATTCATCTCTCAATTCGATTTGTCTCCAAAAGTAGAACTTACAATATGCAAAAATGCTTGTTACTCTCAAACCTTCTTGTGTTTTGTGGGAGCTGTGATAATTGGTCCTCCCGAAATCCGGCCCTGCCACCAATTAGGTACATATAATTACAAGTATATCAAATTATATACAAGATCCATAAAAATATATTCCATACGTTTGCGACAAGAGAATAACGTTCTCTAACGTTTTCGAATAATTTACCGCTATGAAGATATCAAAGTTTGTATACACTTCATTAGAACGCTGCTCTATATACTAATACGTAGCTGTTTCCTTAAAGTAATGCATCTTTACCAGTTGAAATGCAACAATATTTTATTCGAAATTCTTATAATTTATTACAAAAAAAACTTTAAACAATACAAATAAAAATTTAATTAGAAATTAGGCAACAGTACTACAAATAACATAAAGTAATAAAAATAAATATGATACGTACAATATACAAATCTTAAGTATAACTTATACCTAATGGGAAAGATATGGATTAGAACAAATAATATGTATATGAAAAACTAAAAAAATTAAATTCACATTAAATGCCGAGTTATGGAACTAAAATGTAGTCAGTTCGGGCCGCTTTAGAGATTGACAATGATCTTCTCCGTTGTCAGTTGAACTATGTTCACGTTTCTTCTGAGTATTCTAAAATTATCTGTAAATAATTAGCACTACCAAAATAATTACATTCCTACCTTTTTCTCCCAATGTTGGTGTAAATACCTCAGTAAAATACTTGTCTTTTCAGTTACTATCACTACAACAAGAAACAAGGTTAATACATAGTGAGCATTCAAAATCGTTCTTTAGACTACCTTGTTCAGAAGGATAATCTTTGGTTGGCACATAAACAGATGGTCTCTTTAAGGGAGATCTATTATTATTGTCTACATGAAATTTTGTGAAGTTGTTTTCATTGTATGAAGGCAGACCCTTAAGAAATTCTGCAACAGACTGTTAACGCAATTACATTTCCGTAAACATATATAATTAATTTAGTTGGTATACCATATTTGTTGAGTTAATATGATACTTCCAAAGTATGGATATCAACCCCCAAAAATCAATTTTCACGCCACGGTTGAACAGATGATAAATGTCAACCACACACAATATCCACGATATCCACACAAACATGTATTCTTAGGGCACGACACATGCGTACATGATGCGATGTGACTGGTCGTACAGTAACTAAAACGGCGCTAAAACTCAAAATAAAATTGATTTTTCAAATTTCTAATTTAACCCTTTGCGTCCTACTGGTTAGTCCACGTAACCAACAATTTAAAAAGTTTAGTGAGCTGGTGTTGAGCTTGCTGTTGATGTTTTCTTGTGCTCGTTTCAGGAAGAGTTGTAACTTATATGCTATATGCTACGCAGATAAATACAAAAAAAAGGAAACAAACTTTCCAGCCAATTACTGCGATGAAATGAAGATGTTTTTAGAGTGAATTTGCTGATGGATGGTGGGTAGGCTACTGGTGCTCAAGAGGAAGCTAGAGATTCTTACATCTCTAACGTTATTTCTCGAGATAGATTCTAACGGCTGCTAAGCAATTTGCATTTACAAAACCGGTATCATAATTCCGAGAAGGTAGTGACTACTAATCGCCGCAGTAAGGATGGCTTCCTGCAAGAAATTGCTTTCCCAAGACTTGTCGTGCATTACAACAATCACGTGGGTTCCGTCGGCAAAGCTGACATGCTAAAAAAATGTTACGCTATTAATCGAAAAACTAAAAAATGGTATCATCGCAACATATGGCATTTTTTCGACATGACTTCAGTAAACGCTTGCATATTGTTTCAAAGGAGATGCGCAGCGCTTCCACCCTCAGTTCTAGTTATGGGAGCAGGAGAAAAGGGCCTAAGTCTCTTCTCTCTCTCTATTTTCTAAGTTTAAATGGAATATTAAAAAATGAGTTAATTCCGGACGCAAAGGGTTAATAAATAAAACTAGATGCTTATACTATTCTAATTATGATTCTAATTTAACATATTCCATTTCTTAGTTACTCCTTTTTAGTTTGCTTTTTTTTCAATACATAAAATAGGCTACGTTATTTTGCGAAAAGGTGTATTCATTAAAAAAACCGTATAATATAAAACGGAGAATATACTATGGTGATCGCAATATGTAACTGCTATAGATCCTAGAGTATAATTATACAGAGTGACATAGAAAAAACTGCAGTGCATAGCAACATGTGATCGAAGACCAAAAAATAAAAAACACACATGTCCGACTGCTGTTTTCAAATTAACAACTGTTTTTATATTGTTCTTGGTTTTTACTTTTACCTTAGCAATAAAAGATATTTTTTCATGAAACAAAACATTTGGTAAATGTGAAAGCAAAATTAACTTAGTTTATTGAAAGTTTTCGTTCAAAATGGTATGCTATACTTTCGTGAAATACACATTTTCATGTTTTACGGCGAAGCTCGTTCAAATGTCTCCGAAGCTCAACACATCTATCGATAATCGATAGAGGTACCCATTAAGGCAAGTTCCTAATGTTAAGACATTTATTGACGTAGATAGGTGTTTGGGAAAAGATGGTTGCTTTAAAAACCCAAAATATCATTCTGGGGGTAAGAGAACTCGTCATACTGTTGCAAATGAAGAAGCTATTTTGCAAATAGTAGAAGACAATGCTAGAATAAGCACCAGAAGAATAAGTGCAGCTGTACCGAATATCAATCGTGAATCTGTTAGGAAAGTCCTCAAAGAACAACTTCTTCATCCATTTTACTTCCAAAAAATCTATCATTTATTGGAACAGGATTTTCTGCCTAATTTTGCGAGTAGTTGCAAAATAGAGGGCAAAACTTTCTGCCATTAATTTTGTTTACCGATGAGCAGGTTTTAGTCGCGATGGCATTTTGAATATTCACAATGTGCATTATTGGAGCGATGCGAAAACCCTCATCAGAACGTAATACGGAATCACCAGTATGAGTTTTCCTTTAATGTGTGGGCAGGTATAATCGACAATTATCTAATTGGTTTATTTCGAAAGCCCAGACGATTGACAGGCAAACTCTAAGGAAATTGTTTGGAAAATGAACTTACTTTATTAGAAGATGTTCCATTGAATATTATAAGAAGAATGTACTACATGCATGACGGAGCGCCAGCTCACTATTCTAAGAGAGTAAGGGAATTTCTACAACAAAAATTTGGAAATAGATGGATTGGTCATGGGGGACCTATACCATGACAAGCTCGTAGTCCCGACCTTTAATCCCCTCGATTTTTCATTTCGGGGATTTATGAAATGTGAATGTATTCCGCAGAAATAATAGTGAAGATCAATTATGGAACAGAATTGTGGAGTCTGCTGATAGATTTAGTAATAGTGCTAACATATTTAAGATGCCGTCAGTCATTAAGACGAAGATTGGAAATGGGTATTCAGGAACAAGATCACCAATTTGAACACCTTATGTAGAACCAATATGTATCTTATATTTTTTAATGTTGTTTTGTTTAATGAAAGCCTTTTAACTTCAACAACTTCTAACTTGAAAACAAAAAGCAATCGGACATGTGTGTATAGGAACTTTTTTTATTATTTCTTGGTCTTCTATCACATGTTGCTATGCATTGTAGTTTTTTCTATGTCACCCTGTATATTTTAATCAATTAATTGATTAACAAAAACACGGTCGAATAACAACATGAATATTATATATTTTACTAAAGACTGATGAATCATTATTCATCCGCCACGACGAAAACGTGAAGAAATATTGCTCACTTTTATAGGGCCTTTGTGAGCAAAATCTATGTACTACATATACATGTATGCATAATTCATATAGGTACCGTATTTATTCTAATAGGCGCCGCGGCGTTTAATTGTTTAGGATAGTTTCCTCTGCTGCGCTTAAAAAAGGCACATGTATGTCCTTAATTGAACTTTTATCAAAAAATGATTGGATGGTTGTTAGTCGCATTGGGATCTTAGAGTTTACAATATCTTCAAGCTTGTAGAAGCACCTAAATTCTTCTAAAGTTGCCCTCTTATATCCAAACTTCTTCTCAAAACTTCCAATGCTGCGTGAATTTCTTTTGATGTTGGAAGTGTACTACTATATACTTCCTTCTATGTCTTCCGTTTCTTCAGCCGCTTCCATATCTTCAGTTGTTAATAAGCTTGTGACAATAGTTGCGACGAAGTTACGTTCAACAACGGGCAGATCTTCATCCATATTTATCCAGGCGCTTAATTCATCGTCTAAATCATCAATGTCGGCAGGATCGCTGTTTTCATCTAAGCTTTGCGCTCCACCATCGACAACGAAACCAGCCTTTTTAAAACAATAAACAATCGTAGAACATCGTACATTTTCCCATGCTTTCTTTAGCATGTGGATTGCGCTAAGGAGAGATATGCTTTTGGCAACATCTTTGGCTTGGGTTTGGTTTTCTTCATCTTCTATAGTCTGTATAATAAATCTTCTCATATCCTGTCGATATAATGTTTTTAAGGTTTTAATGATTTCTTGGTCAAGAGGTTGGATCAGTGATGTAAGTAGTATTGGTTGGTAGAAACACTAATTTTATGTTTTTTAGTGGCACATTTGGATGAGCGATGCAATTGTTCAATATTAGTGCGATTTTCCTGCCTTTCAGCTTCTTATCCCATTCTGTAAGCCACTATGGTGGAATATCTCACTTGTCATCCACGCGTTTGGATTACTCATATATGTCACTGGTAAAGATGCCCCTCGAAAACACCGCGGATTCTTAGATTTTCCTATCACTAGCAATTGCTGTTTATCTGTACCAGACATATTAAAAGTTACCAAAACTGTAATACGACGCTCGTTTTGCTTTTTTTCGGGCGCATGTAATTCATTCTTAAAAACCAATGAATAATTCGGTATAGCGCTAAAATATAATCCAGTTTTGTCTGTATTATAAATTTCATCTGGTTTAAAATCTCTTAGAAGCTCTGCCAGCGACGTGTTGATCCAATTTTCAGCATCTTTTATTTCTCCGCGAAGTTTTTTATAGACAATATTGTTTCTTTTTTTCCAACGACTTAGCCACCCATCGGTGGGCTTAAAATCTTCATGTTCTAACTTTGTTGCGAAAATTGCGGCTTTTTCCATTAAAATGCCACGGGTGATGATGGGTGCATTTTGTGTTCGGACAATTGTGAACCACTTCAAAAGGGCATTTTCTACTGTAACATATTTTCCATCCCGTATTCTTTTGCGCTTAGGATTTACAGTACCGGCACTGTCTTCGCAAATTTTCCCTCGATTTCGTACAAGCCTGCTTAATGTAGATTGCGTAATTCCTAATTTTATTGCAGCACTGCGTTGACTACATGATGGTAAAGCATCGTACTTTTTCAACATTTCACATTTTTCACGTAAATTTAAAGTTTGACGCTGCGTTCCTTTAGGCATTTTGAACTTAGAAGTTGTACGCACGAAAGAATAAAAGAAGTGAAACTGAAAAATGTATCGGACGAACACCATAACTTGCAAACTTCTGGGATTACCGGAAGGAATAAAAGACTGATTCGTTACATCGCATAAGTTATGTATATAGACGAAATTCCCAGATCGAATAACAAGCCCAGCAAACAGAACTGAAACGAGCTCGTGTTATTCACGTTGTATTTTGGTTTATTATAACGAGTTTTTGGGCGACCTAATGAATATATAAAGTATTTGATGTAGAGAACATATTTTCAATAACTTTTGCGCAAACTAAAATTATTGAGGAGAATTAAAGATTTTTAAATCCGAAATTGAGATATATAGAACAACAATTTTACATACAACATATATATATGGCAACTTAGGTACTAAAAGGACGTCTTCTATACGTCAAATTTAACCCAAAAAGCTCCCAAATATAAATACACTTTAAAATTTTTATTATTTGTGTTCTACGATACCTACTATTCTATAAGTAGTAATAATCATGCTTCATGATTTTATTTTAATAAATCTGGAACTGTTGATAAATAGTGATGTAATATTGCATAGAATATGAAATTGAATTACGCGCCATCGCTCGAGTCATTTACGGGCCAACGGTCATTTCTCTTTTACTGTCAGTGTTTATCTATAGACGTGATTGCTGTAAATTGGGACTGCTGTGAATTAAAGAATGTAGATGTTAAATACAGCCCTTTTCCTTTGCTAAAAAAGTGTAGCACGGTGCAGCACTGAACTACACTTTACGCCATATTCTCGTTCCTTTGCACGGTGTAAACAAAACCAGTGCTGCACCAGGATTGTTTATCTGCACCAGGGTAATAGCTGGTGTAAATTACACTATTTTAAATGTCAAGCATATGTCAAAGTGATTAATGAAGGTGCTTTTATTCATGCCGTTTACTTTATACTACGAATGTTATTTATTGGAATTTGTGCAGTATATATTGATCAAAAAACGTTAAATATCTATAAAACGCATGTAAAGAGAAGACAAAAAGAGGTTGTGTATTGACTATAAAGTAAAAAAATTGTTGTGTTTTAGTTGAATTAATTATAGCCGGCAATATTATTGGAATTTTTGACGGTTCATAAGCAATTTTCTTTTAAAAAATGCCATTGAATAAGGTAATTAAGTATGATTTGTAAATAAATTAATGAAAAATATTTTCGAATTAATCCATATTGAAATTTTCATGCTTTAACGCATAATTTATAATAACGGGAATTGACAGTTGTTTTATAAATATATGCAGAGACTGCGAAAAGAGTTTATCTTAACTAAATTTGTAAGTATGCTTGTACATAATAGCTATTATAGCATTATATAAAGGATTAGTAAAAGTGCTACTCGTTTCTTCTCAAGTCAGGTTATGATAAGTTGATTGTTGAGGTTATGTTACAAATCCATCTTCACTCAATTCGTTCCTTTGTATTGTCGCCTTCGTTACAGCACTGTAAAAATTGTAGTGTAAATTGCACTACACTAAAAAGCAAAGGAAAAGGCCTAATATTAATATTGTGTGCATATGTAACAAATACATACATATGTATACTATGTATTGGCAGTTTATTAAAGAACGTTCTTGGATTTGTTTGGGATTAGATATATGAGGGTTGGTTTTCATAACCTCTAATAGTAACCCGCTCGTTCTGTGGAAATATCATCAACATAACAAGATGCTCGGGCAAACTATTATATATACATATGTTTTCCAGTTTTTTTTTTTAATAGATATGTACTTCATTAACTTGCATAATTTATTAAAGCAACAGTAGGTATTAGGTCCTAGTAATACGGTATAATAAACATGAAGGCTCATTTATACAACAACTCGGCCGAGTGATAGACTAGCAAGCCACTAGCACTCAAATAATACGTGTAAACATTCACTGGTGCTAGTTCAAGCTAGCACCAGTGAATGTTTACACGTATTGTATGAGTGCTAATGGCTTGCTACTCTATCACTCGGCCGGGTTGACTAGCATGTATAAATGAGGCTTTAATATTCGCTTTAATTATGTCTTGAATTACGTATTTATGCCGTCCTGGTAGAACGTAATAAGACCGTCTTAAGATACGTTTATTCACGTCCTCAAAACACGTCCTAAAAGTGTGACATTTCAACGTACAAATCTCGTTATATACACGTGGCAAAAACACGTCTTTTGGTTGCAATATTACCAAAATATTACGTGCTTTTCACGTTTTTCTGTTTGCTGGGAGGCTAGAGAATTGACACGTATATGTATGTATGTTGTACGTACATACATATATACAAATATGTATATGTATATAATGATTCAAAAATCTGGCATGTTGATTCATATAAATGAAAAATTTTACATTAGTCATCATACAAATGGATTGGGCATTCATACTTTGAGTGACATACGCGGCTGATTCAAATAATCACAGTGATTCATATAAGCGGAAACTACTGTATTTCGTTTCAAACAATTACAAGTACGTTGATTAAATTCAGAAGGATAATCACGTGATACAATTACACTACACGTGTATAATAATTGCGCTTTCTTATTTTTAAGCTCGGGAATACCACGTTTCTGCTTATAAAATTTCTCAAATTCGCAGGCATTTTATGGCGGCAACTGACACTAAGAAGTAAGTAAATAAATACATAATTTTAGAACGATTCGCCATGAAATAACTTAATTTTATTGTGCAAAAATAGTTTGGAACAAAAACAAACGATTTTCATAAAAAAATATTAGTTACCGGACATATACAGAATAACAACTTGAACTACGAAAGCCTATTGATAGGAGAAGGTAGTGGGAGGTAAAATTAAATGTATCCATTTTATAAGCATTGTCAACTGTTTGTAACAGGAATGTCAAAGTGGTTATGTCAAATTATTATAAAACCACTTTATAATTTGCACTTTTTCATTAATTTTTTAGTATGCATGCATCATAAACCAATTAAAACACACTCATAAGCGTGCATAATCGGGCCTTTTTCGCACGGCGTGCGTATAAAGGTTGCTTGGTAACAGCCAATCCCAAGCGTTTAATAGTCCAGTGAAATGTCAGGAAATGTCAAAAGACATATAGGTACATGTCATGTATTGAAATTATTGATTTGATTTCTTCTAATTAAAATTATTATTGCATTTATACTAAAAAATATCGTATGACACTCGTGCATAATTAGCTTTTAAAAGCTTGATTATGCACTAGTGTCATAATATACTATTTTTGTACTCGCTTATCAAAACCTGTCATTTCACGATTCGATTTACGTGCGTAACAAGTCACGTGCGTAAAAGTAAAGTTGGTACTTCCTGGAACTTGATTAATTTAGTGACATTTTGAAATTATAAATCCCTAACCTTTATAATATGGTCCATCTATGATATGGTCATAAACGCTAACGTATTTAACAATTTGTATTATTATTATTATAGTTCTCGTACAAAAAGTATTGAAAACTTCGTGCGTGAAACATTTCGCGAATTCGTGTCCATAAAACTGGTCACTCATTCGCGAAATATGATTTCACGCACTTGGTTCGTAAATAACTATTGTATTCCATTAGTTAGTGGTTAGTTTGATGTAAAAGATAAATGATGAAGAATTTGACAGATTTGACATAACCAGTGACATTCCTGTCATATAAAAAGTTGACAATAATAGTAAAATGGATACATTTAATTTTAACTCCCACCACCCTTTCTCTTTGAAATTTAAAACCCACGGAGGTGGTTTTTCAAGTATTTAACTAACTAAAATATAGGCGTACGCAAGAACTTAAAAATTAAAGTTTAATCCCAAATTTGAGCGTAAGAAATGTTTCAAAATGGTTACTCGGTAGTAAATCTATTGTTTTTATTTCATTAAACATTAGGGTTTAAATGCGATATTTAAACATATTTTTCTACTAGGAATAGTATGTTTAATCTATAATACAATCGGGTCGTTTGGGGAGGACGGGGGGAGCACGTGCCTCCTCCTTGGATTCGCCACTGTTTGTATTTACAAAAATTAGTGAAATATAACATGGTGTATCATCAAAATAATGATTACAGGAAAAACATTAAAGTAGAGAGAGACTGTTTTGTTACAATTATATATTCTCAGATGTGTATCCGACCATTCTCTCGTAAAAATATCAAAAAAAGAACAGATTTTATTTAGCTGGGGAATGTTTATTATTTTTAGTTACAAAATTACAACGAGTAATACACAAATATAGAGTGAATCTAGGGAAAAGCTAGATGACCTACACAATAAACTCTTGTAATAGTGGTATCTTTTTTCCGTGGTTGGTAAAATTGAGCAATGAGATACGAACTTCGCATCCAATGAAGTTCTACATACATGCATGTATTGAAAATAAACAAATGTGAGTTGTCAAATTGTGCGTGTGTCATTATTTTATAGAAAAATAATATGTAAGTATTTATTATTGTATATTACAATCTTTATGCGCACGCATATAGATTAACTAGGATCATATTTTGTACTATATACTTCCTTTCCTAATCTTCCTAAACTTTGATAAGATAATATTTATAAATAACAATTATATTTTGCCTTATTGTCATAAATACTACATTTTTTGTACATTGTTATCTATATCAGGTAAGTAGTGAGGCACTTTGCATCCTATTTGCTTTATTATTTGTTGAGCTGCCCAACATCCATATTTTAAACATATATCTATTGAAAAATGTTTTAATATACCTAGAACAAATCCTGCCACAAATGAATCTCCTGCACCAGTTGTGTCTACTATTTCATGAGCAAATACTTTTGGTACTTCATAATGGTTTACATCCCCTTTGCTATGAATACAAGTAACTGTCTTTGATCCATTGGTTATGACAATTATTTTTCTATATTTCCAATATTCCTGTACATATGCATTATTTAAATATAATGCAAAATCTACTACATTTCCTTGAAAACCTATTGATTCAACTAATGATTCATATTCCTTTAGATTACCAAATAAAATATCACAGTTTTCAGCAAAATATTGAATTGTGCTAGTATTTTCTTGACAAATATATGGTGCACTTATATTAAAAGCAAATAATTTCTGTTTATTTTTAGAAAATTCTAAAATATGATTGGCACAAGCTTCACGATTAGGAATAAAAAAGCCTTCCATGTAAATTAAATCTACTACATCTAACAATTTATCATTATCGGTAATTTTTTGGAGTGAATCAATCGTAACTTCTTTTGCTGCACCGATTGAGGCTACTAGAGATCGGTTTTCTTGATTAATTAGAGCAACTGTTAATCCTGTATTTAGCTGTTCATTTAATCCATACCTAAAAAGTTTTTTACAAATAAATTTGATTCAATTTTCTTCATTTATATACCTTGTCTCAACTCCATCATTTTCTACCAACGTCTTGAGAATTGCACCATTCTTGTCAACACCAGTTCCTCCTATCATATATGTTGTTTCCGATTTACCACTTAACCATTGGAAAATTCTAAGCGTATTTTGAACGGAACCACCTGGGTTATATTCAATAGGCAAACTACAATAAATAAACTTATATGAAATATTTGTACTGTTATATTGCAATGTACTCTTTTATATCTTCCAGTAATGACTTCATAGTTGCATCAGCAATTTCTTTTTGGTCATCATCTTTGAGGTTATATTTTAGTAAAATATCTTTGTTGTTAATTTTTACCGTTATATCCAAGAGAGGATTACCAAATCCTGCAATGATAATCATTTTGTCAGTAGATGTAGGGAATTCCCCTAATGTTGATTTTGTTTGTGATAGGCCTATTTCAACTTCTAACCACCGGTTTTCATGTGATAGCAGACGATATCATATATCTTTTATTGTAATGTACGAGCGAATTTAGAACACCACATTATAAACAATTAGACGGTACGTGTACGGTTAAGTTGAAACAAGCCTTAATTTGCATCGCGTTTTGTTATGTGTGAAAAGAAAGACAGAAACTATTAAATAACGCAATTTAACATTTCAATTTATAAAGTATGTAGTTGTTATTTTCCTATGCGTCACTACGGACTATACTTATAAATAAAAGACTGTTTATCTCTCTTGTGTACGAAGTACCCAAAATTATCTAACGAAAATGTTTTAATTGATTAAAAACATGTGAATATCTATAAATTCATTCACTTTTTATATTCATTAATTTATTGTTATATCTTTAATTATCAAGCAGTTTCCGTGAAATATTTTCGAGAAATTCCCATACATTCGAGCAAGTGAATCAGTAGTATCAGTATTCTTCATGTAGTATGTAAACCATGTAAACAGTAACTATAGTAACGCATGCGCTTTTAGTATGTTTTCATAGGTCACGTCGTGATTCACTACACACGCACGTAGGTATTTTACTTAATCTGTAGTTTTTTAGAATTAGTTTGTTTTGATAAGTAACTGTTGTTAAAAGCATATTGTAAGTATAACAGTCTTACAAAGAGTACCTATGATACAATAACAATTTGTAATTAATTATAATTCTAAAATCGAATATTTTTAGCATCATGGCGACTGCATTCAATCCAAATTCTGGGATTCACCAGTTACCGTCAAATTGCTATCCACCATCCGAGTCAGATGATGAAGACTCCTTCGTAGTTCTTAATAATTCTCTTGGTCCTGATGTTTATACAGATAGAGTATTCTTAAATACAGAACCAATATCAACAGACACTATACAAGCCTCTTTGGATAGTATTGCTGATAGTTTAACACGGCAAACATTACAGGCATCACAGTCTAGTGAAATGGAAAATTCAGCGGTTGTTGTCGATTCAACACTTACTAGTTATCATTCGACTGAGGTTAGTCCAGATGAAATACAGAAGAAAGTGGACAATTTAATTACAGAAAATTTAAAATTAAAAGGTAAGTCTTAAAATTTTATGAAAATAGTTTTATTTAATATCTGCAATTCATATTATTAGTTTTAATTTAATGTAATTAATTGGAAATCGAACTTTGGAGTTCTGTTGAGTCATTAATTTTTAGTATGAATTATGTTACTTTTATTAATAATGCTTCACTTGTAATGAATCCAGCTTGTTTTATCACATAGTACATACATTACCTATATTCATCTGAAAACTTATAAGACATAATATAACATGAATATTTCAAATTATATTTTCCAATATTACTTAATACAATTTTATTTAATTCATTTTGTATAAAATTTCTTACAGTTGAAAAATTGAAATAAATAAATAAACAATGTTTAGTCAAACTTGTATGTGTACATATTTCAACAAAGTATGCTCTACAATTTTAAGATTGTATACGATGGTTTTTTTAAAGCATGTAAAAGTGCTGTACACTAAATGTTTCTCCTTATTTACATCAGAAAAATAGAAATTTAGATACCACAAAAATGAAACCTCAAAGATTTTTGTTACAAAGTATTAATATTGGTAATAATAGAACTTTTCCTTCACATTTTTATGGCTGGTTATATAGCAACTGAAGATGGTATAGGGGAATTCCTTTATATTCTCAGTTACTGACCTATTTTTTTAGTCCACCATTATATTACACAAAAAAACTTAAAAACAACTTCTCTTATTGAAGTTTTTACAAATAAAATACTAAATTTTCTTTTCATTGAAGAATGAATGGTTTTTTTTTTCGTTTAGTATTATAGCCGGAATTCTACGCAATGTACCTGTCCCTGAGTAGCAAAAACAGTTAACGATACCTGAACCTCCACATTGTTTGTTTGTTGGTACAACAAATTTGCGAAGCATTTTTTCACTCACAAAACCACTCATAAAGATTCTCTTTTGTTGTGGCCAATTTTGATGTTATGCCCATTGTAGTTTATGAACATTATAGAGGAGAGATTTAGGTACAATTATTTGGACATGCACATTTTCTTGTAGCATATGTGTATGTAGATTTTCTGGCGGTGTAGTTATTCTGTATGTACTTGAAGATATAGGATCTTATAATTAGCCCATATATCATACTATCACTTTGATATGTTTCTCCTGCACTATCGGAGGGAGAAAACATTATTTTTCTAGCAAAAATTCACAAATTATATAAATAAATGATGATTAATTATTTATATTTCAGAAACTTTAGCTCAAAACAACATAGCCATGAAGAAACAAGTTGAGACAATAACTCAGTGGCAAGCTGAAGTCCAGAGAGTGCAGGAATCACACAAGGAGAAATTCAGTGATATGAAGAAGTATATTACAATAGTGAGTAAAAAATTTATATATGAAGATATATCTTTCTCATTGTCTCATTTATTAGCTTAAAACTGAGAATGAAAAATTAAGAGAAAATTTAAAAATTAAGGAAAATTCAGCAGAAGAAAATGATAAAAAGGCAAAGGAAATATTAACAAAACAATCAGATAATATCAAACAATTTGAACTGGAAGCTGCTCAAAAGAAAATTAAAGAACTAGAAAAAGCATTAGATATTATAAGCTTAGAAAAAGAAGATATTACTAAAAAAATGTCTACTAAAGAAATTGAGTTAAATAATATATTTGAAGATAAAAAATTGGTAAGTTATGAAATTACTCTATTTTTCTTCAATAATTTGCTGTTTTTATGTTCTATTTTATAGTTAATATATGAGTTGGAATTAGTAAGGCAAAAGGAAAAGGAACAAATAAGTGCAAGTGAAATACAAGAACTCAAGGATGAAATTGTGGAACTACGAGATAGCAACAACAATGTAAGTTTCTTTATGAATGAGATAACTCAATATTAAAATGGATGTTTTCAGCTTGCTGACCAAATTTCAGTAGTACAAATGCTCAGTGAAAAGTTAAAAGCAGAACTGATAGAAAAGGAAGAAAGTTTGAGTAATATTCATAGTTCACTACAAATAGTTGAGCTTGAATTATCTAAAACGAAACAACAGCTAATGGCATCTCAAATGCATATTACTGAGTTAAAGGAATCACAAATAAGAACAATTTCTGAGAAGGATGACGAAATTGAGTCACTGCAGGCTAACATTAAACAGTTCAAGATGAATGTTGATGAAAATGCTGCTCTTAGAGCGCAAGTAAGTAAAATCATTAATGATGTTTGAACTAAATTCTAATATATTTTGATTTTTTATGTCTGTTACAGTTAGAATTATACAAGAACGATTTCGAGTTAGAAAAAGCGCAGAGGAACGAATTATTTTTGGAAAAAAATAAAATCGCTGATGATTTACAACAGTTACAAAGACGTAATAATCAACTGCATGAAGAAATTGATCAAATGAGGTCTGGCTTCGTACCAGTTAAAAAGGAGGAAACTCGAGCTTGTCCAAGTGACGTAAGTTGTATTCAGTTTAGTTAATTGAAGTAGTAATAGTCAGCAAAGGATATTATCCCGTAGTCCGGAGAGATAAAGATGATAGCTCTAATTTGAAATTTTCATGTAAATTTGAGTACATAATATATTTCTATATTTGTATTGTTACTACAGTAATTTTAATTTTTCCACTAAAATAAGCTATTATTTAAAAACTAAATATGCAATTATGTCACAGTGATAAAATTATTTTTGTCCAGAAAAAATGTTTTCGCCGCATTTTAAATGGAACATAATAAATTTTAGATATATTTTTATTAGTTTTAGCGTGTGGTTGTTTATATCTAACGCCTATCGAGCCGCTGGTGTATTGTAAAATGAGAAAGTATGTGTAGAGTATGTGAGTGATTTTCTGTTTGTTAAGAAGATAATGGTGATAGTTTTTCAAAATTTCCTATGGTTTAAAACTGATTTTTTTTTGTGAAAAAGATTGATTTCATGTGGACAATATCTCAATGTGCAAGTATGAAAAAGATAAGAAATTCGGAATTAATATTACGGCATCATGTCTACATTCGGCTTCTAAATATATATCGGTTTAGGTATACAAGTGTATGTACTAAATGCCTGACTCATGTAATGATTGTGTTCAGTATTTTTATTATCAATTATTCGATATAGTTATATGATCGAAAATTTGCAGGTATTAAGATAAATATTACACAAAAATATTGCGATTCACTTGCGTAAGTATTCATTCGATTTTTTCTAGAGTTGGCATTTCCAGAGTAATCATTATATAGAAACTATATTTGCATAGATTATATAATAATTAAGAGTTTTGTTTGCGTTTAAAAAAAAATTCAAATCAGTTTAAAATCTTGTTTGTTGCTATAAGTACATAGAAACAATAGCTGATTCATTCATGCTACTAAATGAATTCATCTGCATGTGATAAAACTAAACAAATTTTTATCACGAATTGACTAGCGCATTAGTCACTTTATTTACAACAGTTTACACAATATTATAACAAAACAACCAGGAAAGTTTGCATGTCATACATTTTTTTCATTGATTATTTTACACATACAAATATAAACCAATCAGATTCGCGTATTACTGAAGCAACTCGAAATTACAGCGGCAATTTTTCGATAATTTTCATAGTAGAATAATTAAGCGTTATTATGGAAATGGGGTTAATAAGGATAGACATTTCTAAATATATTTAGTTCTGTCAAAAAACTGGTAATTTATACATGAATTACTAAATAAAGAGTTTAGATAAATTTCATTTTGTATTACGTAAAATAATCTAATCAAATACCAAACGAGCTTTGAATTAAAATCGATAATTTCACTCATACTTCCTGCATAACGACTTCGACTCGTGTCAATTTGACAATTAAACCACTCCAGGGCCTACGGGCTGTCGTGATTTAAATCTTCGTCGCTATGCAACAAGCATTCGTGAAATTATCGATAAATTCAAAGCTCTTATGGTATTACTACAGATTACATTTCATCGTAATTGTTGCAGAAACAATATATCAAACTTTCTTTCTATACAATTAACTATAGTTGCTGCAACAATCAACTTTCGTTATCATAAGTAATAACATCTTGTCATAGCATTAGGCATTTTTGTTTTCCAAAATGAAATACTATGTCCATATCTAGTTCGCAGTGTCTCACTATGATTAGGATAATACCAAAAGTATAAAAGAACTGAACTATACAGGGGAGATGAGGATACACGTATTACTATTTCAGTTCATTTCAGTATCTTTACCATTTATAAAAACAATAGTTTTCACACATCATATTTAATATACTAGTAATAATATTCATTATGTAGTCGGTGCTAACTTTTCTTAGAATGATGGCTGTCACCTGGTTAGTTACCATAGTTCTTTTGATTTATGGAAGGAACCAATATAAATACTAAAAGCGACAGTAGTATCATTTTCGAACATATATAGTTTGAGACAAAATATACCGATTATGAAACTTATGTTAATATGGAGGACACCGTCAAGATTAGTGATTGAAAGTGACTTAATTTCTATCTCTTATGAAGTACAAATATACTGGATGTTAGATTTTAGAATAGCATGGTTCAACCTAAACGTGGCTCGTCCTCAATTTCACAAGTGTGCTCGCTCTGTCCGTCTGAGTTTTAATATTATTTTATACAACGTATCTCACGACGAGATTCGGTTAAAATAATATAGGCGTCTAATAAAATTGTTTTAAAATTTTGCGAGTAATAATTTCGCGCTATGTGCTTTTAAATTAAAGTAATTTTAGATTTTTATTATATCCGGTTATACTGGAATACGTATAAAATTCCTCATTCAAAATAGAATTACCTTTTTATTATTGATTTGTATTGCTCAGACAAATTTAGGACTACTTTATTTAAAATTTAAAATCGTAATGTTTATTAGTTCCGTACATATCTTTCACCGGATCGTGTCGTAACATATCCCGTATATTTTATTTTATAACGTGCCATCGAAAAAAAAAAAATAATTGGTGTAGGCTATGTAAATGTTTTTGATCGTTGCTTTAGCCACTACCACATAATGACATTTATTATGTGGCATTTTATGGTAACCAAAGTTTATAACCTAAAATTAAATGTCAAGGAATAAATGTCATTATGTGAAAATGTTACACTTGTATATTACAATTGTGTGCTAAACCTAGTGACATTTCGTCCGTGTAGGATTTCTATAATTAGAACGTTGCCGGTTGTGCGAGCATTTTATTTGACATTTGTCATTTGACGTTGAGATTTAATACTTGCATATACCTAAACATAACCTAATTTGTGCTACAAACTGTCAAGTCAATATAATGTGTTACAAGGGTTATACATGGCGACCATGTTGGGATAATACGTCATCAATTGTAATGACGAAAGTCGGTTGTTAAATTGCATATCCTATATTTTCCGGCGGTCAGATTCACTTGGTCGTACTATAGTTTAAAGTTCTGACAGGTTGGTAACAACCGGGAATGTTCTGTTTTGATAGAGAAAAATATGTTGGAATAATATACAATATAACCGCTTCAACCAATTCGACCTTCTCGATAACTGTAACATATAAGTAATACATTTACACAATTTTATTTATCCTACAAAATGTCAGCCGAAGATTTATCGAAACATTCTACGACTGATCTTTTAGTAATTTTTTCGAACTCTATTGTGATTTTTTCATTATGCAGCATTATGTTTTGGTACTTCTGCTTAGACTCTTAAATATGATTAAAATTACATAAAGGTTTTTTTTCTCTTAATATTTACTTATACGAAATATCGTATGTATAATGAGTGTCTTATTAGTTTTGCTGAATTTCGAAAAATATGAAATGTGCAAATTTCAATAAAGTTTAGTCGCGAAAAGAGAAGCAGCAATAAATTTGCATTATAACTCATATACACTACCGTCACATTCTTTGGAATTATGTAGTAATAAATTTTAACATAACAGTAAAACGATTTAGAGATAAATATTTAATTTTGAATTTCAAATAAATATTGAGGGATTATGCGGTTAGATACCCTAATTTAAAATAGAACTTAATGTCATTACTATACCTTTGTTATTATTTATGTTTCCAACAAATTTATACTTGCTTTTGTTGTAAAAAATAAACAACTGATACAAACCATGTTAAGTGTTCACTATTACCAACTTGCTTATTATTGGAGCTATGAAGTTCAGGTTGAAATGAGGTGACAAAAGCAGAAAATGAAATCACAATTTCAGAATTTTCGCTTAAAAAATGGCGACGGCACACAAAAATTTTCTAAAAAGTAAAAAACCTTTAAAACGACTACAGTTAAGTATAGGGATAATCATTAGGAGGCTCGATCTTTATAATGGCCGGTCTCAATCAATCACCCTGTCTATCAAAGCGTTCATTTTAAAATGTGAACTGTCAAATTTTGTTGACATCTAAGTGAAGGAATTTTTCTATTCTTGTATTAAAATATTTTCTTGTCGTCACAGTTCACAGATTGAATGTGCAGCCAATTATAGTTATTAAATAGATATAGTTCACCAATCACATATTACAGAATAGAGTATAACCAATTGCTAAATTTAAGAACAAATGGTTTTTTTTTTTTTTTTTTTTTATGGTTTTAGTTGCAGTGACTTTAGTGTGTGTAATTGTGTTTAAATGAATATCGCCTTTTATGATGCCAATCACTTTGCTAAATTTAAAACTCTCTGAAAAAATGTCAAATGGTTTTAACAATGAAAAATGATGATGAATGATGAGACAAATTATTAGCTCAAAAACGCAAAAATAGCTGCTTCCTATTTGTCACAATTCTCACTTTTCCTCATTTCACTTCAGTTTTCTCACTAATAAGTATCGTTTTATTTGCAAGTGAGTAGTGATATGTTTTGCTTCCTCCTTCCCGCTCAAGCACATGCTCGATAGCACACTCACTTAAAGAAGAATTCTCAATTATAATGGGGGTATTGATAGTTATGTACAGAGTGGGCCAAATTCGATACTTTTAATAGGGAACTTATGTTTATGAAAGAATTAGACAAAAACTAACCTATGTGTCTGGGGCTCGATTTTAAAGAGAAATCGATTGGTGTAATCCATATTTTTATATCTTCCTTAATTTAAGCAATACAGAGTGTTTGTAAAAATATGCAATTCTTAAAAACGCTTGTAACTTTTTTATTTGTGCAAATGCTTGATTTATATACAAATTTTATTAGGACATTTTTTGACGCAGAATTCTATGATCTCAATTTTTTTTTTACTCGTATTTTTTGAAATATTATCAAGACTTGTGTTTTTTTATATGGAACATCCTATACATTTTTACAGTATTGCGTGTGGTTCGCGTTACAGAGGTTTCGCACGTAATTTTCGCCTCTAGTTCGTAGAGTAAAAAATTCAGAACTGTGAAACCGTTGCAGATAATCTAATGAAATTTTGGATTATCAAATCATAATCTTTCTTTTAGTGATATAAATTTAATTCCACTTTCACCACAAAAGAGAAGTGAATTTTTCCATGCGTACTTCAATGCTTGTAACTTCATGTTCATAATTAACTCATTAGAGAAATACTCCACATTTAAGCTGTTCTTGTCGTTAATGACCGATTTGTGGCGAAAGAAATCGTTTTTCCTAATCTATTTGTACAGCAAGCGATTGAACTGTATATTTCAATACATATTGATTCTGCTGCATATTTACAGATACAATAACTAGTTCTCTACGAAATGTTATTGGACGCATAAATGTACTTTTTTAAAATTTTAATCTCTATGCCTATTTTTACATGGAAGTTAGAAACATATTTAGAATCAAATAACTATTTCTTAACGCATTTTTCCGTATTTGGATAAATTCGATGTTCTCATAACGACTCCCATGACGAACATTCCTAGCAAATTTACATTTAGTTATCGTATCAGGCTTGAATTAATGTGAAAACTTAAAACTTAAAAATAACAAAAAAATGAAAAATCTTTTCATGCGATGTAACATCAATAAGTACCTTAATTATTAGTTGCAGACAGTTATAATTGATACAAAATGTTTAAATTCACTTTTATTCCTTCTTTTTTCTTTTGTAAACATACACATTCTATTGTCGGCTTGAACTGAATTACTCACACTAGACACAACTATAGTTTCCAGACAATCTATTTGAACTTTACAAAATAATGTATGGCATTCAGTTCCTTCTGATTATAACACACAAACATTCTTCCGCCAATATTGCTATCCTATTCTATCTTATACAAAACTGATATCGGCGAGTTTCTCATCTCCATTTCCACCAAAGTGCTACTAAAATTTCCCTTAAAATCGCTGTAGGTCGTTGCTTTTTTGGGTGTCGGACCTGTACATTTAAAATCACATTTTATGGTTATGTATGAGAAAGATATACGATTAAATTAAAGTAAAGTGAGATGAACTTTTCAACTCACTTTATCTTAGAATAGGATTGCCATAAATCCCCAAGGCCACTTCGGGACATTTACAAGTTTTTCGGTCATTATCATTGTCATTTAAAAAAATTTTAATCAAAAAATCATCGGATTATGAGCACAAAACATGATTTTTCAACATTCGAGGTTATGTGGCTAATTATTAAAGAAGGATATCGAAAAACGAGCAAAGAGCGATTATTGTAAAATATCTCTAGAGTATGTAAAAAAAAATGAAAATCCGTGAAGAAATGTAGGCTGTAACCGGTTTTGAAATTGTTTTTCAGTGTGGAACCACTGTGCGGCACCGCTCTCCACCTTTCCCTCACTCAACCCAAGTTTCCGATCGCTACCAGTCGATCAGTAAAACAGATCTCTAAAGTTAGTTGCCCTAACGCTCACTAGATGGCGCCTTATCAATTTTTAAACACTTGTAGCTCTGCGCTCGAAAATATGTTTGTCGGGACATTTTATAGCTTGTCGGGACACCACTGTTAATAACGGTGACATGTCCCAACGTATCGGGACGAATGACAGTTGCAAAAAGAACTTTAGTTTAGCTGTGTAATTATGAATTGTGCAATTTCAATATGAATTGACGTGGAACCATAGAAACGATATGTATTATCTTATGTTATTATTATTATCCAATTATAGATAATATTTGACAGATAAAGGGAACTTTCGATTATTTAATAAATTACAGTCATTTATTGATAAGTGGTGGACACTACATAACTCAAGTGGACTGCCCGTCATATTCACTTGGATGATTCTTGTGTCATCCTCGTGCGATATGGACATCAGATCCACTCTTTTTTAACGCACTATTATTTCATTACTAAAACCGTTTACCAGCTAATGTAAACAACAAACGGTGCGTTATGCTAATTAACTTTATCGCTTATATAAATATGAAGTTAATACTAGCCTTGAATTCTAGTGTGAAATTATTAGCTATGCTTTAAAATCACTGTCATTTCAAAATGTAGAATTACATTGGAATATCACTTTACTTCATTATTTTGTCATCAAAAATGAGACTGAGAACTTTTAAATTAAAGCCTATTTTTATGCGTATTAATAACGGACTACATGATAGTATCTAATGTTGTTTACATCGTCTAAATGAATATGTTTTAATGCTTTGCAGTCACCTCCTTTCCAAAGGCATATTTGTCCAATATGCAGTACAAAATTCGCATCTGTTCGTTTGCTTGAAGATCACATAGAATACTGTTTGGCAAATGCAAATACTTAAATGGTAGGGGTAATTTTTGAAATATTTCGATTAATATATTGTGATATATTGCTTGGTCCCGTCTTTTTATTTTCAGTTGACGTTAAGAAGTAGTATTTTCCATTTTGCTATTATTATATTTCTCTAAATTGCATACAGATGTTAGTACAGTGAAAGTAAATATTTATCTCGTGCTTGTTTTCACGAAAAACTATATAAACTAATTTTGCTGTATGTAATATATATCGTAGTTGGCAAATTTTAATTCGGTATTCAAATAGCAAGAGAGAGTGAGCGCCCAATGGAAAAATAAATTCTCTCCAACCGCAAATGTTTAATTTGTAGTGGGGAATGTGAAAGCATGCCGGTGCTCAATAAAATATATGAATTTTGTCTTCAGACGATACGATCGGCTGTACAAACTGTTGTAATATCGTAGTTAGTTCGACGGTCTACGTGTGGAGGAAAAAACAGCGATTGACTTATTTTTACGTTTTTATTTTCAACTACTAGTACGACAAGTCGTACAACCGATCGTTTTGTCTGTGGGCCGCTTAAGGTAGAAATATACTCTATGCTTATTGCATGGTAGATGTAGATAGTTTGTATTATACGATTTTCGCAAAAAGTACGAAGCATAAAGTGTTCCAAATTTGTATACATAGAGAAAAAAGGTCAGTCTACTCCGGAAAGTTATCGAAAATATCTTAGTAAGATGTTGAAAGGAGTAAATAGTAACTTAGAAACAGTGTAAAAAAATAGTGATTTTAAAAGTACATTTTTCACGGCTTTTAAATACATCTGTTGAAAAGTCTGTGAAGTAATATGGATAACAAAATCGAGAAAATTCAAGAAAAGAGTTATTAGTTTTTGTATAAATCGTAGAATACGATCATGGTGCAATCGTGCAATTATACACAGAATTTTAAGTCTGCATACATAATACGCATTCGTTTATGAATATACTTATGTGTTAAAGAATCGTTGAGAGTAAAGTTTGGATGACTTAGCTATGTACAGTCGAATTTTCGGATCTTGTCCGTTCCGTTATTAACAGCGTAATTAAACAAAGATATACGTAAAATATTCATCACCGACATTTCGTACATTAGAGAGAAATGTCAACATGACATATGAGTCGAGATGAGACAAGATCCAAAAATTCGAAAATATATATATTTATCTAACCGACGCCGACGTAAGTACACCCGGCATGTCCATGCTACCAAGTAAACCCCAGCAAATAATGCAGGGACGTACATGTAACGCACACTAATGAATTTTATTTCGTGGACAGACCTGTCACGGGTTAAATGAATTACTAACGTAATTAATACAATACATATTGAAATGGTGCTCACCATTGGTGTACCCCATGATTATAACTGTGTATCTTTATACACAGATAGATTATTCCAAAAAAGGCGTTACATTTGTACACATTTGTTTGACATAGGCGGACGTATTTGGGGCATGCATAAATGCCCTCTGATACATGAAATATGTGTAAAATTTATCATAGAAGCTGAATCTGTAATTTATTTTATAGCATGCTATTTAAAAAAAAAATGAAGTTGGTGCTCACTTCCGGTTAACCGGAAGTGATATTTATTCAAAAATATTTTCATGTGATAGTTCATATTCAACCATATCCAACTGCAAAATTTTGTTTTAAAATTCCGTTCCATTTGTATAATACTTTTAATAGGCCATTCTCACCAATCATCCTGTATATTAAGCTTAGATTGATAAGGCATTGATTGTTACGGACTTACAATTTTATTCAACTGTTTTGCGTTAACAAATTTGAGTTCTATTTAGTACCACTTACCGCCGTATCAGATAATATATACAACAAAATTTAATTTTCATAATCTCAAAATAAGTAAGAAGAAATATTTACTTTTAGTGTTGTGACATCTATATGTAATTTTGAAAATGTTAATTGCCAAGCGGGAAACAGTTCTTTTAACGTGAAATAAAAATTGAAGAGTGGCACAATAAGACATTGTAGCTTGGAATTGACTAAAAATCTAATTTTTATGTTTTTGTTGTTGTAACACAACCAATAACATAGATTAGAAACATCCTGTTAGTATGTATTAAATTGCTGATGCATGCTTTTTAGTTGCGTATTACATTTATACTCGGTTAAAGTTTCTTCTTCTCTGTTTCACAGTAGTTTTCTTCATTCAATACATGTTGCTTACTTAAATTGAGGTTTTACAGATCGAATTCTTAGGAAATGCTATTTTATGTCTTTCAGAGATCTTTTTGGACATAGATTTTGATAAACTTTAACCGTTCATGTTTATAAATTCTTAATGTAAAGTATTTCTTAAATTTTATAAGGTCAAAGTAATTATTCAAATGTACCTTTCTTAGCTTTTATTACTTAGTAGTAGTATTTTAAATATTAAGCTGTAACTAAAATGAAGTTTGTTCTAAATGCAGTCTGCACTGCTATTAATATTATCTCTAAATTTTTAGAAATCTTCAGTGCAATATGCAATAATGCAATATTGTTCATAGTTACATCTTCGATTTATGTAATCTGAAATTAAAAATTGTATGCATTTAGGCATTGTAGTGCTAGTCATTTAGTGATTATACCAGATATATACCTCAAGTCTTATGATTAACGGAAACGACAAGTTTTCTTGTTAAATTAATAATCTATGAGAAGTTTAATTGTCACCTATAAAATTTAATAGGAGGCGTAGATTTTATTCGCTGTATTTCAGCTAGTCACATGTCAAATATCAAATCTTCATCTACAGTGGTTCCAGAAATACAAAGTTTTCAACATAACGTTGCAGTTGGCCGTATTTTTGAAAAAAATTGAGTAACTCAAAAACAGGTGATTTTGGGTAAAGGTATCTTAATAAGTTTTGATCCAGAATAGCATTCGCGATCTAAAAAACTCAAAAAATATACAATGCTATTTAAATTAATAAATTTGACGTGCGGTTGCGATAATCCGGAATATAAGCGCAAATAATTTTGCCAATGAGACCGGATGACATTATCTCTAACTATAACTTTTCAGAATTGTAGGATTTCAGGAACATCGAAAAATTTTAAGGAAGCAGCTCCGTGAATAACTGTCTATAAATACACACAGTTGATTTCGTTTTTATAAACATATTGGAAAATACAGCAAACAAATGAAAATTTGAAGTTATGCGTGTATTACGACAGGTTTATTACACAAAAATATGCACATGTGATATCCACAACTGTTAACAAAATACTTCAATAATTATTTACACGACATTTACTCGATCTACAACTATCTATAACGAATGTACAGTCGTGTCACGATACTATTGATAAGCAAATACACATGTGATTCGTTTTACCCCATTCGACAGTATACTCCGACGAGTGTTGGTGTTGTCTCTCCTATAGTCACCACTTCTGTTGTGGTTTCTTTTCAGCTGTGTAGATTCTTCATAACGTCACTGTTGGCTAGAAATGAAATTATAGTTTTAAATTGAATTTACGCTTTGGTGATATTTTTTATCTCTAGTGTTTTTGTTTCAGTTGTTTGAAAGACTAGCCAAAAAATATTGTCTTAGAAGAAAAATATTATTTTCTAAAGCAATAAGTGAATTACCTCTGAGTTTGAGGTAAAAAAATAGACTTTCTTGATAATATAGATACGGTGAGGTTTTTATAACACCGTACATAACCCTATGTTCAATTTTATTTGTCCCATGTCAACGCATGGGCAGTTATGCAACCAACATTACTCCTATATAATATTGGTTTCAACGTAAACATCTTATCGATAACTGTCAAAGTCGTGACAAGATAAAATAATCCCTGAAATGTATTCTAAAGATGAAAAAATTGAAATTATAAATTGATATCAAGCCGGAAACAGGATTAGAAATATACAAAATCAGTTTGCTGCAAAATATCCCAACGGACCAATACCGGCTCTATCAACCATCCACACAATTATTAAAACGTTTAATACAAGAATTTCGTAATAGACTTGCATATTGTATGAAATGCATAGGTGGACATTTCGAACATTTATTAAAATGTTAATACTCTTCATTAGATATGTTGTTTTTTTTATTCACTGTTTGACGAGATCCTTTAATTTTATTTTACAAATAGAAGATGATTTATTTACGAGGTTATGTTTATTACGTATAACATATATGTATACGCCCTCTGTTAGTCAAGTCACAGACTACATCGAAACCGTCAAGTTAACGGTAAATTATATTCCAAGAAAAATCACGGTAGACAGAACATAGATGGCAGTAGCATCACAGAGCGGCAAATTTAAAATAATGCCTTTAAATGTTTGCTCCACATATCGGGTGTTCGTAAATGTTTGAAACTGACAACTACTGTCAAATTTGGTTAAGTTTGTCACACTACATCTGATTTCGATCGCAAGAATTAACATTAGCGTACCACGCGGTGGTTACTTTCAGCATAATTATTAAAATTGTTTCTTAAAATCAAACACAATATGCTTCCTTTTGGAAACGCTCATTGCTAATTAAAATTAATAATTATAAAAAATTACAACTATAAAACCATTGCAATGACAAAAAAAAAACAAACCCAACGAAATTACAGACGTGCGACTATGGCCATAGAGGAATAAACCAACTGAAATTCTCAGGGTGGGCGCATGTTTGCAATAGGAGTAATGTTGGTTGCATAACTGCCCATGCGTTGACATGAGACAAAATCGAACATAGGGGCTATGTAGGGTGTTATAAAAACTTCACTGTATATAGCAACAACAATTAAGAACCCCTGATTTAGACGTTGACAAAAGTGGGATTTCGTTTTCTGCACAGTGTCATAGCCGTCGAGGCCGGTAAAATGTACAAAACGTTCTAAACCGACTATTGGTTGATGAAATAAAAACTTTATTTGGGAATTTATTGATCTAAAATATAATAATAAGTATTTGTTAATGTAGTAAATTTTGTATCTTTACTGAAACTTTGCTATAAGACATTCATTTTTATGTGTCAACATATACATGTCTTTTTATCCATACAGAATCAATATTGTTTATTAATTTAGATTAATTCGGTTTTAATAACCTTAAATACAACAAATGTTAAATGCCGTAGTACAACAATACGATTTCTGTGTTCTACACTGTTTACGTGTTTTCTGTACTTTTTCCCAAATCAGGGTAACAAACTTTTCCAACTTTAAAGCATTTTATTTTTCTTATTTGCCATTCTTATTTGCCATCATATTTCCTAACGATTCCATTTTATCAACTATTGCAATAATGAATTTAATAAATAAAAGCGAAAGCGGTTTTGAAAACCAATTTATCGACATAACATGTTCTGTAATTAGAATTACATAGGTTTAACAGATAAATATTTACTTCAACCTATTGCACATCGTGAAAGCATTAAACGTTGAAATAGTTTTAGTATTAACATTTCGTAAAAGCAGAACATAAATAGATACTAGAATATACAGGGTGGCCCATTAGTGGGTGGAAACTCGATTAATCCGAAATTATAAAAGATATTAAAAAACTTTATTGAGGAAATGTGTAGGTATTCTTAAGCTTCATATTTTAAAATTAGTTTGAACTATATAGGATGTTCTATAACGCCGTACCAGACCAAACTTCTATTTTTTTAATGGAACGGTATACATACTTTTTTTGCATTTTTTAAATCTGCTTATTTTTACGACCCTCTTTATATACGGCTTGCCGAATCTATACCGAATATTGGTCGGCTTATACTATTACTATTACTACTACCTATGTGCTAAAAAAGCAATTTTTCATATTAAATTTAAAATATCTTCTAAACCCAAAGAGTTAGGTATAGGAAATGGTTCACAAAAATAAAAGAGCCGATAAATATCTATTGAACCATCATAAAAAATATAGGGTGTTCCTTTTAAATTTAATGAGAAAATTAAGGACCAGAGTTTTGACTCACCCTGTATAAATGATTTTTTTTTAAATTAAATTCTTGAACCAGCGGAAAGAAAAGACGTAGCCAAATCATGTAATGGTACGAAAAGGTTTGTATATTTTGTTTCTGCCGGAACTAACTCTTAATACACCTTAATTTAGACGTAAAAATGGTCATAACTTTTTAAATACTCGGTATAGATTCGGCAAACCGTATATAAAGAGGGTCGTAAAAATAAGCAGATTTTAAAACTGCAAAAAAAGTATACCGTTCCGTTTAAAACAATAGAAGTTTGGTCTGGTACGGCGTTACAGAACACCCTGTATAGTTGCAACTAATTTTAAAATATGAAGCTTAAGAATACCCATACATTTCTTCAATAAAGTTTTTTAATATCTTTTACAATGTCGGATTAATCGAGCTTCCACGCACTAATGGGCCACCCTGTATATATGTTATGTGTGAGATGTTTTCTCTTCTCTTGGAGGCACAAACGAAAACGAGTATGAAATGACTTCATCAACCCACGTAATACGTCGAGCATAATATTTTGAAATATTTTTAGGATTCTTGCTGCATGTCCTCTGATGTGGTTACAGGCTCTTGATAAGCGACTTCCGTCACATGCCCCTAAATTCAGAAATCTAAGTCCGGTGATTGGGACGACTATTTACTTGGCCCTATTCTTGGTCCTTGACTTGTATTTCTAGTTAGCTATCTTAGTTTTCTTCATAGTCCTAGTTATATAAATCAGTCATAAGTATAACGCTGCAGAATGAAGTTACTTAAACGGTATGATATCTGCAATGGTTAAGCGGTTCCGATCGATCTACCATTCGATCTTGTAGACAAAGTGATTAACACCGCAGCGTTATAAACGGCAAGATAGTGTTGTAATAAGGCTATTGAATGCATTTATAGGTAGTTATTTAAATAAACTACACAATAAGAGTTGCAAGTAATACAGCTTTAGAAGGCAATATAACTAGCACCCACCACAAAACAAAAAAACATACATATTTGTATTGAGATTGGTCATATATCGTTACAAATTTCTTCAATCCAAAAAAATACTAATTTCTTATGTTCTAACGATTTTTTTTTCGTGGTTGCATAATTTGCACGTATTTATAATGAAATACAAAGTACATATTGATATAAACTATTTTTTTTACAGGTGTATGTTTGTCCAAAGTGCCAATTCCGATTTACCACGTTTCAGGCTTTACAGAATCATGTCTACCGCTGCATAGAATTGGAAGCATTGCCATAAAGACGATATATATTTCTATTTTAGTTTGTAAAAGACAATATCCTATTGTAACTATGTATATACTATAAAAGGTAATCTATATTTCGTTATAACTGATACACAATCATATGTTAATCTGAATAGTATGTGCATAACTACTTGAAAGTTATGATTGAGGATGGATTATTGAGACTGTTTTTTTAATTTTAATGACAATGTGTATTATGTCTATAACATACAATATATTCTTGCAAACTCTATCAATCAAGATAAAAGTAAGATTTTAAATAAATATGGAAGTATGTACATGGAATAGATCAAAAAGTAATATCTATTTTATCGTGCCGTTTAAGAAATTCCCAATCCTGTAAATTATAGTTTTAATAACTGAGCACTAAGACTAATACATATGTTGAAGTTGAACTAAATTAAAGTTTGTGTGTGTTTCTTTTTAATGCTTCTTTTGAGCAAATTGTATGCAGTAGTTAGTGATACTATTCTATATGTTTTTAAAAGTATATTCTAAAAAGATTATAAACTTGGTTAGTTACAAATGATTTATTTCGAACTAGAAGAGAATGTTTTATAAGTAAAAGTTAGCGGATCTATGTAGCTTTAATATTTGATGATCTGTTTGGGCTAAATTGATGAATTGATAGAATTAATGAAACGGATTAATTTTATGAAAAATAAAACAATTTCAAATATTTTATGATCAATGTAGCTCTTTGTATTATACAAGACATAGACAAACTAATACAGCAACAGTTGAAGGTATGTTTTAAATGTTTAATTTACGTGATTAAAGATTATTATATAAGTAAATGGTTTTTTTTATTGTACATCCAACCCACATAGTTAATTATGTCAATTGAAACTTTTGAAACATACTTGAACTTGTGTGTAAATACGTTTATACATATTACTTGTTCCTGCCTGGAGAAGAAACATACTTAAGATATATGAAATGTGTTATTTTAATAACAAACCTTTTTGAAAAATTCAACTTGAAATGTAATGTGTAAAACTAATATTAAAGCTTCTTATAGCAAAGTTATTATTAGGGTCCTATATTTTTAAATAAATACAAATAATGAAACAACTAATATTAGTAATAGAGATAGTATAGTATACTAGCAGGTTTATTTCTTGAATGCCGCGCTCTATAATGATTTTTGTTTTATAACGGCTTCTTCGTCTGAACACATGCAAAATTTGATATTCGATAATTGATGATTTGATTATAACCTCTTCAGTGTTTATAAATGATTTATAAACTTTAAGAAATGGAAGATATATAATATACATCTTATCTTCCTGATTTTACAGGGAAACGTTTCAAAATCAACTGATTTAGATATTTAGTAGGAACTAAAACATTTATGCAATTCCGCTTAACTAATAGCAAAAAGTTTGAATGAAAGTGAGACTAAATATCTGAAGTACGCCTATAAAGTGATAACTCCTAATACACAAGATGGTTACATGTCGATCATAGTTGACAATTTTGATATAAACACACGTACGCGAACATTATTTGACAACTCCGTGCGCATTTTAGGTCAGCCGCATTCAAGAAGTACTGTTCTTAGTGCGGCATATATTTGTATTATAACAATTTCAATACTTTTGTTTAAGTAGTAAAAAGTACAACAATTACTTTCATATTTACTTTATTTAGTTGTACTAATGTAAATTTTAGCAAATAAATGTATTACTGCAATTTTTTGTTTTCAATTACAGTAGAACCTCCATAACTCGAATTCCAAGGGATCGCAAAATTAATTGGAGGTATAGAAACTTTGAGTTAGAGAAAAATACATAATATGTACTACCTACATGTTTTATTGCAGAAAAAAAAATTAAAACATTTTCGGCAGTATAAGAACATAATATAAGATTGTAGTATGAAAAATACATTCTTACGTAAAAAAGCTACATACAGTTGTAATCACGAAAGATGATCCCTACGTCATCAATTAGATTTATATGAATCAAATCAGTACTTCGGCGTCATGTTAAATACTGTAAACAACAAAAAATAATATTGCCATTATAGTTAAAAAATAAATGACTTCAAAAAATTGTTAAACGAGTACGTATTTGTAAGGACGAAATCAATGACAGTTCCATCAAATGTCTACAGAGATGCATTGTCGAATGTATGTCAAATTTTTAAGTGAAGAAGCGGAAATATATAGCTTAAGCACAGACAGCGAACTAATCTCGTCTTTGTCTTATTCGAGTTGCACGAGCCGTACGTCTGTGCTGGGCAAAATTCATACATATATGTGTATGAATTTTTTTAAATGTGTAATCGGTGATTAACTTCTGACGTAAGGTCTTTTTTCCGCATTCTGTCTCATACATTTGTTTTATTTTATCATGGATTGTTTTAGAAGTAACATCAATGTTCCATACTGTGGTTACAATATTAATGCAATCAAGAAGATCGATTGTAGGAATGGACTGATGGTTTTCAAAACTATCCAAAGGTTTTTCCAAGATTCTGCGTCTGTAATGGTACTTAAAACATTTTATACATAATGCCTTGATCGAGAGGCTGAAGTGTGGATGTCATGTTCGGCGGAAAGAATTCTAATTTTATTGTTTTTATTGTTAAACTGTATACTACAGTTTATTTTTGAGATTTCTCATAAAAAATGCAAAGATGAAAGATCTGCTGACCTACTTAGCCACTGAATACCTACCACCTCTCCGACCTATCCCTTTATTAGTAAAGGTCTCATTTAAATATTATGTATTTCTTAGAAATACAGCAAAATGGGATGTTGCCCCATCTTGCTGAAACTAAACATTTTCAGTTGGTAGAGTCGGATCTATTACACTGATGGGATATAAATTTGCCAGAACAGAAACCACAACAGGAACGTCATTTCTAATGTGATCCAAATATTTTATCGCGTCAAATTCCCATTAATAAAAACTGGACCAATGGATATTCCATTTGAATTACCGGAGATTTTTCGAGTTTTCCTTTGTCAAATTTGACAAGTCACTTTCTGACATGGAATTTCGAAGAGCCACTGTTCCTTAACATTTGATCATAGAATATTTTTTCTCTTAATTGTAATAATAATAAAAATATGGTTAACAAAACCTGAGCAAAAAAAAACATAGCGGGGTAAATACATCAAAAACCTTCAATTTTTTCATTAAAAACTATAAAAATGAGGCATTATGACATTTTCTTGGCAATAATGACGCGATTTTTAATTTATCTGTTGCAAAAAAAAAATAAAGAAAGCAAACGCATCAAGAGAAAACGACGTGTCGACCTCTGCGTATACAAATATGTCGAAAAATAAAAGATCACAAAAGTTCAAACTTTTGTGTTCAAGTATAGTAAGTATATTGACTAAATATTACGATTCACGAAAATTTACTAGAAAATTATGACAAGCTAAATATCTCAAAAACCGTAATTTTTTTCATACTAATCGCACACATAAAGTGCCCTTTATTTTAATGTAAATTCAAATTAAATAATAAAAAATATAGGTTTTCATTGAAAAAAAAAACAAAGTTACCTTTCTATGTAGAGGGAATGGGTCGTTCTGTGTAATCGGTATTATTTTAGATTTGTAGATGTCGAGAAAACTAAACACATTAAATACAAAAAGATTCAGTTATTTCTCTTATCAACCAAAATATTGGAGCGATTTTTTCACGTTTGGGAACGTGATTTTGCAAATTACATATTGTAATTTGGGCTGAGGGTCTGTTCAGAATTTTGTCTCTGTCTTTTTGAAATAAGGTATAGCAAAATATTTCGAATTTCCGTTGCCGTTTTCCTAGCCATCCAGAAGTGTTTTATCACTGCACGAAATTCGGTTTTATCCATTTTTGTGAAATCGCCTAACTTGCTACACAAGTAAGAGTATAAGCAACAACTATTGACAGCAGACGTCTGAAATTTTAACAATTGCTATAAAAAAGGTTGCCCTTGCCACAGAATAAACAGATAAGACAAGTTTGTCGGAACCTTTGATGTTTTATTGACGATATTGAGTGACCTTGAGGCTATTGATGCCATTTTGAAAATATGTCCAAGAATGTTGGTGGAAAAGTTTATTCGCGATGCAAGGGGATAATAGATGGCGCTGGTGAAATGACAAAATGGCCGTGCACGTAGGAAAACAAACCTAATGTATTAGTATTTGGTAGTATTCTAGTTTTGTTTTCCGTCAATAAAAGTAGAAAAATGAAGGCTATGATTAATTAATTAAGGCTATGATGTTAATGCGGCACCACATGAGATAAAACTTGTTTTAACGAAAGATGTTCAGCAAAATTCAAATTATAACAGTTTAAACTACTACTAATGTACCTTTGAATTATAGCATAACCCAATTGTTTTCCTACGTGCTACAATTGAATATTTTGCCGCTACGTGTCGCCCACTTCGTTTTGCATCGCAAATAGGTTAGATATGTTCGAAATGTACATCAAGTATAAGCTAGATAATTACGAGTAGATATAAAAATAGGTTTTAAACAAGAATCAAACAACAAATTTTGCAGTTACTAAAATAACTATATTTTTTTTTTTTTTTTTTAATGTGTGGTGGGTGCTTAGTTGCAGTGACTCCGTAAGCTGTATTACTTGTCTGCCTATCACTGCAACTCTTGCGGTGTAGTTTTAGTGCGTGTAAGTTGTGTTTTAAATGGCTTTGTGACAGCATCATATCGCCTTTTATGATGCCGCGCTGTTAATCACTTTGCTCCCAACAGCGAATGGCAAGTCGATCCGGGATTAAACTCTCTGAAAAAATGTCACCGTCCCTCCAGAGAATTGAACCCCGGCACCTATCGTTCTCTCACAACAATAGTCAGCCGCTTAACCACTCGGCCATCGACCCGTTTTTAAGCTTTACTATAATTAGGATAGTTGCAAATACACATAAACCAAGTATGTAAAACGTACACATCACTAAATTCTCAACTAAGAACTAACCTTCAAACAAAGAATAAACATGTAAACAACATTAATATTTGGACATATTTTAGAAATGGCGTCTGCCAGTCATGCGCACAAAAACCACTACATAAATTTTAAGCATTGAGATAGAATAAGTAGAGAGACGCTATCACGTGTCTAAAACGGCGCAAGTCGGCCATATTGGTACACCACTTTACGTCAAATACGTAGATTCTAGTGTATGTGTCATGTATAGTTGTATTATTTGATTATTTCAGTTCTTACAGTTATATGATATAGCAAACTACTACAAGACATAATGGTTTCTTGTGCTCTACCTAGTTGCAAGAGTAGAAACAGCGTTAATAAGAAGAATTCGTCGAAAATAACATTTCATAGATCAGTGTTTGACATAAAAACAATGTGCAGGGCCGTAATTGGAAAATTTCAATTGGTGCGCGGGTGCGCCTGTATGTAGGTAGAGCAGGAGAAAAAAGTATCCGGACAGTGCGCGAAAGAAGGAGGCTTCTTACTCAAACCCTAGGGGAACTTTATTGTCCTAGAGTACATACAAATAATGTCTGTGCCACAGACAGTCCATGTAGGTATAGTAACTCAATGAAGTACCCGTGCATTTTGAGTGAAGGGCGTCTTTCTTACATGCACTGGCAGGATACTTTTTTCTCCTGCTGTACATAGATAAACTATTACATATTGAGCGTTTATATTGTCAAATTATGTCATTTATGGGCCTTGGGCCTACTAGGAGTGGGATGACATAATTAATTTTAAATAAAACCATCTGTTAAGTGGAGGCTTCAGATTATACTTACAATTTTCAGTAGTCCGGACCTGGCGAGGCAGCCATATTGGTACACCACTTAAGCCCCGCCCAGTGCGCCGTTTTGAACATACAGGAAATATGCTTCATAGCGTCGCCTTAGTATACTAGCTCACCTTCGTGCTCCATCTCTTATCGATTCCGGAAACATTTCAGGTCGCCCTCGTATTTACAAATTTATCTAACAGAGGGAGCTAAGAATTATTTTCGATTGTTTTCGATTATCAAGTCAGGTAAAACAAGGTATAGCAATATATAAAAGAATATAAGGCTATTCAAAGGAGAGTTACGCAAATAATTTATTAGGAATATATTTTATGACTCTACTATATATGTATAATTCGCGGGTATTTTGAGATAGTACATTAATCAAAAATAATTAAATTTTGTGCTAAATAGCAGTGAAATAGCACAGTACTTTATGCATAAAACTTTACATTCTTGATGCATTTTCGTACAGCACGTTTGTTGTATTGACATTTTGTGATTTTGTACATACACACTGATAATATAGATAGTTACAAATAATGTAAATAAATAGTGGTTAAAAAATAGATTCTGTTCATTTGTAGTAATTCATTACTAAATTGAAATAATAAAATTAAAAAAAGGTAATTCTGAAGATAAATAACAAAGTAATATAGATTTAGATTTTTTATTGTATTCTGCTTTAGTTTTATGCGTTTCTAAATTTGTGCGTTTTTATTGTCACTTTATAGACCTCTTTAGACTGGGGTTGTCATTTCAACGTGAACCTGAAAATTCCCCGAAAACAATTCCCCGATTACAATTCACCGACAAACAATTCTCCGACAGGAAAATTTTCCGACAGACAATTCACCTTATCGAAAATTCTCCGAAAATAACAAATTTCCCTTCCTACTTTATCTCGGCTAGAACAAGCAGCATTTCACTGACGTGTTTAGATTTTTTTTTGTTTTTTCTATAATAGACGTTTTGTCCTCCTTTTTGTTTTTTTTATAATAGTAATATAAAAACCGTGTAATTGAATTGTTTGTCGGGAAATTGTAATCGGGCAATTTTCCGTCGGTGAATTGATTTCGGAAAATTTTCCTAGATCCCGAACTTACTTTAAAGAACTTAATATATACTGACGCTTCCGTCTATTTATATTTATGAACTATTGAGATACTATAACAAAAAATGCACATTTTTTCAATACGAATGCCATAGTATCTAAATCTAGTATCTCAACGAGAAGCGGCAACCATCTATCGATTCCTGCCCATAAGGCAAAATTCTATCAAAAGCGATCATATTATGCAGCAATTAAAACCTACAATGCTCTTCCCAGGCAACCTAAAAGGCTTAACGGATAGTACGATAAAGAATTTAGACAATACCTTATTGATGGGTGTTTTTATAGTTTTCAAGAATTTATGGCATTATAATAATACATTCTTGTGACTTGGGCTATAATTTTTGTCCTTCGAACCTATACCTATAATGTTGATATATATTTTTAAATACAGTTCTGTTTTTCGTGTTACTCTGTAAAATCTTGTCAATGTCGTTATCCAACAGTGATCTTAGACAAATATTATTATTGTAAAATTCTTTTATCACTTTTCGCGCCATTTCTCAAGCGGAAACATTTTGGCGCCTGTAGATATATTTCGTTGGCAACACAGTTTTAATAGTGTGATTTTCTTGTTTCTTAGTTGGTGTTTCCAGAGTGTTGTGTTTGTTGATAGAAGGTTTGGAATCATCTGTTTTTTGACTATGTTTACGAAACTACTACTTATAATAAGGATAAGTAAGCACATTGTAGCGATATTTTGAGAAAATATTGGAGATCAATAGTAAAGATAATTTTATTAGTAATAATGATAAGTGCAGTGATATTAAACTATGTCAGTAACAGTCAATGCAACTAAGGTCAAGGACCCGCCACTTTTGGGATTTGATTTTTCAGAAGTTGAATTAAGTGAGAAAGAAAACGCAAGAATATCATCAATTTTAAAAGAGCTAAGAAGTGTTTTTAGCGTAAGCACAACTGCGCCGTATTTTAGAACCAAATCAGATTTAATTATGGACATATTTAGTAAATATCATAATGTAACTGTGCAAATAGATAATGATAGCGGATATATATCACAAAACCAAGAGTCAAACTCAGAATCTATTTTAGACAATTTTCCAGAAAGTATACAGATCATGTCAGATGTTAAATCTGTTTATTTAAATGAAGACGCTCTGTTAGAAAAGCCAGAACTAGGATCACATTATGATACATTAGCTTCGCAGAATCTAATGAAGAAATAGGTCCTTCAGTAAGTAGAAAGTGAGAGTTTTAGTATTCTTCGTGACAGCAACATATCAGAAATATCTAATGAATCTTCAGTTAGTATTGTCATTCCAAAAATTGAGCCGCTAATAGTGACAGAAAAGCATCTTAATGCTGATACAATTTGTGATATAAGTACTAACTTCAATATAGAAAACAACATCAATATTATTAATTTATCAAACATTTCAAAAACAGAATCGAATCAGAGTAATTTCAATGTTTCAAGGATTTCGATAGTGATAGAGCAAACAGTTCATTTAATGATTACACATATGACCACTCAAATAATTTATCTAATGGCTCACACCCTCTAAGTCCAGAGTTATTCTCTGATGAAGAAATAATAAAAGAAAAGCATGTAGATATATGTAACAAAAATATTGTGCAACAAGAAAAATATGTACTTACTGAGGATCATAAACTCATTAAAAATGTGCGGAGCACATTGTCGGGTGTGCTACCTCCGCCTAGTTTTACTAGCATATATCTTACTGCCGATGAAATTTCAAAGAGAATTGAAGAAAATAGACATTTATTTTGGACAGAACATCCTAAATTGCAAAATATTACTGAACGAGAGTCTCATAAGACAAATAGCTCTGATAAACAGTGGAAGAAAAATAAAAGAACATTGTTGCTGACTACCACAGATAAAAAATGCTTAGAGAAGTGTTGGCCAGATATTATGGAGGAGAGATATCATGGATTGCAGTAAGTAGTTGTTTTCAGTTCATGTAGTACTCGTATAGAATCTGGATTTCAGATATTTGAAAAGATATGATGTATGTCAAGATAGGCAAAAGTTTAAATTATAGTGAACTTACAGGATGGTGTGATTTATTGTCATTATTAAGTTACCAGATTTTTAGTTTTTGAAATTATCTAAAAACTTGAAAATAAAGTTACATATCATTAAACTCATTTTCTATATAGGATTCTTTCATTGCTACATAATTTTCTTAATTTTTATAGACGTCTATTGAAGATGCCAAATAGGTGCTTAGACATGAGAAATACAAAATTTTATTACAAAAACAATTTCATAAACATCATTCATAAGAAATACGGCTTTTCCACCAAAGTTTTGCATTGCTACTTAAATTTTGCTTCAATAAAATTTATCTATTGATATAAGCTATACAGCGTTGCCCACTTGGCCTTCTTCCTTAAATAGTACATTTAATATTGTTTTTATCAGAAAATGTTAAGTACATATTTTATTCGGAGTGAGTTTCCTAAGGACCTCAGTTTCATCTGTACAGCACTGTACTTAATTTTTTTTAAATGGAACGCCCTATATATTTTTATATTTTTGACATCGAATTTTAAGTCAACATTGTTGACTTTTATCCGCATAAAGGCCGAGACACACCTATCATACACTCTTCCGATCCGACTACGATCATACAGTCGAACGAGTGTCTGAGAGGGAAATGGCACTGAAACCCGAACGCCGTAGTTCACACATTTCCGACACCTGTCCGTTCCCGCTTCCATCCGTCTCGGTTTCTCATCCGATCGTGCAGACTATTCGTTTGCCGGATGCGGGACGCATGTAGTTTGGTATTTTCTTTTGTATGTGAATATATGCGATGTTATTATTATTTAATACTAAAATAGGAAAAAAATGGCGGCTATAAAACCGGAAACATCCAACAGATAAGGTATAAGTGTGGAATACTCTCCTTCTGCAGATCTTCTTTTCCAAGCAGCATGTACCCAAAATTTGCGCTTTCTGCTGTTCTCCATGAAAGATCTCTGAATTCCTTTATCTTCTTCTAAACAAAGTGCCACCATGGCCGAATCGCAGTTGCTAAAATTTTTGTGCACAGGACCGTCCACGAATTTAGCTGAAGTTATCCACAACTTTCTAGCCACACGTTTCGATATATGATGTGCCGCACAAGTAGACATTAGTCTACTTGTGTCTGTTATGTGTCATATAGAATTTTTAGAAACGTAATACATGTCGTGCGTTTAATTTATGGGAATACAAGTTTTTAAAACAATAATCAGTTAAAATTAACTAAAATACATTAAGCGATAATTTTATCTCATCGGTAAAACAATTGCGCCATTTTATTGGGCAGCTGACCGGACTTGAGAAGAAAAACAAAAATAATCTATGGATGGGGTTTTTTAGCCATAACTCGATAGCCGAAGGGTGTGCCAAAATTCTGATGACTGAGTAGAATACATAGTACCATTGCCAATCTTATTGCGCTAGCAGATTCATTTGGTATCTGACCAAGCGGAAAGAAATACAAAAATAATCTGGGGATGGAGGTTTTTTAGCCATAACGCGATAGCCGAAGGGTGTGCCAAAATTCTGATGACTGAGTAGGAGACACAGTACCATTGCCAATCTTATTGCGCTTATTTTTGTATTTCTCTCCGCTGTGGTCAGCTACCAAATGAATCTGTTAGCGCAATAAGATTGGCAATGGTACTGTGTATCCTACTCAGTCATCAGAATTGTGGCACACCCTTCGGCTATCGAGTTATGGCTAAAAAACCCCATTCACAGATTATTTTTGTATTTCTTAAGTCCGGTCAGCTGCCCAATAAAATAGCGCAATTGTTTTACCGATGAGATAAAATTATCGCTTAATGTATTTTAGTTAATTTTAACTGATTATTGTTTTAAAAACCTGTATTCCCATGAATTAAACGCACGACATGTATTACGTTTTTAAAAATTCTATATGACACATGACAGATATTAGTCTATCTCATTATCTACTTGTGCGGCACATCATATATAGAAACGTGTGGCTAGCAAGTTGTGGATAACTTCAGCTAAATCGTCCACGATATTGTTTAAATCGAGATTGGCGAGTGTATCGAGCCAAAGTCGGAAATCGGAAAGTAGCTTGGAGCTTGTATGATATGTGTGCTCACCCCTTTCCGATCCCACACCGATCCAATTCTTGGAGCAACATCGGACCGGAATCGGATCGGAAGGTTGTATGACAAGTGTCTCCCAACCTTAAGTCTACCTCTTTAGGAGAAAAAACGTGTTTTCGTTAAATTTCCACCGAAATTACTGTTCGTTTAAAAAATCGTATCTATTCAATCCTTGGCTGGAGAGTGACCAAATTCGAGATTATCATAAACTAGATTGTGTTTTAATTTTTTGTAGGTTGAGCTTTAACGAAATTTATTGTAGAGGGACTTTATTGATATTTCTTTGACAATCGCAGAAAAATTGGAAAAAATTATGGACAGATTGACTTTTACGGGGAAGACGGCTATCGCAGTTAATGGTTGTTGAAATGTGTTAATAACAACGATTTATTGTCAAAAACATAATGTTTATGAAGCGCTGCGCGTTTTAAAAGTGAAAAATAACACAAAAAAAGATATGAAAACTAACCTAAAGATATGAATCAGCTATTCAAAAACAATGATACCATCACGTATGCAAAATATAACCGTAACAATAAAGTCCATTTACCAATGAAAACAGTTTTCTTTCACCACCTTCTTCTTTGTATGGCTCCACCATCAAATTGCCTTTCTTTAATATTTCTTTCATTCACCACTTCTATTTTCACAAAGATCACTCTTTATGCAACGTAGCAAGTTCACTTTGATAAATGGTCAAGTAATAATTGTGTGAAATTTAGAACATACCTTCAAATGAGTGTATCCCTTACCATCAAGACAGTCGTAGACTTTTCAATAATCCGAGATAATTATTGTGCCTGGTAAAATCCAGTCTCGTATAATATTTGACAGGGTTGCGCGTCGTCGATCTTCCACAGGCACCAAGAATAAACATCCTGTCTCCCTTTCGTACCCTCCAAAAACCCATTGACCTTCTACGCGATGCCCTCTCACATATTCTGGTCAATTTTCCAATTTTTTTGACATATTTTCGATTTTCCGATTTTGTATTTTATTTTTAGGATTATCAATAAAGAGCACAAAAATAATAACGCTTTCGATTACTATTGTGCCTTAGGATAATGAAAAACAACATTTTGGCTTCATATTCGTACTTCCCCGTAAAAGTAACTTTACCCAAAAAATTTTTTTCAATAACGCCCTGTATATTTTATCACGCATAAACTCCTTTACGGGTTTACTATGTTTTCTGTTAAACATGTCCTATACCCAAAGGCAATAGTTTCTGAGATAATTACCATCAATATCATGTTGCTCAGAAAGTTTGCCGTTCTTTTAAATCATATAGTTAGATTGCCATGAAAATTATAGTTGAAATGCGTAAACGACATGACAAATTATCGTATTCGATCTGGCCAAAAAGCCCAAAGTCTAACAGAAAATATCACGTTTTCTAAATATTGAATTAGTAGATATGGTTTTTATTCTTGGTGAATGTTTAAGGAATCCGTTGTCGGCTTCGCGTGTTTACAAGTATCCCGATTCACGCCATCCAGACGTATCAGCATTTGAGAATCTTCTTGAAAAATTCGTTGCATTTGGAGGGAATGCGGCTAAACCTAGCCGTGACAAATCAGTCCTATCCGGGAATAATGAAGCAATAATAATGACATCCTTGCGTGATAAAATATATAGGCTGTTTCATTAAAAAAATATTTTTTCCAATTCTTCTGCAATTGTCAAAGAAATATCAATAAAGTCGCTCTACAACAAATTTCGTTAAAACTCAACCTACAAAAAATTAAAACACCTTCTAGTTTATGATAATCTCGAATTTGGTCACTCTCCAGCCAATGTTTGAATAGATACGATTTTTTAAATGAACAGTAATTTCGGTGGAAATTTAACAAAAACACGTTTTTTCTTCTAAGGGTGTAGACTTATGCCGATAAAAGTCTTAACAATGTTGACTTAAAATTTGATGTACATATAATAATAATAATAATAATAATATAATATTTTATTAGACATTCAAAATTACAACAAAATTACAACAAAACAAAATTAGAATTAAACCACAAAATTTCATACGAACATAATTAAAAACGGATAGCAAGGTGGAATGTCTAAATGGAGGCAACGTCAGATTGGCAGCTGTATGAGCCGCCATCTGTTATTATTGTTACCCCCATCAGAGTACTTAAAACATAATAACACAGATGAGGCAGAATCAAGGTTGCATGAGTATAATATGGATATCTCAATTGACTTAAATAAATTTTAGATTTTATATTTTATATCCTACATTCCCTAAGCAACTGACGCACTTTGGCCTTGAATTGAGACGGTTGCAAATTCAGTAGGGGTGCTGGTAAGGCATTCATCAAGTGTGATATTTGATAGGTAAAGCATCTTTTAAAAAATTCGATTTTATGTTGAGGAATCACAATAGCATGGCGATGCCTAACATTAATATTGTGTATGTCAGTGCGATATCTAATTTTATGATACAAGTAAGGAGGCGTACGATAAAAAATTAGTTTATGATAAAAACATAGACTATGAAATTTTCGACGAGTTGACATATCCAACCAATCCGTCCATTTCAAAGTATGACGTATGTGTTGATATTTTCGTATACCGTAAATAAAGCGGAGACACGAGTTTTGAACTTTCTGTATCCTTTTTATATCAGCAGCAAGCAAACAAGGGTGGTATATGACATCACAATAGTTGAAGTTAGAAAGTATAAGGACATCACACAAAAGCAATTTAGTTTTTTGATTTAGTATATGTCGATGTCGAAATAAGATCTTCAGCATTCCGTAAGACCTCCGTAATAGTTGTGAAATATGATTACTAAAGGTTAAAGCAGTATCGATGTAAAGTCCAAGACTTTTGATACAACGAACCACGGGTATGGGAGTACCATTAATGGTTATTTGTATGCTGTGATCTAAGATTCTCTTATTATGCGTGTCAAACACCAACACAGATGATTTACAAGGATTAAGTTTTAGAAAATGAGAGGTACTTTTTTCAACTAAGTGGTCTATATCAAACTGGATATTCTTGATAGCTTCATCAAGTTTACAGGGAGGAAACGAATAAAACAACTGTGTGTCGTCAGCGTAGAGATGGAATTTACAATACTGTAGGTTATTATGAAGTTGCGATGTATAAATATTAAAAAGTATCGGTCCCAGAATAGAGCCCTGTGGAACTCCAGCAGATATCAACATGGAAGTTGAATAGGTATCCACCACCTTAACACATTGTGAGCGATTGGACAAATAGTTAGCAAACAGATTCAGTGCAACATTATCAAAACCTACAAAGTGTAGAATTGCTAACAGAATATGAGATACTTAGGGAATTTAAAATATTTTTAAATTGTGAACGAGAAATGTCCGAATAAAATATGTACTTAACATTTTTTGATCAAATAAATATTAAACGTACTATTTAAAAAAGAAGGCCAAGTGGGCAACCCTGTATAGGTATAAGATATTGGCTTAAAATTATAAATTTTGTCATTTGTTAGCTACTTTCCCATTATATTCTGTTTCTTCTTGTTTCCTTTTCAATTCTTTCAACCTATCTTTTTGTTGTTACGAGATTTGTAACCCTAGCCTTTTTCAATGAAATGAAGTCTCCTTACCTCTCAGGATAACATAATACCTGAGACCATGATTTGTCTAATTATGCTCTCTATTTCTCATTTTATAAAAATGGTATAATTATTTTCTTTGCTCGTTTTAGATTGCCATCATACCTCTAATATACATATTTATTGTTTTTATTAAACAGGATATATTTTTTAAATTTCGTTTCTATCATATCCTTTGATTATTATCACTAATCAAAGTGCTTATCACGAGAAGAAGCGATATCGTTTGGTAGAAACTATTTGAGATTCCTGAAAGTAATAACATTATTAACACAGTAAATATTAGTATACAAATAATATAGTAGTTAATTAAATATTGATAAAAATTGACTTTCCACTGAACAGAAACATATTTAAAAACAAATTACTAATTATTGAGTTTGTCTACATACTTTCTTATCAATTACGGTTAATTTGGAGAGAACTGCATATATGTGAAACTTCAATGTATATTCTGAGTAATAATAATATGCTGGGAAAATACTTTTGGATTTAAAGTAAATAAATAAATTTTTAAAATTATTATTTTATTAAATATTTACGAGATGCCGTGACCAGTATTTTGTCATAATTACTAATGGTGATGCTTGTTTAGAAAAGAGTGACACAATTAACAAAAAATACGTTGAAATATTATAACAACAAGCAACAAATCTGTTTTACTAATTTTGAAAATTGAAATAAATATTGCAAGATACCAAACAAACTACAGTTAACATAATGTACATATTTGTGTTATGATTAGGGTATCTTTTGGATATCGTAATTTTTACATTTATCTACTAGAATTAATAGATGTATTATGTTTATTCTAAGATAAGTTAAAAGATGTTCTAAATATATCTTTACTATACATATTTTGTCAAATTGTCACTTAAATACTCACATGCTTTATATTTGACAAATGTATGAGTTGAGTGCGGTATGAACTTCTTGAGAAAATGTTTGCAGATTCAAGTACGTACGATGAACGCAACTATAATCCTTTTTGCATCACAACAAATATGTAAAAACGAAAAATATATTGTATAACATCAAATTACGTATTCTGTTGTGATTTTTTTTTTGTGTTCGCAGTCACCAACCGCTCAAGAATACATTTTTTAAAAATTTTAATTGATTGGATAGTTGCAGATAGAAAGTTGTAGAATAAATCCTATCATTTAATTTATAGTTTAATTATAATAAAATAAATAAATAAATTATTTTCTCTTTGAAATTTGGTTATAGAAGCAACGTTCAATCATAAGCAAAATAATAATGTAGCTAAGATTCAATTTACAATAATACTTCATGTATGGGCAAGAGTGACGATTATATTAAATCAAGCAATTCGACGATGCATGTTTGATCTCTTTCACGGTAATTTGTCTCCCTACCCGGCAAACTTAATCTTAGTTATTTCCAACTGGATGAAAGCTCAATATTTGAGAAGACCTATATCTCAAATAGTAACATTTCTGATGAGTCCAATTATGTCACTGTTAAATATTAGCTAAGTACGTTGTATAAATTATAGAACTACAAAATTGTGAACTATAGTTATGATTCACTTAAAGAATTAGGATGAAGACTTGGATCAGATAGGAATGAAATTAATTACTATAGTGATCGTTTAGGTGTTGATAAATATTCAACAAATTGAAAGTAAAAGAAATTAAGAACATAATATCCTCAATGAAATACTTAATCTAACATAGACAGAACTTACTAACCGTTAAAAAAATCTCACTAATAATGGATCTAAAATTGCATTGAAAGTAGAAGCAATATCTGGAATATCTTTGCTAGTATCTTCAGTTAGATCTTCTCTTGTAATACACGGATCTCGTATGAGTGAAGACAGTTTTAAAGCATTTAATTGTATAATACATATCTATGTATATACTGCATACTATGCGAAAAATTTTACAGTTTGCGAAAAAAGATCTAAGTAAACTCAATATGAACGTCAGCAAGAAACATTGCTATGTGTTGTGATGTTATATTGATATTAAAAGTAAAACATTCACCCAAAAGCATTGCTGACCACATATTGGCTTAATTACATCTTGACAGTTTGTCCGATCAATTACGACACTTATTGACACTGCTACTAAGACTAACTGTGATAGATTAACAAAATGCGCTTTCTTTTCAGTTATAATCGAAGCAAGTTATCCGAGGATTTTGAAATGTTATGTATGAAATATGCAGATAGATATGTTGGATGTGAAACGCAATCCACATGTACGGTCTTCCAGCAACCTCTGCTATCTAGCCCATTAAAGCGAAGAGCTAGTAAACTTAGATGGGCAATCAAATCTCCAGGCAGGCGTCTAAGTCACTTGGCAAAAAGAAGAATAACATTTTCTAGTGCCAATCTTCAAGCATCAGCAAGCAATAGTGCTTTGAATGCCCATACTCGACAAATTGTACTAGATTCAAAGTAAGTAGTGTGATGCTGTCTGGCTTAAACTTTTTACACACGAACCATATTCTTATCATTCTATATATTTAAAAATATCTTTGTTGTTGTAGACGTTTTCAGCTATTATCCAGAAAACGAAGTCCCTTTAAAGTAAGTCCTAGGAAGTCTCCAAAGAAGTCACCTAGAAAAAGTCCAAGAAAGAAATTGCGTACCCCATCTAGTTCAGCGAAGAAACGATTATCACAACAGCTTCAGTCTATATCGCATCAAAATGCTAATTCATCTAGGGCAAGTGCAACTAAAAGGGCTTTATTTCAAAGCCCGGATAAAACACTCGGTAACAGTTTGTCAAAGCCGCTGTATCCAAGTATGTATATCAGATAAACGTGTTTTTAATATCTTTAAGAAACAACGAAATCTTTAATAAATATTAAATTTATTATGATTAATGTACGCTGATCACGGTGCAAATTTCCATCAGCCATAATTTTTCATTCTTAACCATTTTTGTTAGTAACCGTTTCGTAAACTGTAAACAGAAAAGCTAGTTTACCTCAAATTAAAATAGTATTTTCGCAACTTTACATGATTACTTGAATTTAAAAAATCGAAATTAAACCGTTTAAAAATGCCACTGTGAAAACAATTTTGAAAATTATAGCGGTTTAAATACTCCTAGTGAATTCATGTTACGCAAAGATTTTGTTTTTAAGTGCTGCACGAAAACAGTAGTGTACATATGCGTAAATCTTAACGAAACCATCGACATATTAGGACGTTGTGTGAAATGTAGTAACTGGTACTAATAAAGCTAATAGCAACAGACAATGTAAATGACTTAATATGGAAAAATGTTAAAAAAGAACAAATAGGAAGTACTGTTTCGTGTTATTTACTTCGATGACGTCTATAATGTTTCTTTGACAGGGGTGGTGCGAGGCAAGTTTTTGAAAGGTTTTGGTGATCTAGGTTAACTTAATCTAGAAACTTTTTTTAACTAGTTTTTAATGAATTGTTTAAACAATGTGGTATAATACAGTACTTAACTTTAACTTTTATCATTTTTTCGATGCTCTTACAACTAGTCTTAACGCAATTTTTAAATATTTTCTTGTTTATTCCTAACAAAACACGTATAGCAAGAAAAATAAGATCTTTATCTCTTTTCGATGTATTACTTTCTAAATATCTATTTTTCCCTGATCTTTTAAACGGAGTGAAGTGAGTATGGAAAAGCTGTATAATATACACTCGACACGACTTAGTCTTCGAACGGCACTTTTAACGTGACCGTTTCTTCGATAATCGCAATATTACATTACTAAAAATACGATGTTACCCTTATAATAGAAGAAAGAAATGTGGAGGAGATGCACTGACAAAGACAGCACACTGTGGCCGTTCGAAGACTAAGTCATGCCAAGTGTACGTCATAAGCAGCAGCAAATTTAAACGTGAATAGTCAAGATCTGAATTTAAAAAAATCGCATACTGAGATAGTTATAATTAAATAGAATTATATAGACAAACATAATTTTTACCGAAAATTAACATTATTGAATAAAAAATAATGTGTGACTTCATAGAGAAATATTTGCACAAAATTCTTCACTCTGACTATAGGTATCACGAAAAAGAGATTATAAATGAGGGTATTGTATATAGGATAACAACTTGAACTACGAAAGCCTATTGATAGGAGAAGGTAGTGGGGGGTAAAATTAAATGTATCCATTTTAGTATTGTCAACTGTTTGTATGACAGAAATGTCAGTGGTTATGTCAAATACTATGACAAATTATAAAACCACTTTATAATTTGCACTTTTTCATTAATTGTGTATTCCATTAAGATAGTTTGAAGGTTCGGTAAAGTATATATTTGACATAACCACTGACATTCCTGTCATATAAAAAGTTGACTATAGTAAAATGGATACGTTTAATTTTAACTCCCACCACCCTCTCCTATCAATAGACTTTTGTAGTTCAAGTTGTTAGCCTGTATATGCTAAAAACAGAAACAAAACTATTAGGCGAGGCATATGCTAATATGGTTCAAGTTATGCGAAATGCACAAATGAGAGTAGCTATTTACAGATAAGAACTGCTAACTTTTCACTATGTCTCTACAGTAAAATGACTATGCGAGGGATCTGATTGAACGGCACACGTTTTATATACTCGTTCAGAAATAATACAAATTCAATTTTAAAAGAACAATAAACTTAATTGTCTCAAATTGGACGGATTAATTAAATTAGATATACTTACCTCTGTTTTTTAATAAGAGGGACAAAACACTTCAGCCCGCATCACATTAGGTAAATTTAATAACTTAAAATGTTGGCGGTAAATTTAAATGATAGATGCAATGAAATAAAATACGAGTTTATGAACTTACTACTTAAATATACAGTGAGGTCCTAAAGTAACGGATAAATTCACTTTCTACGTAATTATGAATACAAGAGAAAAATCGTGAAACAGGTCACTTTTTATACATATATAAAACTACACTTTTTAAATAAAACTATTCACTTGCCCCTTCAACCCGCTAGGGGTAATAACTACCCCTTTAAAAATTTCAAATGGAAAGGGGTAGTGTGTGATGCCGCGTTTAAAGGGGTTTTCAATTCTCTATTCAGCAATATTGGACTTTTTGATTTTTAGGCTTTGATAATCAAGAAGAAAGCAATTTTATTGGATACAAACGAGTAGGCATAGAGTCAAATACCTGTCACGATTGATTAGTCTATTAGTTATGTTTATGTCAAAATCAATTAAGATCTTTTTATGACATTTAAAAAGTATATAAAATTTGTTTTAGTTCGCTACACGTCGTTAATATTGTTTATTGTTTAATTATTAATCGTTTATTTAGAAATGGCTAAACGTTAATTTACATTTTTTTTAATGAGCCTCTCAGAGAGCCAAAGAATTGAGATATTAATATTAATTGGAGTGGGTGATAAAACACGAACGCATGCATGTACACGTATGTAGAATATTTAATGAGAAAAATTAAAATATTATTGAATCATCTCTCAAAAACACCTACATCCATTTTATCGTGGTAATCAGCTGTTTTCTTCCTTCAAATACCAACGAGCCATCGTAAAAATGCCCATATTCTGTATTAGTAAACATTTATTTTGTAAACTTAAAGTACTATGCATAAATCTTTCTATAAACATATGTATACACTACATAACATACTATGCATATGTTAATTAAGAGACCACCTTAATAGCACATACTTATCGTTTTAGGGTACATGTTGTCTGTGTATGTATTAGGGAGAACGTTTCCTTATATTTATTTTATAGTGTTAACATAATATAGACTCGAAATTTTCCAATTCTAGGAAGAGTAGCAATAAATAACTGCAGACAAAACTGCCTGTGCACATATGAGATTAATAAGAGCAGTAAAGAGATTTCTTTTAAATTTGAAGCAGTGGCCTGTGATATTTAGTGTTGTGCGGATGTGGTATAGTGCCCTAAGTGCGTTCGTACCGAATTTTTTATATCAAGAATTTTGTTGACTAGAAAGTGCTAAGCTTCAATTTCTTGTTTGTTAATGGTAAAATGATAATGTTTTGTGTAAGGTTTTAGAATTATGCCGAAGGTATCGATTCACGGTCGCAAGAGGGTTGTTTTTTTTTAAGAACAAGGCTACAGTCAACATGAAACTGCTGTAGCTAGAGGGTGGGAGGGGGAGGGAGAGGTGTTCGAAAACTGCCGTTCAAAAAATATTACGCAAGTATGCACGCATGGGATCAGTAGAATATCGAAAAGGCGCTGGAAGACCTAAAAAACTTAAGGAAACAGAAGATAATTATTTGCGCCTTAGTTCACTGCGAAATCGTACTAAATCTTCAATGCAGTTAGCTGAAGATCTGCGAGAGGCCAGAGGTGTAGTCCATTCGTCGACAGTTCGCAAATACCTCATTCATCAAGGCTTTAGAGGCCGCATAGCTCGCAAAAAAAAACACTGTTTCGGAAGGGAAACAGGCAAAAAAGTTTACAATATGCAAAAATTCATAAAAATTGGACCTTGGAAGATTGGTCTCGTGTGTTATGGACGGATGAGTCCAAATTTGAAAATTTTGGATCTCGAAAAAGACATTTTGTGTGGAGGAGGACACATGAAGCATTAAATCCAGACTGTTTGTAGCCTACCATAAAGCATAGGGGAGGTTCTGTTCTTGTGTGAGGCTGTATAACCTCAGGAGTTGGCCCTTAACTCAGAATTGACGGACGTTTTACAGTCGAACGTTACCTATTTAGATATTGTAAGAGAGCATGCAATACCTGCTGGACATCGCCTTATTGGCGAGCACTTTATTTTCCAACAAAACAACGATCCGACGCATAGGGCTCGGATCGTAAAACAATATTTGAATGAGCTAGCGGAAGAAGGTGTTGCGGAAACTATTGTTTGGCCGCCTCAAAGCCCAGACCTCAACATCATTGAACATGTGTGGGACTATCTGGAAAGGGCCAAACAAAAGAGGAATGCAACCAACGCGAATGCTTTGTTCACTGTACTAGAAGAGGAATGGAACAGAATTTCGCAAACATCCATCACTAAATTAGTCAGTAGCCTCCCTAGACGAGTAAGATGCGTTATCACTGCAAAAGGTGGTCACACAAGATATTAACATACATCAATCTCTTAACGAGAATTTCATTTAGTTTTATAATGTATTAATTAATTTCTTAAAATAAAGTTTATTTAAATGGTGTCTACCTTGTTCTTTTTATAATTAACACCAAAGGAAGCATTTCAATGTCCAAGGTAAGTGGTCTCTTAATTATGCACAGTAGTGTACATATTTTCATTGGTGAAGTACAAAAAAAATGATGTTAATTATAGAAAAAGAAAGCATACACGTGTATAAACCGTTTATTACACGGTCGACATTAACTGATTTGTCAATACCTTGACATATAACCGGGATAGATCCAACAGTCATTCATATTTTGAGTAGGTATATCTCGGATGTTATCAAATTTGCAAATTGTGGAAACGCGAGTGTTATTTTTACTGCTATTACAAAGTTCTAAAGATGAAACTAAGGTTCATAGCCAATAATTTCGTCTTTGCAAAAAAATTCAAAGATTACACTTTGTATGGTAACATGGTGCGTAATGTGTGCGACAACTACGTTATAGTTTCTAAAAGCTATATTACAGTTGAAAACGCAATTACGTACGCGCCAAGTTTTTTTATATTTAGTAGTTTTATGAAAATGTAAAAGTGCAACATATTTTAAAGATACACTGGAACCTCATCTATATCCGCGCTCACTTATGTCCACCCTCGCTTATCTCCGCACTATAGCACTCATTTATATCCGCTCGGCATCCACCACCCGATAGTGCACGTATTCACATGAGCCAATCAGCGCGTAGCACGGCCTTTCCTCTCCGCTAACGTGATAAGAGTGGGGAGCCCTCTTGAGAGGATCTGAGTGAATGTTTACGTTTCGCAACCGCTGATATAGACGAGGTTCCAGTGTACATATTTTCTAGAGATTATATTATATTATTAAAGTCGTGGCTCCTAAAAGTTTTTTTTTAAATTTTAGGTACTTCAGGTACATCAAGTTTGTCTCCATTTAAGAAAAGGATGACTCCAAAATGTGCTTTATTTACGTCTCCATCACGAAGTTCAATTTCAAAGACAGACAATAAAAGAAAACGGACTGATTCAGATGATTTCAATCCCTCAAAATTATTTAGGAGTGTTTCTTTACAAGAGTCGGTCTTAAATACTGTTAGTGCTAAACGAGAAATGCCAAAAGTTAAAAGTGAAATGAATATATCAACATCACATCATACCGGCGAGTTAAGTGCACATCACAAAAAGGTAATAGTGCCATGCAACTGTGCTGTGTTGCTTTATATTATTTTGTATTTTAATTTATAGAAATTACAATGGGCTGTATACGAAGCACTAAGAGGTCAAAATATTGGAATTAATCATCCTCAATTTAAGCAATTTGCATCAGTGTTGGCACGAGTAACAAAGAAATTTCTCCCAAACTTAGCAGCTAATGCCCCTAGACCAGAAGGAGGAACCAGTGATCGAATGTTACGTATAGCAAGACAGCACATACATACAGTTTTGAAAGGAAAATCTGTCGACGAAATCGTGCAAGAATTTGAGGCGAACCGTTTAAAAAATTTAAAACCAACCGGTTATGTTGGTTTAGAACCCATACACGTTGATATATCTTTCGCAAAAAATAAAGAAAATGTATTCCGTGATCGACTAAACACAATATCTAACGAAAAAAATAAAACTAGTTTAAATCGAGACGAGTTAATAAAAACCACTTTGACGAAAATCGAAAACCGTGTAGATCGAGTTCGTCGTACTATTAAATTTGATGATGAAAATAATAGTGATATTAGATGACCACTAAATTCGCCTTTCTGAAAGCGTGAGATATTTATGTATTTCAGTGCTATATATTTTATGTTTAACTATAATTTAACTAATGCTCAATTGGGAAAAATATATAACATCAGATATCATAAGTTTTTTTAATGTTTTTAAAATATGTTTTGTCAACTTTATGTTATTTTTTAAAAAGATGTAAATAAAAAGTATTTAAGGGTAAGTGTTTTTTTATATACTTGTGAATCAGATCAAATGAGATCAAATGCAATTCCTAAAATGCAAAAGTAGTTTTTTACTTAGTATGCCTTAGATTGTATCTATTAAGTGTAAGTACATTTGTCCTGCAGCTAGACGAACCTCGTTTGGCGGTATTTTGTATTACCACTTCTTTTTGTAGTTACAATGGTTGTATCTTTACATTGTGCTTATGTTCTGTTTGATAATCATTCAGGTTAATGCATAGACTGGCTGCGGTTTTTGGGTATATGATCTACATATGTGGGTTGTACTCAGAAGCTTGTGTCAATTTAATGACGTTACTCATTGCTAATTTTTGACCGGATGCACTTTAAAATTAATCCTAAAGTGACCTCGTGGGATAGTAGCGCTGGTATGCTTTATCTGCAATTACAATTTAATCGCGCTTATTATATACGTCGGTGTACTAGCTTAGCCTAAAGCTATCCATAACTCCATTTTCTAAAGACATTTGATCTCATTTTTGAACTATGATTACAGTTTTATTGTATATTTTTTATTTCGGTGGTATGTAAAGGTTATAACGCCGCACTAGCGGTTCTACAATATCTAACTGCAATTCTACCCAAGCTTGATACGTTAAATGCACTGACAACAACGCACACTCGTTTTTAACGCCAATCATTCTGCAACCAGCACAAATTGCACAGCACATATCCAATAGAGTAGTAACGTGGTCACCAGAAAAGTTAAACCTAAGACCTACAGTGTTAAGACGGCCACCAACAATGGATTGATGGAAACTCCGCCCAATCAAACTAGCGCTTGGACACGTTTTTGATCATCACCCGATGCAAATACAATACGTAATATATCCAATTCTTTAACCAAAGTAGCACTATTGTTTAGAAAATAGTTGTCGTATTGCTGCAAGAGCTGCATTTGTAGCTGGTCTCAATTCTCTGTATGTTCGAACCACATCACTTAATTCGTTGTTTGTATAGTGACTAAAGCAAGGCAATTAAGGCAGCACATAAGAACGTCGAACGAAGGAGTTAATTTTAAGCTCTTGACTAGGTTTTTTTCTGCCATGTTTTTCCCTAGACCTTGAAAATAATTGTTAAAGCTTGACAAAAAATAGATTGATATACGAATAATTCAAATCATTTTAATTTTTATAGTTGTATTAAACCAATATATCCTTCTTTATTATTTGCGAATGTAATTAAAATTCGATATATCAATGAACTCTTTGTTTTTTAGATATTTTTGTTGATAAGCATGGCCATTTATATTAGTAGTATCACAGATTAGTATTTTGACACTTATTAAATGTCAATTTCTTCCACTGAAGAAGTATTTTTAACGAACATTATATGTTCTGGAATAAATTGGTATTTAATTGTTGTTTTATTGGCCTATAAGTGGAAATATTTCAGGAATTGAAATATTAAAACTACTGACACTAAAGCACAATAAAATCTCCACTGAAAAAAATTACAAGCAAATAAGATTGTGATTAATAATAATTGTGTTCGACTTAACTGCCATACAACGACGTCTTGTCTAAAACGAGAACCTGTTTAGAAATTCGTCTGAAAATTTGGAATTATTTCCGGTCGAATTCTACACATTTCATCTTTAATATCATCTGGTAGTTCAATTGAATTTTGAGGTCTGTTGACGTAGACCTTGAATTTTAAATACTTCCATAAAAAAGGGGTATCAGATCTGCACACCTGGCGGACCATTCCATTGGACCTCGCCTGTCCAGACCCCCCAGGAAAACAGTTGTTCAGAAAATCTCTAACTGGGGAAATATGGTGTGGAGGTACACCGTCTTTGTTAGTTTCCCTTTAGTAGAAATGATGTATTTTCAAATACAAATAAGCAACATTCGCCTAAATGAAATTTTTGATGGATAAGTGTCTGTTTCCCTCTGGTCTGGCAACAATATTTTTTTTTAAGGATGAACTTATAATTATGCAATTGATTTTGGGACTTTTTCTACTCCTATATTTTTTAGAGGTCGTATCAAATTCAATTTTTTTAAGTCGAGCGATGTATCGAAAGAAATTACTGTTTTGTCCATAACATTTCTTTAGTACGCAAAAACTGGTTTTTAATTTTATGGACAGTTTTTTTTGTAGATTTGAAATTGAACTTATAATTCCAATTATAACATTTACTATTTGCATTTGTTCTTTTTCTGATAAATGCTATTAAATACTTTAATTATAGTGTATTAAATACAATTAAGACTAAGCCAATTCTGACACTTTATTCACAAATAATGCTGTTTTTGATATTTTTTTATTGTTTATTACTAATTTGTTGTTTTAAATTAATGATCTATAGAGAGTGAACTTTTATGGGGTACTTTCTCAGTAACAGCAATATTTTTATACTGCTGGTTTTATAAAAAAATCTCTTAAAATAAAAAAAAATGAGGGATATTATTAAAAAATATATAAAAGATGACGTCAATTCTAACAAAAATGTTGAAAATCGACTACTTTAAAAACGCCTGCTTTTATAATTACTATATTACTTAATGATGATTGGTGTAAAAAAAATATTTCGCTTTTACTGAATTTATTCCATTTTTAGTGCAACTGTATATTATTTGCAGTATGTGTAAAATATTGATATTAGTCATTCAGTTTTTAAATATCCTTATTGTTATCTTTATCTTTGTTATCAGAAAATGTATTAAAATATATATATATCACAGATTTCTATTTACAGTGGGAAATATGTAGATGTAAATAAATAACTACCAGATATAATATAGTACCTACTTACATATATAGAATACACGTAGTTTTTGTTACAAAATTTAACTTTTAGACTATCCTTTATTAATCATCAATATTATAGATACATAACGTACATACGAAAAACGCATCTACATAAAATATCTTTGTAAATTTATTTGTAAAATATTTCGTGTCAATTACCCGTCATTAATTGTGCCTTTATAGACTATAAATTTATACATTTATCAAATGATAAGATTATCTCAAAAGTTGGCGTAAGTATACACATATACTGTTAAATACAGGTGATATATAATATATTTCGCTTTTCAGTTATAACAGTGGAAATCAAGTTACTCTGATATAAAAATGGGTAACAGTAAAAGCCAGTTAACTGAAGAGGTATTAGAAGAATATCTTCAACTAACATTTTTAACGAAAACGGAAATTTTAAGGTAGTATATTTTAGCAATAAATGTATGCTGCTTGTTTTAAATTATACTTAATTTATGGCAACACTATCAATTTATTTATCAGTTTGTTATAGTATATGTCTTTCGTTTTAGTTTGTATAAAAGATTTTCTGCAATTGAACCAGAATATATGAAATCTGACTTTATGCACAGAATTCCTGTAGAAATAATAATGGAAGCATTTCCTCAAATTAAGGTAAAATATTTTCTTATGTATTTATATACAGTATCGGAAATTATAACACATCTGAAACGATTATATTTAAAAACAAGTGACAACCTTATCTTTTATTGTTGGTTGATTTTTGCTTCAATGGATATTATTGCACATGACAAAATAAAGATAACCTAATAAATAATTTTTAAACTAATTCTTATACATTGGCCTATTGTTTTATGATTAACAATTGAAAATTGTCACAGTTTGTAAACAAAGTTCATATATAACAAATTGTAGAATACTATGCGGTTGAAAATGAGTGAGGAAATATATCAACTCATTGCTTTCTAACAATTAGTAAGAATACTGATGTTTGCCTTTTACATCGTATTCTACTGTATAGTGGAAACTGTTATCGACTTACTAGAACGTGATAATATTCAGCATTAAACTATGCAATCTGTAAGAAGTAGGACTACAAAGATTTTAATATTAAATAGAGTAAGGAACATATAAAGAAAACAAAGTACCACGTTTTGAAGCACGTTACCTCAAATAATAATCTACAATTTGAACTGAGACTGTTCAGATGATGACAATATACAAAAATATATAAGTTCTATGTACAGCTTATGTGAAAAAACTGTATTCCATATAACTTACCTCCCACTTCGACAATGATGAAAGCCATATCCGATCCTATGTATAAATAAGAGCTATATTGGTATTGGTAGGCATGACTATAATTACTAAAGCGGGGAAATGGAGACAGTACGCAAGAGCGCCAAGCTAAGCTAGATCGAATATTTTTCGTTAGTTAAGACCATCACCGATATGGATCCCACGTCCTAAAATGTATGTCTAGTTGCGTACAGGTTTTTATTGCGTTGATAACAATCACTATTTGGTATTGTAATGTAGTGTAGTTTTGTGTGCAAAATGAAATTATAAAAAGCTGCCATTCACATACAATGTAAGTAACTTCAGATTAACTTCAATTTCCAGATCTGAAATGATGATGCTAAACTAATTTGTTTAATGTGTCGTATATCGATCCTGTCGGAAACAAAGAAGTTTGTTTTGAACACGTGAACACACAAATATCATAACTCAATTCAGGGAACATCCCAAGATGTCGGACCAACGAGTTTGCCGACTAAGCAACCCCTTCGTGGAAAACTCGCGGAAACAATAGATCATCATTCGTTCGATGTCAGCCGAAGAGTGAATACGTGCGGAGCAGACCGCTTTCTTCGCTAACATATTTTCTAGTACTCGTCGATTTATATCGCCTCACGTTGTGTTGTGTAGCATACGGTCGTTTCTAATTATTAATTACACAGTTCTTCTTCATTTATTTTGCGATGGGTATAACAAGAGCTGACAAAGTTGAGTTAGTTGCCATCATCAAAGAAACATTCACTTCTCTTATTGGTGATTCCAAGTTTATTGTCGAAATTTTAACTAGCGTTAAACAAAATGTAAATGATCTAATGGACTCTTTAAAGGTTGAATATACCAATAAAATTGCTGAAATGGCTCAGAATAATAACATGTTGCGTAGAAAGGTCGATGAACTTGAACAACATTCCCGAAGGAACTGTATTAGAGTGCATGGTATTCCTGAAAATGCTAATGAAGATTGTCGATTTTAATCGTATTATACAAGACAAAATGAACATTGTACCATCAGATGTTTGTATAGACCGAATACAACGTCTTGGTAAGACAGAGAGAGCTGGCGTTTTTAACAAAAACGTCAGCGGTTAAATGCCAAAGGCAGTCAAAATTGTGGCATATAGAGCTAAGAACCTAGTTATGTCCAATAAAGGTGCTTTGACAAATACCGGATTATATATGGTGGACGATCTTATTAAATCACGGTATGATGTTTTTATCAAGTGTAAAGAGAGGTTTGGCCCTTGGTCTGTTCCCGAGTGCTTGGAGGAGATCTGTAGTTATTCCCGTTCCTAAATCTGCCAGGCCTACTGGTTTCAATGATCTTCGGCCTATTAGTTTGTTGCTTGTTCTTTCCAAAGTCCTGGAACCAGTTGTTGATGGCCAGTTGCGCTCATATCTCTGCGTATAACCTCTTGTTAGTGCGACAGTCGGGTTTCCGTCCTGATCACAGTTGTGTCACAGCGCTTCTGGATATTACGGACGATATTATTACTGCATGAGCTAGGGGTAATGTTTCTTTTCTGGTATTACTTGATTATTCTAAAGCTTTCGATACGTTAAATCACGAGCTTTTGCTCTCTATACTGCAGTACTTGGGTCTTGGTGCGGCAGCGACTCGTTTCTTCGCATCGTTCTTCACAGGCAGGAGCCAGTGTGTTAAAGTTGGTAGCAACTTTTCAGGTTTTAACTTGTAGGGTACCACCGGGAAGTGTTTGTGGCCCATTACTTTATATACTTTATACTTCCATGATTGAAACATTTAATAGTACATTTTGTAAAGTCTTTTCTTATGCAGATGATACTCAGTTACTTTTCACATTTAAACCGAAGGATATAAATATTGCCGAGCGCATTATCAACTACTACGCTGCAGTCGCTTTCCCAATTCTCTGCCAATCACTGCCTAAAAATTAATAACACACAAACATGTAGCAATAAAAAAGGAAAACCTAATTCAAGCACATGAATTTGACGTTAACCACACGCCGTAAAAGAAAACGTTTGAAAGTTCAATCCTGACACACAGACACGTGTTTCGAACTTATTAGTTCACATCAGTGCGTGATACAAGAATGTGAACCAACAAACATATTCCCCGTACCAGTTATATCCTGAAATTACTCGAAAGAAAATCAGAAAGTAAACTCCATGACCTCTATCGAGCGATAACTGGACACCAACAAGGGCAGATCTGTAGACGTTCTCCGAACGATTACAGAGATCACGTGTGTTAATGATAACGTCATCTGTCGTTCGTGACTTGTACGTCTTTACACATTTGTGTTTTGTTTATTAAAAATTAATTGTTTGAAATCGTCAGTTTTACTGTTCAATAGTAGAGAAAGGGCTGAAACTTTTATTAAAGTTCGTATTGATGATATAGACTTGCTATGGGCACAGAGTGTCAAAAATTTGGGGCTTACTATAGACTCTGATTTGCGTTTTGGGTTGCATGTTACGAACGTTGTAAGCAAGGCTTATGGCTCCCTAAAAATTCTATATGCCAGTAAGGATGTCCTACCCCAGCCTCTTAAACTATTTCTTTGTGATAGCATGGTGTTATCGCTTTTCAATTATTGCAATGTGGTATACGGCCCTTGCTTAACATGGGCTGATAGACAGCGTATTCAACATGTACAGAATTCTTGCTTGCGTTTTGGTTACGGCATCCGGAAGCTTGATAGAATTTAACATAAATTGGTGGTGGCTAAGTGGTTCAATATGGAGGGCAGACGTTTTTTGCATGCTGCGCTTTTATTTAGGTCTATTATAGTTAACAAGTCTCTTCCATATCTACATAACAAAATCATATATCGTACTGACGTGCACAACATCAACATCCGCTTCAGGAATGTAATTACAGTTCCGCGTCATCGTACTGTTTTTTTGACGCTCCTTCTCTTATTGCATTGCTTCATTATGGAATAACCTTCCTGAAAATATTAGGGTAGTTGGTGGTCTAGTTTCTTTTAGGAGACAGTTACGTGAGTGGCTGGCGGGGTTAATAGGCGCGTAGGCGACTAGATTTGTCATTTCTACTTATTCTTCATCTTAAGCACTATGTGAACCGTTTCCTTTTCTATCTCTTTTCTTCCATTCCCTTTTTCCTGATTTTCTGCTCTCGCGTGCTTATTGTATAACAATTTATTTTTTATTTATATGTATACTTACTCTGTTAGGCTGTAGTCTGTACTTTTATTAATTTCATTGTAAATTGGTGCAGATGGTAGAACAGATTGGTCTCTGGTCATATCTGAATCTGCACCATTTGACTTTCATGTACTACTGATGATTATAATAGCGTGTATCATCATTATTAGTCAATAAATAAATTATTATTAATAGCAAAACTACCCTTCTTAAAGAGTAATTCGTCATGCCACACCGATTCAAATGCCTGGGCTATATCAAAAAAAGCAGTGACGTGCTGTATTTCTATAAAGTGTCACATACATGCTCTTTGGATTAGAGAAGTTAGAAATCAACAAGCCTTCTGGAAACTCGAGTTGATCGTCGGGCAGGATGTTTTTTTTTCCTTTTTTTAAATTACAATATCACAAAGATTGGCGAGGATAACTAATTCCTCAGCAAACATTAGTATGATGGCCGGCTGCTGGTTTTGTTTCGGCACTGATGGTTCGCTTCTGGCTACGGCAGTCCAGCACCGGACTTGTTGTATATTACCGACCAGTTGCCGGCACAGATTATACAAAAGAACAGATGTCGGTCCACAGCCGGCACACAATCGGCAACCTGCCGCATTTGAATAGCCCACGTCTCAAATGGTAACGCCGCATAGCAGTTCATTCTCTTATGGCTGGTTCATAGCTCTCCGTTCGTACGTTTGCATTAATACGTTGACCAATCGCTGCGCGTTATTTGTGTGTCCGTCACAGTCTATCCGCTGACGGATGAAGTTGGTTGAAGTTGAACTTTGTCCGTTTACGAAAGAAGTGAGGTTAGGTTTATCATAACAAAATATCATCATACCTTATAATTATATTTTCAATATATTACAATGTGAAATTGACAGTAGTGAAATTGAAATTGATTGCCAACAACACCATCATTCTTTTGCGGCGTAAATAATTAACAGCAACGCAAACGTACGAACGGATAGCTATGAACTAACCTTTACTTGTGCGACTTTTCTTGTCATTTTATTTCGAGTTTGTTTATGTTTGGTCATGTTTCGCTTACGTTATGTTTGCTACGTATTCACTTCTTTTCCAGAAGTGATTCTTGAGAATATGAATCATTTTACGGATGATTAGTAAGTACGTACATTATGATTTTATGTAACTACACAATATCTGTTCTGTTTTAGTATAATCCTTCTAATAAGCCATTCCGAGCAATCACTCTGGGTGTAGATTGTTTCTTTTATAATAAAGAATTATTTTTTAAATGTTGTTTATTTTCGTACGTAAAGCAACAGTGCAATAAAACTGAAGCGGGAGTATAAGTCGGTAGTGATTCACAGCTGACACGCTGCTAGTACTGACGGTAAACCATCGGCTGGCCGGCAAGGCTATATCTGCCCGCTTGAGCGCTATGTCGGCCCATAACGGCTCGTGCGGCCATTCATTTTGTTTGCTGAGTCGATAGGAAGCTGTATAATTCAGAGTCTTTGATTATTAGTAGGCGTGGCAAATTCGACACACATGTCAGTGGCGTACGCATGCAATTTTATATTTAATTTAAATTATTTACGTATTGTATTTCACATTGGATAGTTAAGCGAGCTCACCGATCATGGCATATTTATACACGACACGATTGAATACTAATTTACAATTCAATATTCTTTTTGTTCGCACAACTAACTGCTGATTGTACGTAGCATCAATATGCCATCTCTATTTATGAGCATACTTGCATGACATATTCAGGCATTCGGTAAGATGCAATCGTGTAGCATGGAGTTCACGATCTTGACTACTCGATGACATTACTCGGTAGACACTTCAGGGCAGCCTTATGGAGTTTCGGGGCTTTACCGTTCTTACGTAAGGAATGTTTCTTAGTATGCTCCCCTACCGACTACACCGAATCGTTAATCCTCATGATGTAGAATGCTGTATTCAGGTTCACCTTTAACATCACGAAACACAAATTCCACGTGAGCAGCGAAGACGTGTATCGGACTTTACATAAATCTTGTTTTCCAACTATCTGATATTTTATAGATGAATATCGAATAACGATATCGTAAAATATATCGATATTTATCTTTTTTGAAGAAGTCTTAGCACTACGAGAAAAATTCTCTACCTTTAAGGCACTGTTTGCAAACTCGAACGGATTGTTTTTTTTATTTGCAAGTCCTTCATCTCGATTTTATTTATCGCATCGCAAAATGCGCTTCTATTCTTTACTTTGGTAACCTGTTTTTATTTCTTCTTCGTTCCATTCACCTCAGTTGATTCTACAGAAAAGATTTTTTCTATCTATTTAATGTATGCTGTTGCCTCTGTTTTTGCATTCTATGTATAGTACTTTTGCATACGTTTAACTCGATAGGTATAGCTAATTCTTGTCTGGATCATTTATCTTGAAATCCCATAAGTATTTTTGTCGTCGTTATTTTATTAGTGTGATATGTCACGATAAATTTGATGAAACACTGATAGTGAATGACAAATACCGTCATACACTATAATGTGACTCAATACTGATATAATATTTCATAGAATTATGTTATACCATGATGCTCTGATTTTTCGGACGCTGACTGTACTTATCATAATTTATAATGATTGACTAAATCGTTTCCGAGATCACTAATAACAGAACAATGTAGCAAAACAAAAACTAAAATTCCCAAAATTTCATGAAAAGCAAGATAAGAATTACTTTTCTTTCTGATTTTCTTATCGATTTTTATCCTCAATTTATAGTAAGTATGCCTATCAAAATTGATTTAAACATCTTGCTGTAGTTTGCGTGACATGTAATAGGTACCTATTTCTGAATTAGTTAATGCATTTAATTGATTAATTTAAACTCTCGCGGTATGTAATAAATAATTTTAAAAATTTTAATACCTACAATTTTTAGTATTATGATGGTTTTGGTAATATATTACATAACGTCTGCAAACTTTAAAACATAAATTTTTAGTCCCAGATATTTTTCTAATTGTAGAATTAATATATAATTAAAAATCAATTTATTCCAGAACACAATCAATTATGTTTTCGTAAAAATTACTTTCTTTTGACTTGTACTGTGTCAAATAATATTAAGTAAAACATAACATTTGCTAATATTTGCATAAATTTCTAAATAATTTGTCTAATACAGTCTGTAAAACAAGAGAAAAAGGTCACCAAACATAATAAAATAACACTAAACTCCATACAATGTACATTGTAATCTCTAATACGCACTGTACTCAGTATGGGGTCCAGTCTCCATCGTTGTCGCTAATCGCTTAGCAGCGATGCTCCATGCTCGCGACCAAGTTTTCGGCGGTGGTGGATAGGGCTCGCCATCTGTCTGAGGTTCCTCGACAATTGCTTTATTGTATAGGAACGTTTACGTTGAAGCTTCTGCTTTATTATTTCCCACACATTTTCTATAGGATTTGCATTCGGACTCTGGGATGGCCATTCTAACGTCTAGATCAATTTCCATTCTGCGCAACGCCTACTGCGATGCTTCGGATCATTGTCCTCTTGTAGAATCCACTGGTCGTTGTTATCTCCAAACTACTTTCTTACAGATGGAATGAGACCCTTTTGGTATAATTCGGCCATCCTTTCTACATTCAGAACAATGATCCCAAGCATCGCAGTAGGCGTTGCACAGAATGGAAATTGATGAATGGGATCTCGACATTAGAATGGCCATTCCAGAGTCCGGATGTAAATCCTATAGAAAATGTGTGGGCAATAATGAAATAGAAGCTTCAACGTAAACGTTCCTAGACGATAAAGCAATTGTCGAGGAACCTCAGGCAGATATGGCGATCCCTATCCACCACCACCGAAAACTTGGTCGCCAGCATGGAGCGTCGCTGCCAAAAGATTATCGACAATGATGGAGACTGGACCCCATACTGAGTACAGTGCGTATTAGGAATTACAATGTGTATTGCACCTCTATATACATGTATGGAGTTTAGTGTTATTTTAATGTGTTTAGTGACCTTTTCCTTTTGTTTTACAGACTGTGATTTTATTTTCAACGATACACTATTTAAGTCAGTATTTTATACTTACCCAAAAATTTTTTTTTTCTAATATAGTACAATCCATTCTCCGATAGAATTTGTGATGTGTTTTCTTCGCTAAAAGATGGTTGTTTTTCTTTTGAAGATATACTAGACTTTTCCTCCGTAATGTCAGAAAAATGTCCAAATCACGTGAAAGCTTTATGGGCCTTTAGAATATTCGGTTAGTAATACATAAAATATTATTAAATGTATTAATAACTTTTTTTATTACCTTTTCAGATTTTAATAACGATTCATCTATAGACAGAGATGATTTGATGATAATAATTGATAGATTGGTGGACACTGAGAAAGCTGGAGACTTTCTGTATGAAGAAAAAAAATATATTATTGATGTAGTAAGTTTTTTTTTATTCAAAATTTTATACTGTAACAAACTTCGTACTGCAATACTCAGTGGATACTAGAATGATTGGATTTCTTCATACATATTTTGTTTAACTATGTTTCTAAAGTATATTGAAAATTAAAGAGAGTAAGCATGTTACGATATCTTGCTTCTTAATAATATCTCGTATACTTTCGTTTCTATTGTATGTGAATACAAAAACTCCAAGTTTTGAAGTTTTTTTATTTACATTAGATTTAGATTTAGCTTTAATTAAGGGTGATATTGCGCTGAGACCTATCGATATCATGCTCCCTTGCATGAGCCATAAGCTGCTGGGGTTTGCCCGCAAAGCTCCCCGTCCAGGCTAATTGCTTTAATAAAGTGCAATAGCTGCGATGGTTTCAGAGAAGATATTTCTTCTTCGTCGATGACGTCTATGTTTCTCTCTAATTTCTTAACCATTGAGATGTCCAAGCTCTATGGCTCGGTGCAAAGGTATTAATTTTATATGTTAAAATTAATACTCATTTGCATTCGCTATTGCGCTGAACCTAATGTCATAAATATTTAAGTATGTAATTGGATTAAAATTGGGAATAAGGGTAGAAGGTATATAACGTTACTAACATGGTAAGAGTTTTACTGAACCCAAATTTCAATGAATTATTTTAGAAAAATCTAGATCTCTGTTAATTATCTCTAAACTCATCTGAATGGTAACTTGACGCGTGTGCTTAGCCGCTTTCGGGTGTTACGATTGGAGCGCTCCCGAGTTACTTCGGAGTACTCCACACGCGCTTTTATACGTTCGGGTGTCTAGAGTATGATACTCCCGAACTGTTCTTGTTTGCCTCGTCCCTTTCCCCTGAAGCACCTACCGATTTTTTGGTGCTTCAAACTCCAATGTTTTGTTTACGCATGATCAGCTGTCACTTTTGTCAAATAGCAAATCACGTTCGGGTGGTTTCTGGCTCGGAATCAATCGGAGTACCGCGCTCTCGGAGCACTCCAAGAGCTTGATACACTGCACCCGAAAGCGGCTCTTTTGATCTTGGTACCTACCATGCGGCAAATTTTTTCAAACCCAATTCATCGTGCAACACTTTGTCAACTCCTCCAGCTCAAAAGTCTGACTAGTTTTTAGTTACTTGATAGGCGCAGACGCATTCAATATCTCGATTGTATTACTTTTATTTTGATATGTCAGTCAATGATAATAAATTAATACTGCACCTCCCTTGTATGTTTATTACCGTCTTCTATTGGCGGAGAACTTGACTTAAAAAAGCAGTTGTTACTTGTTCCAGTATTGCCCAAGAGACAATAATTAAATTTTGAAATGAATTATGTGAAATAATTATTAAGCTCTTTTGCAGTTATTAGAATCGATGGATCTTGAGAATAATGGTCACATTGGCCAGTTGGAGTTTACACACGCCATAGGCAAAATGGACGATTTTGGTACTGCACTAACTTTTACAGTTTAATGGATTATAATATAGTGCTACATGCTAGAGTGCATATATTACATTTGTATAGATATTTATAATTGTAGAATATACGAGTATAGGCTTATTTTGAAATTTATGCAAGAGATCTTTCTGTAAAATTATTTTATTTCTTTATGATATTTGCTATTAAGGTAAATTAACGATTTTAATAATAAATGCTTGAAAAACAAAAATGCTATATTTTTCATGAATCAATCACATAAGGAACAGTTATTTTCATACACATACATAGGATAATATCAATTCACTATAACATTACGTCTGTAACGAAACTTAAACATACACTTACAATGTACTACAAACGATAACGACACATTTATATTTATCTCTTATAAGAAATATCACTGTACGGTGAAAAACGTCCAGTAAGTGCTCTTTCTGGAAGAGAAGGCATTCGATTTGTCCTATGCAACGTGAGCGGTAGAACAGGAGGAGTTCTATACTTAGTATAATATTGAGGAAACTTGAGGTATGTACTGAAAAAGATGTGTAAATAGTTAACAGTTTAAGTATCAAACATAAAATCTACCTTGTGGGATCTGGAGGACATTGGAATTTATATTCGACGCTTTTGAAGTAGTTCAGTGGATGACGTTGTCCCGTATGATCTTTATATTGATCTCTGTGGATTTGGGCAGCCTACCGAATATTTATTTTTTATTATGTCTTTTATTTCTAAAGCTGAGGCTACGCACTTGTGGGTGCCGTGATATAATTGCTTTTAACTTGACGTTAAACTAAAAACAACTGCTCGTTTAAAAAATATAACGTAGCCCTAGCGTAAGAGATTAACTTCAGAAATTTTGTGGATTATTGGAATTCTTACTTTGTAAAAATCATCAACTTCTTGTTGTCTCCCGGCGTCCAACATTGAAAACTCAGGCCTTGGCATTTGCAACATTTTATTCCAGTTGGTCGGTTTTCCACTTATGGAAATATCTGGTCGCGGAGTATAGGGGGTATTCATGAAACCCCATTCATATGGTGGCATCTAAAACACGCATTGAAAATATAAATAATTATAAGAATATTGATTACTGTCTCAGTAATAGTAAGGTAAGTACGTATGCACATTGACATACATATATTACAGTGCGTTAAATTTAACGAATAAACTGCAAGTTTTACTTACAACTTGCGGTATGTCCAGACTACTCGTGGACATAATGATTAACATGTGAATTATACGCTTTTTCCATTTGTGCACTGTGCAAGTCACAAATTCTCTATATTCCACCCTTTGGTATATCAAAATAGCTTGTGAATGATAACTATTTGTGTTTTGGTTTGTATAGAATATGTAACTGCAGCAGATACATAGTTTTTGATATACATATATGTCTCCATTTCTCCTACATTTTTTATTTTTACTTTTTAATGTTCCTACCAGCGGGAAAACAACGAACAAAGGTTGATAAACGACCGTTTTTATTGTAATCCTAAATACGCATTATTTCAAACCATTTACCATAAGACAACAATGGAATACACCTAAAAGACTATCCTAGATGATTGATTGAGACGGGCCATTAGAAATATTGGGCCTCCTATTGATAATAAATTTCTGCAAAGCTGCGTATGCATATAGGATAATTAAGTCTATTCATTAAAAATATTTTCAATATGGCGGTACTTCCAGAAGTACCGGAAATTAACATCGACTTTCTTATTTCAAATAAAATGACATAGTTTTCTTTGCATTTTCGAAATCTAAGCGTTATTTTAGAGGAAGTTTCACTGATATTCCCTATACCTATGTGCAGTCGTTTTTGGGATTTCGACTTTTTGGAAAATATTTTTGAATTTAATGATGTTTAATATTATGTACCGCCGCCATTTTGAGGGAAAATTCTGAAATTGGTGTTATCGATAGAAGAGATCTTGAGGTTTCTGCTAAAGTTCTTAGAATTAGGTCATTATACACAAGTGTCCAAAATTGAATTGTTTTTTAGTTTTTAAATTTGCATCTTCCTCTGTCAAATTAATACACGTAATTAAGTATTGTTTACCGAATTAATAAGATAAGTGCAAAACTATTTCTATATACAAAATGTCAAACTTTTACTTTTTCCATACCTACTATATGTACAATTTTATAAATATTGAACTAACTTTTTTCGAAATACTTCCCCACAAAATACTGTATGTAGTATATATTTTTCTAAACGTTTCCCAGTTCTTTTCATTTTTGAGAAAATATGTAGGATGTTCCATATAAAAAAACACAAATTATGGTTATATCGCAAAATCGAAAAAAGAAACCAAAATAAAGTTTATGGCGCCAGATATAACTTAGAAAAGTGCCAGATGTCAGAATCGTTTTTCAATAACTAAAAGCGAGATATAGAGTTGGACTGGTTTTACCAAAAATGGAAAACATCCTGTAATTTGAAAACGACAAGAGATATCAGAATTCGGTTTGGACTATATTATTATATCTAGGAAAAAAGGAGTTTTTTTCCCACATGTTCCTTGGAACTCTGGAAAACACATAAAAATGGATTAGCCTGTACAAGTTTCACGCCTATCATTCCAGCAGCAAAGGACAACAATGCGATTACTTCGTATATCTTTGTGGTAACGAGATCTTCGCTGTGGAGACATGAGACACGGTTATGTCCCTCCCATGAACAATAGTACGAAATGAGCCTACACCATCCACTTCTTTCTGGCCCTATTTCTACGGGATCCTATTATCAATAGGAAAGACTTGATACGTTTAGTGTCAGTATGATTCTAATTTAATAAGTAATAAGTGGCAGTCATTGAGATCGCATATCAAACAGTTTACTTGATAGCAAATGTGTTGTCAAGATACGAACTGCGAATTGTTAACAGCGACAATTGGTTACCCGACAAAGTAACTTCTGGGTTATGAATAATAATAATCATATATTTATTTGCCCAACAGATTGCTCCAAATAAAGGACAAAAAATACAATTAATATACTACAATAAGAACTACAAAAAAGTTAAGTATAAATGATTACTTGAACTCAACATAACATTAAAAATTCAATGAGGAAAAGAGAAAAAAAATTACATACATATTGTATTGTGTCAAAGAATTATAGGATCACGATAACTGATTAATTGCTATTGACAATATTGTAATATTGTATTGTAGGTGTAAACTGTATGTCACAAAGTGATGATATATTAGATTAAAGCTGCGTGACATTGACACTGTAGGGGAAGTTAGTGAAGAGTTTAGGCGTGCGTATGGTGTATAGAATGTATGTACAGTGAGCTGCAAAGGTATCCGGACACGTCTAGATAGAGAAATACCCTGCGCTCAATACTTTATTCCAAAGAGCCGCAGGGCAGCTTAGTACCTGCTGGGTGGGACCGTAGTTTGTCACTCGTACAATAACATTGTATTATATAAACACATATATTTATGTAGACATATTGTGAGTTGTCTATTTTACTAAAAATTAATAATTTTATTTTATTGAATTGTAATCATTCAACCTAGCATTAAGAGGAATAGCATTTTGGCAAATACATACCGAAAAAAAAGATTGTTGTCCTCCGATACAAAATAGTAATATACATATGTATGTTCACATTATACATCTTCACCAGGTGAAAAGGTATCAGATGCCTTTTTTATAAGATGCAGTAATGAAGCGTTCGCAAAAGAGTACATTATCAATTTTTTTTACCTAGGCTTTAGTGTACTTGATTATTTATGTTGCAAATTCATAAAATATTTTGTCAAGTCATAATACAATGGAGGTCATAATATAAGGTAAATTGTTTAATTGTTTAATTCTGTTTAGTGAAAATCACTTTATTTATATTAACAATTTTTTAACATTAAGTTAGTGTTCATTCATGGCTCAATGTATCAACGATTAATTTGGTTATAAATATTTTTAACAGGCATGTCTGTAAATTTTGATATTATTTGTCATTCACCTTCCAAAAAGAAGATGACGATAAAGTTGTAATCGAAGATGTGAACTAGAATAAATTTAAGTTGTAATTAATGATAGGGAATAAAAGATAAGTAAAACTTCATAAAAAATGTATATTAATTTTTAAAATACATTAAAAACAACAATAAGAATGTTTATCTATAAAATTAAATAATTAATGCTCAAGAGAATACTACACTTTAATTCTAGAATAAGATATATAGATTAATAGAGTTGTATTTGTAGATTATCCAATCATAAGCACCTATAAACTTGACAAATACTCATAACATACATACATCTTTAATCTCTTCGGACGTTTTTCTTCATATAATATATATATATATGTATTTCGGTTTTAGTAATACTAAGAAGTATTTAAATGAAATTTCTAATTAAATAAGTTACCTGTTGTTACCTGCGCTTGTATTAAGTGAATCATCTTCAGATGAAAAATGTTTTTAAAACTAGGTACGGTATTACTAAAATTATATTGCTATACGGGCACATTTGGTTTTCCACGTAATTTGCCAATACGCGTTTGTATATGTTTAGGATGTGATTTTAATTACTGCAACATCCTTATTACGTGGAACTGGCTAGTTTTTGAGAAATTTTGTTTCGAATTTTGTGCTGATATGAGGGTTTTTATATTTTCAGTAAGCGATCGGCGAAAGCTCCAGATCGCTTTTATCATTTTAAACAATATTTATCTACTATTTATACTAATTATAATATAAATGAAATATTTTTATTCTCAATATGTAACTGAGTTAAAAGGTGATAATCTGTCAAAACACTTTTAGTAAGTTGTTTTCTATTTTGCCTTGCAACTAACCTAAAACTCATACAACTAAATCATGTATAGTACCATAAATAAGAACACTAACTACATGTTAAAAAATATAAATAAATATAAATACATTAGTTATTATTAAACAGAATTGAATTATCTTTATATTACTACCTTTATGAAGCCTTAAAAATTTATTTTCCAGTATAACTTTTATTACAGTAAGCTGAGTGATTTATTATTAACTAAAGGAGTAATATGTATATTTTAGATATTGACAAATTTTCGTTAAAACTAACAAGTCAAATAATAGTCGCGATATTCATTTATAAGATGTAATACTTTATGTAATGCTACTATCAGGAATAATAAAATCATCTACTTGACGCTACAGAAGCTTAAATTCCCATATTTGAATTTATGCTGTATCCATATATGTATATACGTATTATACGCATTTGTATATTGCAATGTTATTGTAAGAGCGAAAAACTACGGTTAACCTCAGCAGGTAGTAAGGTGCCCTGCGGCTCTTTGGAATAAAGTATTGAGCGCAGGGTATTTCTCTATCTAGACGTGTCCGGATATCTTTGCACCTCACTGTACGTATTTATAGAATGAATACAAGTAGGTACCTACAGGGTTTCCACGGCCGAGCGGGACATAGGGAGAATACATAAAATTAGTTTTCCGTGAATATTATCTATACTTCATCGAAATTTAAGTGCCGCATATTATAACTGGGCAAACAATGAACATTTCCACAATCATAGTACAAAGAAAGTCATTTTAATAAAGCCAGAAAATTATTATTTTTAAATCTATTGCACGTAAATTTTTAATAAGGCTTTTGAACATGGGAGATGCTGCAAGCGGCAGTGGCTTTATTAAAATGACTTTCTTTGTACTATGATTGTGGAAATGTTCATTGTTGGCCCAGTTATAATATGCGGCACTTACATTTCGATGAAGTATAGATAATATTCACAGAAAACCGATTTTATGTATTCTCCCTATGTCCCGCTCGGCTGTGGAAATCCTGTATATGTTTATTGTATGTTGAAGGGGCAAGTGTTGGTTATTTCATTATTAAAATTTTTGGAAAAATAACGGTGATCTTAAAAGCATCATATACTGTTCAAAACATCCTTCTATTTTCACAATACACTATATATTTTTCCACCTGTGGTTGGCATAAGATGGATCTATGTATACCGGTAGGATCTCTGTAAACGCACCGATTGTATTGCGCATGTATCAGTCCCCACAATGCGATGACTACGTATACATATACACTGGAACCTCATTTATATCGACGCTCACTTATGTCGACCCTCACTTATATTCTCACTACAGTACTCATTTATATCCGCTCGGCATCCACCACCCGATAGTGCACGTATTCACATGAGCCAATCACCCCATAGCACGGCCTTTTCTCTCCGCTAACGGTATAAGAGTGGGGACCTCTCTTGAGAGGATATGAATGAATGTTTGCGTTTCGCAACTGCGGATATAGACGAGGTTCCAGTGTACGTACTTTCCTCCGTTAACCAGAGTGATAGATTGATAAGAGTAATATCAGACTTGTCGGCATCATATATGTATACTTGTGTTAAGTATGAAGTTTGAAAAGGGAATGAAATACCTGGGCTATCGAACTAAACAACTATTTTATTTATACACTGAAAACATATTTTTTTATACACTGGAACCTCGTCTATATCCGCGGTCGGAAAACGAAAACATTCACTTACATCCGCTCAAAAAGGGTCCGCTCTCTTATCCCGTTAGCGGAGAGGAAAGGCCGTGCTACGCGCTGATTGGCTCATGTGAATACGTGCACTATCGGGTGGTGGATGCCGAGCGGATATAAATGAGCGCTATAGTGCGTATATGAATGAGGATGAATATAAGTGAACACAGAGATAAGTGAGGTTCCAGTGTATAAATGAATTCCGAGCCGAGCTAAACAAGCTGCGCAAATAAGTTCGTTAAGACTGCAGGCAGTTACAATGGGGACATAGACACGCGTTTTTTTTTTAAACATTTTACCTTGATTCTTTATACAAAATTAGTTTTTTTAAAGCTTCTGAATGATAATATTCACTTATTGAAGGTATTATTTAAACTGTTTTTCTGAAATTTTCTTGTTTATACATAATATGGTTTTGATAAACGTCAATACGTGAAATATGGCTGATTTTGCTCTCACAGGTTCCTCAAAAATGCAAAGTGCAGGGTGAAGGTATCTAACAAAGTGGGCAAAGGCTTCATCAGACAGCAAATGAAGTTGGGATTAGCAAAAAGACATTGTTTAACACCATCAGAGATATAGAGACGCCACCAAAGAAACGGACATGTCAAACGATATATGACAAATTGGACGAAGCTCAAAAAAGCGCAATTAGAAGCATTAACTATGCTTTTTGTATCAGTAGTCAAAAATCATAGCATTTTCACACAATTGACCACAATTTACACACACAAAAACTACACCGCGAGAGTTGTAGTTATAGCCAGACAAACGATACAGCTTACGGAGTCACTGCAACTAAGCACTCACCACACATTAAAAAAAAAACAACGCCGAGAAATGTCATTTCTCAACCTCTGAACTAATGGCAGGTGAATAATGGCCTAGGTTAATAATGAGAAAACAAATAACACGCATGTTGCAATCATACAATCGCCGTAGGATGTCAACCGTCAAAATTCTGAATATGTTTTCGTATGTAACTGTTTTGATTCATGCGCAAGTATGCCTGCCTTTAAATGCCGCGGTGCTGCGCGCCTCGGGATTTAATCTCGCCACTCGGGCAATAATAGTCAACTTCTCAATCTTAGTATGTAATATACTATATATTAGTGTTCATGACGATGTTATTTTACTTAGTGAACAGACAATTATCAATGGAAAACAAATTTTAAATTTACCGCGATTTTTGAAAATCACAACCTTGTTCCTGTATGGTATGCGCTCCGATTGTAGCGTCATCTGCTTCATTCTTATTTGGACTCATTGAGATAGAATAAGTAGGGAGACGCTATCACGTGGCTAAAACGGCGCAGGTCGGCCATATTGATACACCACTTTACGTCAAATACGTATATTCTAGTATATATGTCATGTATGGTTGTATTATTTCTGTGCTCTACCTAGTTGCAAGAAATAGAAATAGCGTTAACAAGAAAAATTCGTCGAAAATAACATTTCATAGGTCAGTGTTTGACATAAAAACAATGTGCAGGGCCGTAATTGGAAAATTTGAATTGGTGCGTCTGTATGTAGGTACATAAATAAACTATTACATATTGAGCGTTTATATTGTCAAATTATGACATTTGTGGGCCTTGGGCGTAATAGGCGTGGGATGACGTAATTAATTTTAAATAAAACCATCTGTTAAGTGGAGGCTTAAGATTATACTTACAATTTTCAGTAGTCCGGACTTGGTGAGGCAGCCATATTGGTACACCACTTAAGCCCCGCCCAGTGCGCCGTTTTGAACATACAGGAAATATGCTTCATAGCGTCTCCTTAGTATACTAGCTCAATGTTTGGAATGGACTTTATAAAAAGTGAGAATGGGCTGAACGATTTTGACTTCCGCAACTATCAACTAAACGCACATTTACTGAATATTAGCGTAACAATTAATTAATAATAATAATATAAGGTAAAATGTATGTCGTTGCTATTGTTTTATGTCAATTTATTGAACTTGAACAAGTTGTAATTACACAGCTACACTACAGTTGTCCCACTTTTTTGCAGCCAAGTGTACAGTAATATTGTCAATAATTTATTCGGAATCTGGGTTTTAACTGTTGACAATTATCAATGGTGCTTCTTGAAACAGACAGTAAGCCGCCCATTTTTTATCTTCTCTACTACGATTGGAAACAAAAATAGTAGTCAAAAGACTTTGTCTGTCTTAAATCTGTTTGAATTAGAAATGTTATAGGTACTAACGACATTTTTAAATTGACCATTGTATGAAATATCAAATTATAAGGTCTTGTATTTCCTTTATATGGACAAGAATACTATTAATTCAAAAACATTAGGAATATTAATATTAAAAACATTTGGTAGAACCGCATTTAAAACTTCTTGTAATCTATGTATGTATCGGGAATGAATTACACTGGAACCTCGTCTAGATCCGCGGTCGGGAAACGTGAACATTCACTTACATCCTCTCAAGGTCCCCACTCTTATCCCGTTAGCGGAGAGGAAAGGCCGTGCAACGCGCTGATTGGCTCATATGAAAACGTGCACTATCGGGCGGTGGATGCCGAGCGGATATAAATGAGCGCCACAGTGAGGACATAAGTGAGGGTGGATATAAGTGTGCGCAGAGATAAGCAAGGTTCCAGTGTAGTAAAACTGTCAAGATAGATTACAAAATATTGGCAGGTCGTTTTAAAACCCCTCTTGCACGATTATTTTGAGAAAGTCTATGATAAAACGCTGTTTTTTTTTGTATTTTTTTGCTTTCGACTGTACAAACGATGGACCAAACTTAACTTCTTTTACGGATATATGTAGGTAAACACACGTGGTTAGTAGTAGCAAAGAATAATAACACAAGAGACTTTTGGGGAACCGATTTTTCGCAAAAATATGCAACATTTTACGATAAATGTCTAAACATTAAAGAAAAATGAGAAACGAGTTAGAGGGAGATTCGACTAATGTAAACTAATTTAAATGTAAGGGAGTGAATTTCAATAACTACGTGAGAGCCAAATAGATAGACTCGGTCAGCATATTTGTAACAAAAAGCTATTTTTGTGTGCTCGCAGTGATTTTTTGTTGAACGAGCCTAACTTTTTATAGATAACTAAATATGGTTTCTACTGTATCAGCTATAGCTTCATATATTTTTTACCGTAAATTTGGATAAATTTTCATTCCTGTAGTTTTGAAAGTGTGTTATATTGCCTGATTCATACAATGACCCATAACCGTTCTTGATCGGTGGACTCGCTCCCATGAACGTAGGTTGCAACGAAGGTGGAAAATATGTTGCTTTCATATCCGATAATTTTATGTCTCCCATTGTGATATATCCGCAAGCACTGATTGTTTACTAAAATTTTGTGGATAACTCGAAATTATTTACATTGTATTTTTACTATTAATTTTGCTGTGCGAGAAGTGACATTGACAGTTTACTTCATTTTTACCATTTATATATTTCGTAATTCGCGCTAACGTTTTATAAGTGTTTTGTTTCTGTTTATCCAGTTGCGTTAGTGTGGTTAGTGTGTATGATATATTTGTATCAAAACAGATATGAGTAAATAATTTTTTTTGTATTCACGTTATAAATGATTTATCTAGAAAATATTTATCAAAAATGTGAATAATATCCTTGCAGTAGATATATTATGGAGGTTTGTAATTTGTATGTTCCTGATGTTTTATAATTACGCAAAACTAAAATTGCGCTTATTATAATAAATTACTCTTCCTATTCAATAGGTATGACATTCCTTCTGCAAAACTATTATAATTAGATATGCCAATTCTATAAATATCGTAGCGCAAATTAGGCTAGTAAAATGGGTTATGTAGGTTACCTTAATGATTGCACTTTTTAAGCCCAACTACAAGTAATCTGCAATTTTTACAGATCTGAAAACTCCAATGAAAAGTTTCTGGAATCATTTGTTACATTTGTAATATGGTAATGGATAGTTACTGCTTTCATGATCAGAAGCCCGAACTATGGGCCAAAATTAACTCTTTACATTTAAATTATTTGGAAATGGAAGAGAGTCCGCAGAAACTTGAACACAAAAATAAGCTTGATGATTGCATAAAAAAGTATTTGTATATTGCTCCGCATAATCAAAAATTCTTTTTCAAAGAAACTGCAGAAGTATTACATAGATCGGCAAGTAGTAAAAAGGATTTTAGTGGGTACAGAGCAGCTTTGGGATGGAACGCAATAGGAATGTATGCTGGAAACTTAATTTCTCAACCATGGAGACAAGAATATCGTGAAATTAAGGTAGGACTTGTCATAATTCAATTTGTGTTTAATAATCATATAAGTTTTAGATGTATTCAGGGTTTTATAAACACCAAATCCAAGCTAATTTAGTGGGAGCTGAAATTATGTTTGAAGCAATGGGTTATAAACATGCTGGAAATGGAATATTAGTATTAGAAGGGCCTGTTTGTCCTGATACAGTAAAATATGTGTCTCAAGATTCATTAGTAGCCTATGTTGAATGCCAGGTATGTTACCGATATGATTTGAAAAAGATGCTTAGGACAAGTATATCGTAATATATGTATAAAATTGCTGGTGACTAATAGTGGAAACTAGGGTCAAGGATTTGACATTACTATTGTTTTCCAAGAATTATAAGTAGTTGTCAGTTGCTACATTATAATTTGAGTTGTTGGCTTATTTGTTTCCAAGTTACAATAAAAATAGAGTTACGTCTGGTACTATCAACGTTTTTTAAGCGGGCACTTACGTTAAATGACATTTAAAACTACGAGGTGTATTATCAACATATTTGAGACAAAATTTACTCCAAATGCGCATTTAAATTTAAATGCACAAATTTGATGACTTATCTGTAAGAGTTTTAAATTTTGACATATACGTGTACATACAGGGTGTAGCATTTAAGATGCCTCGAACTGTAGCTCCTTTATCATACATTATATCGAAAAAGGTCTAAGAGCAAAATTGTCCATAATTACAATCACCATGTCTCTAAAATATGTTTGGTCATTAGTGGCGTGCCGTATTCCAGTGGCGTGTCAAATCTATGTTTTTTTAAATGGAACAATATATATTTTGTGGCAGATTTGGAAAGCCCTCGAAGAGTACTTTATATTTCTTATATAACGTCATACCCCTAACTAGCGGTTTTCCTTCGCAATTAGACCATACTTCGACATTTTTTTTAACAGGATCTAAATTGTATCGGCGTTTCGGTTTCGAATTTAGGGATAGACTAAGGCCTGTTTGCACCGCTTACCCTTAAACTTATGGCTTAAGTAAGCGAAGCTTAAGATTAAATGGAAGATTGGTTTGCACCGTTGGATAAAATGTGGCAGTTAGCTAAGCCGTGGAAATAGGTTGGTAGGTCATATATTACTAGATTTCTTTTAGTATTTTTTAGGGATTTATTAATTGAAACGATGTCAACAGTAAATTCGACTAATTTAGTGAATTTAATATTTGGCGGCAAAAAGCTTTTGACATAAGATCGAAACGTGTGATGAGTGATCTTGTATATTGGTGTGGTGCTTATTGGATTCTTTTTTTATGTACCTCTGGACTATTACATTGTTGTAATATATGTATATGTAGGTAATATATTCTTATAAGATTCGTAATAAACGATTGAGGCTATGTTTTTTAATGCTCTAATTAGTGTTCAATTCAGGCCGCTCTCACACGAGTCGGTGCAACATCGATACGATAACGGTGCAGCAATTGTTGCACCGCAGCAACGTTGCGTATATTCTCACACGGCACGACACTTGAGAGTATGTCATCGTCCAGTGAAGAAGAAGATATGATTCTGTACATCTATGTAAAATTGCAAAAGCGAAAAAGGAGGAGGTACTGGGTGTACCCATACATACAGAAAGGAATATTAATGGCAGATTGTTCGTTGCCGCACAGGAATTAACCATAGATGACGATAAATTTCAGTCCATGTATAGAATGTCAAAGAATACATTCGAAGAACTTGAGCAGCTTGTCAGTGAAGTTGTTAGGAAACAAAATACTAATATGAGAGAATGTGTTAGTCCTGCAGAGAGGATTCTAATGTTCACTTTCTCACAAAATACATGCAGTACCGTATGCTACCCGATTGAAAATATGCCGACGCGCAGCATGCCGATAACATACGGAGTTGTAACCGCATTGCGCCAACTCGTGCGCTGGTACCAATTAGAATATATGTGCTCGACATTGCCTCAGCATGCCAACGGTGTACCGTACTGATGTTGAATCGACCCGTGAGAGAGCGGCCTAACTGTAAAAACTGCAATGCGGTATTTCCTTTCAATCGAAATTGCCGTTCAAAATTTGCTTCATCATAATTATCAAAATGATTTTGGCGCAGATACAATTGCCTAGGCACGCCGAATACAATAAAATCCTGAATTTCATTGTCATCATCATCATATCCTCTACATTGTACACATTGATAATACGATTTATATTATCCATATTTTTAGCGAATAAACTAATACCTGAACTGAAGTTTAATTGCAAGTTGTAATCTTATCACTATAAAGTATGCAATTTCAAATAGGAATGCTAATATGATGCTAATAAGAACAATAAGAAGTAAAATTGTAAAGTAAGGTTTTTGGAGGTAATAAAAACAAACGTCAACGATCTACGTCAATTGCGTTAAACGTCTCCTAAGCGGTGCAATTTCTACGGCTTAAATTTCGATGAGTTTAAGAGTCGCTAAGTGACAAGTCTTGTTAACTGAAAGCGGTGCAATGCTTATTTTGATTTAAGTGTCGCTTAAATTTTAAGTGTAATCGGTGCAAACGGCCCTAAGACCTCTTCTATCTACCCATAATTTGTTTTCAAGTCATTTATGAAAAGAAGACAATTTTTGACTGGGCTTTGCAAATTGTCATTTTATTCTAAAACATCAAATGGAAACCATATAAAAAATTACATCCTTGGATAACTGAAATTCCAAGTTTTCCATTTGTAAAAAAATCAACATATTTCATAACAAAATTAAAAAGAAAAAAAAGAAGTTGTTAGATCAATTTGTCGAAGAACGTCATTTTTCAAAATCAATACTGTCATGATAAAACAATAGAAGTGCAATTGTCAAAGCAAACGAAAAAAATAACAATAAACTGACAGAAGCATTAGTGTCATCTGATAAACGTTGTGAAAATGCCTCGAACTCAACAAGAAATGGTTGACGTGGTGTTTATTCTTGGAGAATGTTTTAAAAATTGTTTGTTGGGGTCACGAGTGTACGCTGAGAGATATCCTCTCAGAACGTGTCCAAATCCACGTGCGTTTAAAAAAGTGTTGCATAGATTTACGACTACTGGCACTGTTCAACGCGCAAAGAGAGTGAGAACGAAGCCAGTTTTGACGGTAGAAAACGAGTTGCAAGTTTTGAAGGCTGCTGTTGAAAATCTTCATATCAGTATTCGTGAAATTAGTAGGAACAGAGAGTTTAATCCCGGATCGACTTGCCATTCGCTGTTGGAAGAAAAGTGATTAACAGCGCGGCATCATAAAAGGCGATATGATGCTGTAACAAAGCCAATTGAACACAACATACACACATAAAAACTACACCGCGAGAGTTGCAGTGATAGCCAGACAAGCAATACAGTTTACGGAGTCACTGCAACTAAGCACCCACCACATTAACAAAAAAAAAAAGGGAACCCGTACGTCATGAGGATTGGAAACCACTAGCAAAGATGGGTACTCCATATTGGGAGAACACTACTTAGTCCTTACTTCTTCGACCGTTATCTGAATGGCAACAATTATTTAAGGTTCCTTCGAGACGACTTGGTTGCATTTTTGGAAAATGTCCCTTTAGCCGCTCACCGACAGATAGTTTTCCAATACGATGGAGCTCCTGCACATAATAGTCTTGTCGTTCGGGAATATCTTAACGAAAGGTTTTCAGATTCATGGATTGGTCGTGGAGTGCAGTAAGGTGGCCGCCAAGATCACCTGACCTCACTCCCCTTGATTTCTTCTTCTGGGGCAACATCAAGAACGAAGTCTACAGAACGGTACCAACTACTGCCGAGGATATGCGAGACGGGATTCGCGCGGCTTCCCGTGCTGTATCACCAGAAGTCCTAAGGGTGGTGTCTAGCGTCTGTGAGTCTAAGTTGCGATTATGCCCCCAAAATGACGTTTTTCGACAAACTGATCTAACAACTTCTTTTTCCTTTTTAAGTTTGTTATGAAATGTGTTGTTTTTTTACAAATGGAAAACTTGGAATTTCAGTTATCCAACGATGTAATTTTTTATTTGGTTTCCATTTGTTCTTTTAGAATAAAATGACAGTTTGTTAAGCCCAATCAAAAATTATCTTCTTTCCAGAAAAGAGGTCTTTGTCTATCCCTAAATTTGAAACCGAAACGCCAGTACAATTTAGTCCCTGTCAAAAAAATTTAGTATGGTCTAATTGCCAAGAAAAAACCGTTATAACAGCGAAGCCGCTAAGCTTAGAGGTATGACGTTATATAAGAAAAATAAAGTACTCTTTGAGGGCTTTCCGAATCTGCCACAAAATATATATTGTTCCATTAAAAAAAAAAAAACAGGTTTAATCCGCCACTGGAATACGGCACGCCACTGATGACCAAAAATATTTTAGAGACATGGTGATTGTAATTATGGACAATTTTGCTCCTAGACTTTTTTCGATGTAATGTATGATAAAGGAGCTACGGTCCGAGGCATCTTAGGAGCTACACCCTGTATACAGGTAACCCCCCGTATACACGGTAGTTAGGTTCCTAGAAAACGCCGTGTTGTGCAAATTCGTGTTATACGAAGCGTAGAACTAATGCACAAAACAGGGTTAGATTCCAAAAAATAAAACTAATTTAGTATTACAACTACAACATTTTTATTTATTTATTAAAATAATAATTAAAAAGTTATACATATTACACAATGTCTTCGTCATAACTACTAATTATCACGCGTCTTTAGTTTCAGTGTCTATTTTATGCCCAATTTCTTTATATTGTTTGCGTTTACCTGAGAGATCTTTGTAAATTTCGTTGTATGGAGCCAAGCATTTGTGAAGTTCTCTTTTAAATTTTGTACTTCTTCTCTGCCTAAACTGGCTCTGACCATAGATTTCTCCAGTAAGCATTCAACATAGTCATACAAACAATACAGGTTATGGAATGACTTCAATTAAGCACCCACCATACGTAAAAAAAAAATCGACATTAAAACCCTAATGTGGTGTATATCCACCCTGTTCAATAATTTTTTTTCAACTCTTCTGGATAAATTTTAGCCGCTTCGCTATCATCAGCTGATGCGCATTCTCCTTGTATCCTCATGTTGTGTAATGAAAAGCGTTTTTTAAAACGGTCGAACCAACCTTTATTGGCACCAAAATCAGGGGTAGTAGGAGATTCTCCTTTTTCCTTTGGATTTTTTTTGTCTTACTCTATTCCTATTTTGTTGTTTTTCGCTTAGCTAATTGTCCTACTTCTTTTTGAGTATTCCCTTCCTGTATTGACAAGTCAAATTTCTATATGTACATATATCTGTTCTGTTTAAGTTTGTTCTTATCTCCATCACAGTTAACTTATCTGTGTAACTCTTCCACAAATACTGTACCAATACTTGCTACTATACAAAATTCTTAGGTACACAATGGTTACTATGATTACTGTTAATGTCGCATTTTTGAATTAAGATCTCGTGTTTATATGATTTCCGAATATCATAAAATAGAGAGTGATTAACAGAGATGGTAAATTCGATGCACATTCCAGCAGCGTACATACACAATTTTGCATTTAATTTAAATTATAAGAAAAAAGATCTACATTGAACAGTTAAGCGAGCTCATCGATCGTGGCATGTTTATACACGACACGACTGCATACTTATTTGCAATTCAAGGTTTCCTTCATTCACAGGGCTGCTGATTGCAAACCCCATAACGCTCGAAGTATCTCCGATTATGTATGTGGCTAGCTCTAATAATGAACAGGAGAACTCTCGTATCATTTTAAAACAACAATATTGCAGAAGTTAAAAGGTGGTAAAGATGTATTGTTTGGCTACTCAATATGATCTGCTTCTTTATTTGACTAAAAATAATGTTATTCCTACTAGAAATGTTCATGATGTTCTCCAATATTGTAAATCGAGTGTTACGAATTTGTAGCAATAAAATAATAATATAAGAAGGAAGTACTAGCGTACTACGTTAGGTGTAACGGGGTGTAACAGTAACCCCTGTTACGCCTAACGTAGTACGCTAGTATGATACTTCCTTCTTATATATCTTACATATGGGATTTTTGAATGATATTAAAATAATAATGTAATTGTGAAAATTTTCTTCCTCTATATTTTGCCCATATAAATCTAGGAAAGTTGGTTTTCTGCATGGTAATTGTATTACATCGTTTCTCAATTTATTGGATATTTTGCGTCTACCTACGCCATGAAATTATGAAACAATTTTACAATATTCCTAGAAAAGTGTTCACAAAGCCAAGAGTGTAATTGTTTTTGATTTTTTAAATACTGACACACATCTTTGAAGATTATATAGAAGCAGATTTGGTATAGAAATGTAGAGTTTGTGCAGTCTTTTTTTATATTTTTGGTCCACCGTTTCAGTTGTCCAAATCATTGAGTGATCAGTGATACCTAAAGAATACGTAATAAGAAGAAGAGAAAGTCCATACTAACGCTCAGGCAACAAAAATAAAGTCCTCTCGTGGTGAAGTAGGAAAACATATTCGATACGTATCGGCATGGCGGTGTATAGTTTATTCCCAGTACAATCACTGATCTTTGAAAATCTCCGAAAATGTATTAGTTAGATTTAATATATCAAGTTATACTTAAAGTAAAAATAGCAGAATGTTTTGCACTTCTAGTAATTTCCAAGGTTATCGATTGCTTTACGAATAAACTTGTAACAGATTCAATAAACGAATACATGAACAAAATTAACATGTATTACAAGTCTGGATCTATAAATAAATGCAGTGAAATACGTTTAACACGAAACCGAGGCGAATGTGGTGACCCATCCTGTATACATTAATATTAAAGATATCACACAATGTTATATACAAAAATCATAGATAGTCTTAAGCTACGTATTTTAAAATTATTTTCGTATATACAGAGTGTTTCATATTGCCAGCGTAAACCAAACATAGATTTTCTTAAATGGGACACACTATATATTATTTCAAATTTAGATTAAGCATATCTTCCTCATTCCTTTGGTATAAGGTTTCATTGAGTTATACTGAGTATTTAAAAAGTTATGGTCCATTTTGTCTGAAAATCATTGCGTGTTCAACGTGCTGTGTATTCCACATGAAACAACTTGAAATCCTTTTTGTAATGGAATGACTTTTTATATTGTTACAGTTTCATAGCAAAGTGATATTTTGCCAATATTGCGAAAACTGTGTACAGGATGATTCAAAATGCAAATGCATTATTTTCTTATCTTATTTAAGTGGAACGCCCTGTATTTTATACGAAGAAAGAGAAGGTCACTGTATGCACTTTCATTTTTATTAACAACTCCCTATATCTAAAATCGGAAATTTCAGAGATATTTAATATTTTCTTAATGAAAAGATATTTGTTGTGGCCACTTTGGTAAATGATATTTTTTCCCGGAGCTGAACTATAAATCGTTCTTATGGCTGATTACCATGCTTATTTGGCCATCCAGTACATACATATTCACGTATAGATTTTGTGTACAAGCTATGAATTTAAATACATTGTATTCTTTTAAATTCAAAATAAGAGTTGTATTTATACCACACTATAAGCATTAAGGTAGGTATACTTACATTTTACTATTGGATAATGGAATTCTATACTTTTCAAAATGATCAGTTGTATGTTGAAAGTATCTGTAATTTGAAACAGCGTTAACTTATCTATGATAACGGCGGACTGTTTTTTTTCTTTGATATTATGAGTAACTGGTTAGAGAGTTTACGAAATTTTATGGTAGGATAATTAATACCTATTTGGTACAGGTGATAATATGATACAATTTAATTAGGAAAATGATGAAACTAGTGTAAATTGTATTTTCTAAATATATTTTTAATTCTTACAGATATTAAAAGAGATTTGGGAGGAAGTAACTGCTTCGTTCAAGATTAGTTGGTTAGATGTTCTACAATTTCGAGAAACGCATCTTTGTAGTCCAAAAAAATCGATAGAAGCTTTGAAGTATCAAATACAACAACGTCAATTTCAAGATCAACAAAGATCTTATTCTCAAACGAATAATGATTATATTACTAGTAACAGTAGATATTCTACTCAACCTCATCAACATATAACGTCTCCAAATATACAATCCAATCATTCATTCCCACCCCTAACGACTCACGCGCACTTACCAATGTCCGTACCACCAACATTGGTATCACCAACTCAATGCACTCATAGCAATGGGTATTATTCTAACAATTACACTACTTACGGCGTTGTCCCCCCTGTTTATAATTTTGCAAACCCTAGTGTTTATGGACACATTGCAAAACAGCCTTACAATGGTTATTACTGTAATGGTCATATTCCGCAAACGTGTGTAATGCCTGTGCCAACAGCTCAATTAATTGAGATTGAGCCTCCACCTAGGGCAAATTATGATTTGACCGATAATATTAGTAAACCTCAAAAAATAAATTACAGTTCAGATGAAATTTACACTAAGGAGGCAGCAGATACAAAAATCCACAGTCCCCCAAAAATTTATGATAAAGATGAAGTAACTGGTACGTTCGAAAGTTGGGATTATGTTTATAGAAATTTGGAAAGTCAGGGGTATTCGAAAGATTTAGGTGAAAGGGGTGATGTTTTAAGTGTGAATCGGAGGGATAGTAAACAAGCAGAGCATGAACAAAAGATAGGTTGTAGGCCTATGAAGATTAATGAAGCATTGGAGAAAATGAAAATCCATGATAGAACGAAAAAAATTGATAACACAGAAAGAAAACCTTCACCTGATACTTTAAGCAGTTCTTATGATAATTTATCTACGCAAGAATTAGTTAGGAGAGTTAATACTAATGTTAAAAGTAAGGCAAATACTGTGGGAATGAAGTTGGAAGATGCTGAACCGCAAATGCGTAGGGCAAGTAAAACTCTAGATTTGGGAAAATCAAAAGCTAATCAGATTAAAAGCAAGCAATTGGAAGTGAAACAAGTTCCGAAATACGTGGAAGCATCTAATGATAAAGAAAGTGTAAAGATAGAAGATTCTGATAAATGGCAGTGTGCCACGTGTACATATTTAAATGATCGTTCTAAAAAGATTTGCGACATTTGCAGTAAGAGTCGGATTGTTGTTAATCAAGACATGGAAATCGGTGGTTCTGAATGTTCAAAATGTACACTTGTCAATCCTAAAAGTAATACAGTCTGCGAAGCTTGCAATACAACTCTTCAAAATTCTCCCACGTATATATAAATTTATTAATTTTAATAGGGCTATCGACCTAACATTAATTTTATACATAGTCTTTTTTACCATTGCCTTGCAGAATGCACGAATGTAATTTTATATCGTTACTTACTAAAGAGACTAACTCCTATTTTCAAATCTAAGCTTGTTATGGTGTAATATGCTGCGTTACCATAATAATATATGTTAACTATATATATCTGAACGTTAAAACATTAATAACATTTATTTTTACAATTTTAGTAATTGAGTGTCCTAATTATATCTCTTTTTCTAAGTTTTAAAACATTTTTTTCTTTGTATTTATACTATACTTCTCTTTATCTGTAATTTGTAGATATATACACTATCACTTAAATAATTACAAAATTATTAGTTAAAATATATATATATATATTTATGTGGTATCTTTATTTCCTATCAGTGTTATAATGGTTCCATTGCATTATACACACATGACATCTTATAATTTGTTATATGCCGAACTATGTAATTATAAGCTTTCTAATAATTAGATTTACTGTTTAGATCATGGGACACAACGGGCTCTCGTGTTTCTTGACACTCTACTTGTTTTTATTAGAGTAATTAAGGTATTCATCTACAGTAATACAACGCAGCCATAATAGATACAATTGAAAGGCCATTTTTTGATTCAGATCAATGATTACCTGGACACCAGCACTATTTAAAATGGTGATTTATATATCCCTCTTTTTGATATGTTTAATTCGTTCTAGTTTTGTAGTACAAAATTAAAATGGCTGGCAAAGGATTTGGTGATTAAATTCTTTTAAGTTGCATTCGTTCTGTCCTCAATAGGTATCAAGATTCAATTGATGATTCAGTTTCACTTACCTTCATGGTTTTCTCTGTACCAATGCGATTTATTTCGTACTAAATTTCGTTTTCGTTATCTAACTACAATTTATCCGAGTGGTTGTTTTCGGAACCAAATCTCATCACATTGTTATTTTGTTCTTAAGGTCAATAGAATAATTGTAATGAATAAGAAGATTATAGATAATTTGCTGTTGTAATAAATCGCATAAGAACGTCTTGTCCTTGTATGTTTTCTAATATCTTTATAATTTTAGTAAACAATGTAGTCTGATGATAACTGCTTTTGTAATGATAAATATTTATTGGCTTACAACTTTTGTGTAAGTGTAAACTACTATAAGTGGTAGTGTATAAATATACAAATTTTTGCACCATTATATATATTTTAATTTATTGTAAAATTAATCATGTGTCACCTCTGTTTATATCATATACCTTTTTCTAAGGTGAATATATTATGTTATAGTATTATTTTATGTTATTTATTACACAAAATCACCAACTAAGCTTTTTCTTGTACATATACTTTGTTATGTTGAATTACAAAACATTGCTTCTATACTTACCTCCGCTAAAAAGTAGTGACAATTACATTTTATTAATGGCAGAATAAGTGCGTATTTTTTAAATATAGGATGAAATATATATAACAAGAAATATATATAAATTAGCAAAGTTTGGTATTTGTGTAATCATTTTCTTGCCAGAAATTCTTCGGCTCTTTGCATAACCATCAGATCCAGCCTAGTTATATGTAAAAATATTTACAAGTAGTTTGGTTAATTTCAATCATGTAGACGGCTCTGACCTAGTTTTTGGATCTTTTGGATTCATACGTTTGTAAGGAGTCTTGGTAAAATGGGACTTACCATCAATTTCCGAAAATGGTATTTTTGTATTGAAAAGTAAAAAATCCCTATTCTTTTTTAGATTACAAAAGGTATCCACGTAGAACAAAATGATTGGGTGAATATTTATTGGCTAAAGAATGAAAAATATATTGAATATATTTTTTTTGTCACCATTTTACAGTATATGTCCATCATGTATAAAATTATTGACCCAATATTATTTCTAATATTGGTAAAATATATATGTTCAGCTGCGTTGAATAAGATTGGACCATTATGTACTAAATTATTAGTCCAATATAATTAATATTATTGGGCTTTTCTTTTGCATCAGTCTTTTATTTCCTTCTTTTTCTTCAACATAAGACGATTATACCCTAAGGCAATATCAGTATTATCTGCAAGTAATGAAACACATCCAATATTTGGTGGAATATACATATGCATATATTCAATCTCTAAATGTATTCACTATAGGCACTATAGGTTCATCTATAGGTTATAATCTAATCATAATTGTTAATCATATCAAAAGTATCATACTTTTCAATTTAGGTAATAGACACAATTCGTGATTCGAAGTAAAGAACTGATGCTTTTATTTCACTACAGGACACTTCCCACCGCCATTTCACTGTCGTACGTAAAGTTTTATATGTAAGACTAAATTTTCAAGTCTAGCCAATATAGTATAACTGATACTGGTGGAACTTTGGGCTACTATTGTTTTAACAATATTGGCATTTGATAAGCTACAGAATGTTGGTATATTATTTCGTTTAACAATTTGACCAATATTTGAAAATTTATTCTGGTATAACGGGCAATTAGAATCTAGTAATATTGGCGCCGGCTGCACAAAAAAATATTGACTCAATATTGACAAAATAAATTTATTATTGGACTAATATATATTTCTCCTTGGGTAGACGTAGTTAATTCATAAACAAGGTCATCATGTTACAAGGATTGGGCCACAAGAAGAATAAGTAGGTTTGGCAGCAATGTTGTGTCATTATATTGTTGCGTTATGCTAGATGTAAATACTAGTTTAGGCTCTATGAACACCATTCAGTTTCCTTGTTACATGTTTTTCCAGGTTTCTACTGCATTTGAGACAAATTTCAATTAACTAGATAATTCACTCAGCGTTTTCCCCACGTGGTAAACTACCATTTGAAATTCTATTTTTATTGTTTTACATAGTGGCTGTTATACTTATAGTTATTTCAAACTTGATAATTTGATGTTTCGGAAAGTAGTGGAAGCCTCATTATATTTCTATCAGTGTAACTATTGTTACACACATTTTTTATGTTATTCCTACTCGACAATAATTTAAAATTATTATTATTACGTTTAAAATATTAAATATAAATGTTTTCACATTATATACACACAGTCACATTAGAACCTAGGGTAAAACGACAAATAATATAAATAACACATTTGCTCTAATTTATTATATTTGTCTTAAAAATGTCACTTTTGGCTTTTAATTTAATATTTTATTTTAAAATAAAACGCAACTTTTAATATAAATGTGGTAACATGGTCACGGCTGTATGTATTTGTAGTACAGGAAATATTAAAGATGCTGCATATTACTTAGTTAATAAATGTCAGACATTATGACTTATCGTAATAGATATGTTTATTTTTTGAATTAAAATATTTTCGGATATAAATTTCCATAAATTTTAATTATTCAATTTTTGTAATTCTAGTAAAGTATTAGCTTTGCCGAGTTACAATTTTGATTCTTTGATATAAATACTATATCATAAAATGAATAATATATTGCAAATCGTCCTGTTATATAAATACTGTTACGTTGTATTTTAATACGTTTTAAAATCTGTTTCCATTAGTAAATGTTTTCCTTTAAGGTATTTTTAGATGACTAAGTTATTTATTAATTATTTTGTACATTTGAAAAGTGTTATATTTTAAAATTTATTGTCCATGTTAAACTATACTAAATTTTTATCTAAGATGTTGGATGTGAGCAAAATTTTTAGATCTACAAAAAGTGTTGTGAAATAGGAGTTACCTTTGTGCAGTCTGCAATTTGTTCTAAAATTTTATACAAATAATGACTGCATTATTATACTTTTTAATGTAAAGATATTAAATGACTACAATATCCATTAAATTATATTGAAGTAAATACGAACATTTAGTTCACATTGAGTAGTTCGTAAAAATTAATAATCATGGCTATTAAATGCATTAGTGATGTGAGATCGTTTACATGTTCTTATAATGTTCGTCAATATTATTTGAAGTGAACCAGACCTATGCTATTCCTAGTTTCCTTGTGTGTAGATCATGTTTATTTTATTTGCGCGATATTTTTTGGGCAACATATTTTTATTAACGGAGAATTATATTTAAGATTGTTATTACATACTTATTTTATTGTTATTCGTCCGAGAAACCCCTTAGTATTTTTGTATTATCACTGTATATATTTGTAATATAATGTAAATACACTATTTACAAGATGTAAAATATATTAATTTATTTTCTTTGGTTGAGTAATTGTCACCTATTTAATCCATAATTATTAGATGTGTGTAATTCAGAACACGGTAAGTAGACTTTGTAAAGTTTAGTTTGTTTTAGCAAAATAATTACTTTTTAAACAAAAATTTCTGCGGTCTGATTTCCACAAAAAATATTGATTCGCCCTTCACTTTGGTGCTGGATTAAAACATATACTCCTATTCAAAATGTTTGGTTTAGAATAGCCATTTTACAATACGATTACTTACCACACTGTCTGTTGAATATGATTTTAGGAAATTAATAAAATTAAAGATCTAGTACTTCTAGTAAACTCTCTAGCGTTGGTTGATGGAAGACATAATTTTTTTTTCTGTGTGTGTACGTAATATTTTAAAAGCTAAAAGTACTCGATCATCTGACCATCAAATCTTGACCAGAATTACTTTCCTTACCGCTTAGTTTCCTTGACCGCTCATTTAACATTTTTGTTAATACTTAAAAAAGCGTTGGGGAACAGTATGGAAGTAAATTAACTTAAAAGAGTTACTTCATATTTAAGATGCTTTATTATAAACATCTGTAAAATACATTGTCATTACTCAAGAAATAATTTTCGATTTTATTTTATTGAAAATTAACTAGTTTCTAGGAAACGCATTATAAGGAATTCTCGTTTTGTCAGAAAAAAGCTAATGTAACATAAAAAAAAATGGCCATTACAAGAAAAAACGACTCTCATAAATACAAATTAATATGTATGTATATCACGCATGGTATATAAAAAACTTCTAAATCGGTTTTTTGATAGCGTCTATATATACATATTTCAAGCTATATTGCCATATTGCTAGATTTTTTTGACAAGTTGGCATCGCAAAAAATGAATCAAATCTCGATTTGTTAAATTTTAAATACAATTTCCAGTATTTACTACCCACACAGCAGATAATGCCTACTATACTTCCAGTAGTAGTAATATAGTAATAATATATCTCATGGATGTTTCTTAGATGTCCGCCTAAAAGATATCCATTTGGTATATCTAATGGATATACGTCTAAGATGCCTTAAAAACATTACATATTTGTAAATGTCTATCTGATATGTTTTGATTTATTGCATGGATATTTTTTAAGCTATAGCCACATTGCACGTGATTTAAGGTACTTAAAGAATAGATGTAAACAACTGTTGTATTGCATTTCAATTGGTTTAGCAAATTACCTAGGTGATTTCAAATGAAGTCCGTATATATCTTAACCAATAGGAATGCAATACAGCATTGTTTGCATCTACCGTCTAAACAAGCCACCTGCAGTGCGGCCATAACTTAAAAGATATCCATGGAATAAATCAGAAGCATGCTGATGTATTGCTCGATGACAATGCATTTTCGTCAATTTACGTATAATCTTAAGCGCCACCTATAGTATAACTATTACCACTAAATGAATATCCATGATTACATTTCCGATAGAGATCCAGTGTATATCCAAATACAAGTTGCATTTATACCACGAAATATATAATTTACAAAAATACTACTTTTTAATTACAAATTTCCGTTCCAGAAATAATTTTGAGACCTACCTTTACATTTCTTTAATATGCAATCTAACAGTTCCTGAAATGATATCTTATCGATATCCATACAATGTCCATATCGGATATGGATGTGTTTTTAAACATTGAGATATCTACTTGATATCTAATGGACCAAAAGTGTGCTGTGTGGGTAGACTTGTTGACATTTATTTATTGATCAATTGATAGCACAAGCCACAATTGATAGTTTTAGTATATTTGTCAAATAGGAATGCGACATTCCAATATTCAGATATGGCCTGTACTTTAATTAAACTTGACAGATATCTTTTCATTATGATAAAGTTTACTTATATCCAATAGGAATACTATTTTTCATTACGATATAAGTTTAAAATTAACGAAATTCCAATATTCATATGGGTGACTCATATCTGAAAAAATTAATTAAACTTGACAACTCGCATTTAAATATAGCTATTAAGAAATACTATGATATTCATTAAAATAGTGTGTGCAACTCGGGCTATTAAGACGCCTCGTATTGTAATTTTTATACTCGTGTCTTAATAGCTATCATTAAATGCTCATTGCATAATATACTATTTTTGTACTATATAGTAGTAAAATATGATAGCATTTTGACACATAATAAAACGCCGAGAAATGTCATTTTTCAACCTCTGAACTAATAGCAGGTGAATAATGGCTTCAAAACCAAATAATACACATGCTGCGCGCCTCGGGATTTAATCTCGCCACTCGGGCAATAATAGTCAACTTCTCAACCGTAATATGTAATATACTATTATAGTAACATATAAATAATTGCTGCATTGTGATCCTAGCAACAAAAACGACAAAGTCGATAAAGTGTTAACAATTATACAGTTCACATTATTTATTTTATACAAGTTAGATATTATAGGTAGGTAATTGTTTCACATTTATATATTGCAAGCTAGATATACATATATTTTAGGTAATTGTTGATACTATTGATTGATGGAATTGTTGATGTACTATATTTATTATGAAGCTGTGCAGAGTACAACGGAAACAATGAGGAAAACTAAAATATTTGATGGCATGTATTTAACAATAAAAAACAATCTTGGGTGGAGTTATCGGGGCAAAGGTACAAGTTACAGTAATATCACAATATACACTCAAACAAAAAATAAATTGATAAATACAAAATCACACTATTAATCATGTAAATTTAGTACACATCGAATATAATAAATTCAACCATTTCTTGATAAGCGTGTAATATCTTTCTATACATTTTTTGACTAATTCGTTTAATTAATTGAAACATTTTTTAGTAAATTAACTGACAATTAGTAGAACAAAAGCTAGTTTTGCTAATTCAAGTATGCACGAGCGTATTGCGAAGATTAATTTAATAAAGACAAATATAAACAACTATTCCGTACTTCAGAATTATTTAATTAAGATAAATTATTATATTACTTAAGCACCCTCAATACAACCAAATATACCTATATTGGACAGTTTTATGATTTGGATGCCACGCAAGCATAGTTTCGACTTTCTGGTCCATGGTTAGCTAAGGTACTATTAACTATTTCGTTTACACAACGCTTTTGCTGTTTAGGTTGAAATAGAAATAATTAGAATTGAAATAGAATTAATTTTGCAAGCGGTGGATAAATTCCGAACCGACGGTGTAAAACGGTAATACATTTTTCATAGTTACGTCATTTTTTTGTATGCGTTTGCTATACACGGTGTTTCCTAATTGAATGTCAATATTTTAGGGGACGATTTTTTTGGTCTATTTTAAAAAGAAAACTTCATATGAACGTATGACCTAAACGTCTTAACTTTTGAGATACAGGATGGTAAAGTTTTCAAAAATAAATAGTTTTTCATTAATTCCTGTAATACACTACTTTGGATATTTTAATGAAATGTGGGTGCTATACGTGTACTATGTATCAAGAGGCATTATTGAGTGCACCACATTTTTTTTAATTCCCCCAGTGATGTTCGTACGGAATTTCAGCTACCTATTTTGACAGAGGTTTAGGTCATACGTTCATATGAAGTTTTCTTTTTAAGATGGACCAAAAAATCGTCCCCTAAAATATTGACATTCAACTAGCAAACACCATGTATATTGGCCCTATGCAGCTAAATTATTGTAACGATTTACCTGACGCTGCTAGCTATCGGCCAATGCTAAGTAATGGTAAGTATTTGTTGTGTGTATATTTCATCTTATTGTATACATCATCAGTATAGTATGAATAAAATTAAAAAAAAAGTTTAATGAAGGAGATAAATAACACTTAAAACCAGATGGTAATTCGATATATATAAGGTACTGCATTCCTTTGGTTTACAGAGGATTCCAAGATAACTTCTTAACTTGTGTCAGGGCAGATAATAAAAGCGTGATACATTTTAATAAGTTACTCAAACCTGAGACATCATTAAAATATCGCTACGTTTCGTCATGTAAATAACCTCTCACATATCCAAGTTTTTGTCTACAATTTTTCAATAATTTTCTATCCTTTTTTTCTAAATAAACTGCGTGTCTGAGAAAACAGGCCTCCTAATAAATTTAGATAATTATTGATAATCGTCGCTTATACCTAGAGAAAGATGCGAATAAATCTTTATACAACTATTCGGTATATCCATTTTCTTAGTTTATTTTTCTTCTAACAATGTCTTCGAAATAATAGTTTTCTGTCAATGTAGATAATTTATAATGTGATTTGGTAAAATTTTATTTAATGTCATCCACAATTGGAGATGACGAATTTAAAGCTTTATGTACTTGAGCTTACGACAGTATATAAAGATTTTAAGGCATATAAGAAGAGGCGTGAAAATTAAATTTTTTATAAACTATACATTCACATACAAATATCGCAATCGATAAGAGTTCGCCAATACCTAGAATATAAAATGCCGTTAACACATCGCTAATATTTAATGGTGAAGGATGAGTCGAACTAATTAAGTTAAGTTCATACTTTTTCCTCATTATAACATCGTTAATAAAATCTCTGTACCACTTTCTTAGTAAACCGGCTTCCCTAAACTTCTTTATGACTGAATTAAATTTTCCAAGAAATGGAAATCCTTTCGGCACGATATAGACTAGTGGATAAGATACGGGACATTCTTCTATAATATGCAATAAAGGAAATCCGTCGGAACCCAAGAATGTTGTTTGTAATAGAAAGTCAGCATCCGATCTTCGTTCAATTGCTGCAACATCTCTACGATAAGCAGCTCGTGTTAGCGAAGTATGAGATGTAGTTGGAATTATTAGTTTTCGGCTTAACATTCTGTATTTTTTTAAAGAGTTATCAAACACATCTACTAAACTTGTAGACACATATAAATCTGAATCTATCAATTGTTGTATAGTGTTTATATCTGCATAGTAAGATGTTATACTGAAAGAAGTTGCCAAAGATCCTTGAAATATTCCCACTAATATTACGTTTAGTAACATACAGGCTGCTAGAAGAATTTTTTTAGATGAATATTTGGTATTAACTCGTTGCGGTACAAGGAACATGCTTGATAGTACAATTAAAAACCCGGAAGTACTTGTTTGTAAATTTATGTACAAATGAGACTGAAACAAATCTAATATATGCCAAATGAACGTAACTAGAAGAAAACTGGCAAGGATAAGCGTCCATGTACCTGCCGAGAAGCTATGGAATATATGTGTCCAGTAAGGCACTCTTTTTGATTTTGGAACAATCAGACACAAGTGATCATTGTTTACAATAGTTGTGAATTCTATATCATTAGTTTTATATTCCTTCATAAATCTTGCATTTCCAGAAAAATCTGCTTTTTTATAAATAATATCGCCTAAAGATCCACTGAAAGTATCGTTTTTAAGTTTTTCACCAAAATCTGAGTTAGTAGCTTCAAATACTATAGGTGTAAAATTCAAGTATGCTGCCAAGTTTTTTAATGTTAAACCGTCTAAACTTCCATATCCTCCAGAAATAGTTAAGTTTTCTTGCATGTGATTCAAATAACTAGCACTTTTTACTGCTGTTGGAATTCGTTGAAACATGGAAACACGAATGTGATAACCTCTTAAATCGTGTAGGTTGATTACCATATTCTTGGGATTCTCTAATAGGTAGTTGACAGTAAATCGCCTGATGCTTCCCCATTTTTCATTTATATAGTTCAAAGGATCAAACGTAACAACTTCTCTCTTACGACACGAACAAGGCGTACTAATCATTAACTGCAGTATGTAGTACTGCCAAGAATTCCAGAGGACGTCATGAATGTCCTTTTCGACGTTGGCGCAACTTTGATTTGCAGGAAAATAAAAAATGAAGAGCGGACTTCTATTATTCAAAATAAGATTATTTTGAAAAATTTTCGTAAAATTGTGCCGATCTCCTATTAGGAATATGTGTCCAAAACTAGACTCCTTGTATTTGGTATTAGTTTTAGTTCTGTTGCCAATATGAACAAGCAGCTCTATAGTTTTTGCCATGTTAGCGTAGAAAAAGTTTATGATAAAATCATCAAAAAGTTTTAAAGCATATTCAGAATTGATTATGTGAATGACTATTGTTCGTTTGTTGACAAAATATGATGATAATATATCCCAAATTATGTTGTCGTTATAAAGACATTCTTGCGGTTCAGATTTATCCTCATTAATAATCATTGTTCTCGTTAGTTGAGTGATGTAAATTACTATTGAGATTCTAACAATAGTTTTCATTTTAATATGCGAACTTGATTTTTATATGACAATCTTAATATTTATATACGTGTGCTGTAATGCTTGTAGTAAAACAGAACTGACTGTCGTAAGTAATACCTTATACAAACAAGTGACCGTGTAGTAAATTAATGGCAGCTGTCTGCGCTTAAGTGCAGGTATAATATTTATGGACTGTATTATGCTCGTTTTTGTAATGATAATGATTTCATTTTTATATAACTGCTAATGTCGTTCATTACTTTCTAAACTTTTAGACTAATCGTATATTATAATAATTGTACAAAATATAATGTAATATAAAGATAATATTTCCAGTGCGATACAGTTTGGTTTAAACAAGTTTTATTAGCTGGTTTAAATTTCCATGTAGTTCAGCAAAAAAAGGAAACTGAAATTGTTGTCTTTTCAATATTCAAAAATAAAATTGTCAATACATCCGATATTTTATTTAAGCAAAATAAACAAGGATTTTAAAATTTAAATTTAATTGGCCAAATTTATTTTCTTTTAATGCTATCGTGATACTTCAACCGTTACAAACGGCTGTAAAGTTCTAAAGTACCTGAAAACCTGTACAAATTTTCGCAATTAGTAGGGGTCTTCCAGCAAAATAATTGCGGCCCTCTTCTTCATTCTACGAAAAATATGAGTGGGATGGTGCTCCACAAATTAAAAAAATATTTGCTTACAATTTCATTCGAGATAAATAATTCGATTTTCATGTAGGTCTGACAATCTAGTTCTAGTATTAGTCTAGTTACGGTCTAGTAATGAGGTTTAATTTTGAAAATGATTACTGCTGGATCTTGGAATCGTCAAAATCATTCAATCGTAGCAGTTGGTTTGACAAGATACTGTGATCTTGTTCTATCAGGCAAATGTACGAGTACGATTTCATGTTCAATCTGCCCCGAAAACCGGCTGTTGATTTTGCGGTACACGTAGATAACTTACCCGATCGTCAGGAATTTTTGCCACGCAGGACTTTTTGTGTAGCGATAGTAAACTTAATTTACTAATCTACTACTACTGCACCATAATAGACCGTTACTAAAATGTGCACAACCTAACCTTTGGTATCATATACCTATACCTCCCTAGATATATTATTATATAGGTAATAATGTATCAAGCAAAATAAGGTGTTCCAAGAATTAAAAACATGCGTATAAGGAGTTTTTAATAAATAGGGAATTCTACACTTTAAATGAATTGGTAAATTCCTCTGCTGCTACAATTTAATGCAATGCCAAATGTTATATTTATTGTAGTATACATTTATTTGCATTTATATTTTTATAATTATTATATGTTGAATATTTTAACTTACAATTAGATGAAATTAAAGACTTAATTTGAAGGCTTAATTTGAACTTATCCAATTACAATATTATGTACAAATATGTATTGTATACGGTGCTTTTGTCATGCTGGATTAGGGCTAAATCTTACTTCAAGCGATTCGTTTGATTTATTAGCAAAGGATAACATTAATATATTTCAGTTAACGCCAAATTTTATAAATCTAAATCAGAAAAAAACTGATTCTATGATCGAAATTGAATCTACAGATTTTAGAGATTCAGGTTTTGAAACTCACAACTGTTCACGAAATAAAATAGGATAGGTCCGAAATAGGTAAGTATTTATACATAATTGTAAAATTAATCCAACTTCAACATTAATTAACCATAAATCAATTGATTTCTACTTTATTCCAAAATTATTATACTTTTTAAACAATTTCTATAGGTCTGTTGTGTTGTATTTGGTATACATATTATCCGGAGAGCAATGAATGCAGGTTCAGTTCTAATCTTAGGCGAAAATTTTTGTAATTTATATTTATCATTTTTTACAATTTGTGTATATTTTTCCAGCAAATAAAAATTTTAAAATTAAACAAAAAAATGGGGGATGCGGGTTGTTTCTGGAAAACAATAACTATGATTGTCGCTATCCTTTAGTACTCATAAAACCGTTATACATTTGTCTTAAATTTTTTTTTATATGTCTTATGGTTTTGGAGATATTAAAGCAACAAGCGAAAGGTAGCTTTGGCTTTAGGGCGCCCCACCGCCGAAAACGGGCGTTTTAGCATCGATGGAAGTTACCGTTGTTCTTACACTGCATCAGCCTACGAACCCACCAAGTTTCATTTAAATCGGCGAGGGACACTTCCCTGTGTTTCCTTGTAAGATCTAGTAATGCCTTTATTAAAACAGTTATCTATCGCGTCAAGTACAGAACTCTCTAGTGCAGAAAACAAGAAACAAAAAATCTGGGAAATAATCAAGAAGGAGTCTGGCAAAGTGACAGAAAGGGATTCACGCAAGAAAGTGAAACTCACAGCAGAAGAATAAATACTTCGTATACATTGGCGATAATGTACAGAAACAGATTGACATCAGTGTCGAAAACCCATACCAGTTATTTCAAAACACAAATAAATCGCCAAGAAGTACTTGTTACTTGGAGCCAGTCACTCTTCAAGAAGTAGCAGACATCATTAAGGGTCTTAATAAAAAGAAAACAAAGGATATATATGGCATGACCACAGCTCTTCTAAATGAGATTTCTGCAGAAATCGTTGAGCCCTTAGAAAATATTTTTCACTGCCTTTTTCCACGGGAAATGAAGGTGGCGAGAGTAGTCCCGATTTATAAAAAAGGAGACAGGGAGAAAGAGGAAAATTACAGGCCGATATCTGTCTTACCTGCATTTTCTAAGGTATTTGAGGTGGTCATATGTAGGAGAATCGTGTCTTTCTTGGAGAAGAATAACATATTCCCGCCGGAGCAACATGGGTATAGATCTGGAAAATCTACTGTAACAGCTTTGGCAGAGGCGGCGGAAGAGATTTTGTCTGCGAGGGATCATCGGGAGTGTGTTGAGTTGGTTCTTTGCGATCTCAGTAAGGCCTTCGACACTGTGTCGCATGACCTTCTCCTAGCAAAATTACAATACTATGGAATAAGGGGTATTGCACACAAATTATTAAGATCTTACCTTCAGGATAGGTAGCAGGTCGTGAGCTGGAAAAGTTCTACATCTGGCTGCGATTCACTCGTCTGCGGTGTTCCACAGGGGTCGATTCTGGGGCCTATACTCTTTCTAATATATAAGAATGATCTTCCAGATAATATCATACACAGCAAAGTCACCTTATATGCCGACGACACGTCCTTTGTGGTGAGGCACGACAGCGCCAGTCAAATAAATCAAATAAGGGACGATACACTAACATCTGTAAGAACCTGGTATGAATGTAACAAATTAAAAATTAATGAGAACAAAACCCAGATACTCACCTTCTCGCAAAACACTAGAGGACAAGTTGCAAGTTTTCTTGGAGTAATAGTGGATGGTGGACTAAAGTGGACGGAGCACATAGCCGTGTTAACATCTAAATTAAGTACGGCAATATTCACAATCAGACACATTAAATACCTCGTTACCCACGAAGCAGCAAAGCTAGCCTATTATGCGAATTTCCACAGCACAGCCACTTATGGAATAATGGTTTGGGGCGCTTCATCCGAATTAAAACAAATATTAATTCTACAAAAACGTGCATTAAGAACACTCTGTGGGCTACGCGTACAAGAAAGTTGCCGAGAAGTGTTTGTTAAAGAAAGAATATTAACAGTGGTTAACATATATATTCTAAACTGTGTCAACTACGTACACCAGAACAAACAAAAATTTGCGAAGAACTCCGACCATCATACTTACTCCACCAGAAATAAGGACGGGCTCGTCATACCGCACCACAGACTAACCATGACCCAGCAGTCGGTGAATTACTGGTGTGTGAAATTTTACAATAGACTACCCGATCAGTTAAAACAACTTAGTGCAAAAAAGTTTCGAAAAACAGTTAAAAATATACTGTTAAAAATGTTTTTTATGATGGACTATTTGTAAAAATTAATCTCTCATATATACTTAATACACGATGTTGGATATATATGAGTTTTCACAAATTACTGTCATTCTCACAAAGACAGCCTGATGAGATTTATAAAATCGAAACGCGTCGCTGTATGGTGATGAATGACAGTGATTATTAATTAAGTTTAATTATCATTTTCAGTACTAGCCGCATTACCAAGAATTTCTTTCCTTAATTTTATATATATATATATATATATATTGTCTTTGTACAAATTAGGCAAATTATTATTTGCATTGGTACTTGACGTGTTACGATAATGTATCTCTTATTGATCTCTTATTGATAGTAATGGAAAATTCTTGCGCAATTAGCCAATTCAATAATTGAATAATTTTTCATCATGGATCAGACTGCACTGCCGGTGTAATAACAACCCAACAACATCCATCTCACAGAAAGAGTGGGAACCTAAATATCGGTCTTTTCACTTTGATCATAGTCGTATCGCAGCGTACATACGCTATTTTTGTTTGTCTGACAAACTACAAACACACACAAGTTGAGTACGCCAAAAACTAGCGTCATTGTTTTATTGTTCAGTGATCATGTCGAGTTTTGTGCCTGGAAAAGAACATTTGCGGCAAGCATGACTTTTTATTTAATCAAAAGAGAAAGCCTGTTAAAAGTCATTGTCTGCTGGTAGAAAGATGTATATGGTGAACATGCTTCATCGATTGAACATGTGATACCTGGTTTTGACAATTAAAAAATGGTGATTTCAATGTGAAAGACAGAGCGCTCTGGTACACCACAAAAATGTGAAGACGAGAAATTACAGGGGATGATGACCCAACGCAAATTCAACGGCAATTAGCAGAAGAATTACATGTATCACAAGAAACAATCAGCAGACGTCTACGAACAATGGGAAAGATCAGTAAATTCGGCAAATGGGTCCTACACGAGTTAAATAAACGTCAAGCAGAAAATCGCAAAGTCACTTGTGAAATGCTGCTTCAACGCCACGAAAGAAAATCATTTATGTATAGAATTGTCACGGGTGACGAGAAATGGATTTATTTTGAAAACCCGAAGTGGAAAAAATCGTGGTTTTCGCCTGGCGAAGCCGGTCCTTCAACACCAAGGCCAAATCGCTTTGGCAAAAAGGCCATGTGTCTGGTGAAACCAGAGTGATATTGTGTATTATGAAGATTGGCGAAACCGTTGATACACAACGCTGTCGCCAACAAATGATTAATTTAAACCATGTATTAATCGAAAAACGACCGGAATGGGCCAGGAGACATGGCAAAGTGATTTTGTTGCACGACAATGCGTCGTCTCACTCAGTAACATACCTTGAAATCGCTTGGATGGGACATTCTTCTGCACCCGCCGTACTTCCCAGACCTGGCGCCATGCCAGTATCACCTGTCGCATCAATGGGGCACGCGTTCGCAGAGCAGCAATTTCGAGGAAGTTGGAAAATTGCTCGATGAATGGTTTGCCACAAAATACAGGCAGTTTTTCTTGTATGGTATTCATCAATTACCTGAAAGATGGGTGAAATGTTTAGAAGCCAATGGCCAATATTCTGAATAAAAAAAATGAATTTTCCTTGAAAATTACGTGTCTATTTTTAACACAAAAACCGGAAAAAACCTTCCTTCTAGAGAGGAAATTTGGCGCTGCTTAAATAGTTATTCATAATTACTAAAACTTAGAACTTAGAAGGAACTTGAAAGAAGACTTGTATAATATTTTTGCCTGCGTGAAAAAATAAATTCCTAAATTCACATATAAACTTCTGTATTTTGTTGGATAATGGTTGTTTTCTCGACCTATGTAACTGCCAAAGAATTCTATATGACGTACAAAACTTCGCAGTAGAATTCAAAACTCCCGTATAAAAACATGATAAAAACACATTGCAATACATACGTATACGACTACAACTTTATTAAGTATTATATGCACGCCAATCTACATTTGAAGTTAGTACTTCTTGTATTAATTTGCATATTTGGGATATGATTCTATTCAGGTGTGTAATATTTGACTACAAAACAGTCTTTACTTGTAATTAAGTGTATATAAGCATATCAGAAATATTATTGCAAGATTATTCTTTAAGATTTATTGGGTCATCGCATACATGATTCCAATTAAACATGACGATTTATTGTAATATCAATGGTAAACTCTAGAATATTGATAAAGAGAGTAATTTTATTCGTTTTGCATGTCCCTATTATCTTAGAATAAATAATTGATAGTGGCTTTATAATATCGTTCAAAAAATATAATTTGAATGTATGTAGGTAGAAAGAAAAATAAGTTAAAGTTAAGCAGGAACGATGTTCTAATCATTCAATAACGAATTCAAACTAAATATCCTATTGCGCTACCTAGTGTTGGTTTGATAAATTATAGCGTTATTCCAATAAAGAATTATTTTTCAGTATTCAATTCTATCCATTGTTACTACAGGATTATATATCTATATATTATATTATAAATCTGTAGTTACTCTATATTACGATGTGTTTTATTGATTTCGTAGAGATGGCACTGTATGTATACCGTCATAAGAAAAAGTTTAATAGTTACACAACGGTTATATCAACACTATTAATAATATAAAAAGTCTTTATACCTATTGTTGAGTTTGGAAATAATAGCACCTCATTTGTTCAAAATATTGTAAAATCGCTAAGAAAGAAAATAAAGTAATCAATAATAGATTTAATATGAGTGCACAATTTGTGACAAATCGTCTTTCATATCTTCGTTCTCTATCCAATATCATCTGCCTGTCCCTTCGACTATTCTGTTTTTTTAATGTCATGGGCTCTTGTTCTCCAACAGATTTATTACAAAATCAAGTAGTGCAGATAAAACCATTAAGTTTATTTAAAAGAAACAACGCTCAGTTAGCTAAATGAGTGGAATGAAACATATATGTAAATCAAAAACTTGTACCTAACTTAAATATATCAATATCCAGATTTTACTATGTATCATTAATCACAAATATGTAAGTAATTTTCTCGACTTAGACATTGTTGTTGTTTGACATGGTCGTCATTATTCTACAAACTCTGCGCTTGAGGGAATGCTTGTCTGCAACACGTATTCCTTTTACTTGTAGGAAACGTCACAGGCAACATAAGTCTGAAGCAAAATGATGAGTTGTTAAACAATAAACAATGCGGACGAAATTAATGTAATTTTAAAAGTGTTAACTCACCTTTCAATGGGATAATTTGTAACTTCTGGAGCTACGGAAGTTCGTAATTGAATTATTTCACAATTGTAGGCTAAAACGACGAATAATTTCCTGCTACTTTGATCAACAAATTTTCTGCAACATTTTTGTACAAATATGAGGGCGACCTGGAATGTTTCCGGAATCGACAAGAAATACACGGTATTGGTGTGGTTCTTCATTTTTATTTTTCGATGCAGTCTCCTCGTAGACACTTTTTCAAACGGTTCTCCAATCTCTTCAAGCCGTCGGAAAAGAAGGATGTTTCGAGGTCTGCAAAATATAATAATCATCTGTAGCGGCGATGACGTCCTCATTTGAGGCAAATCTCTTTCCTGCCAGCGATTTTTGCAGGTTTCGGAACATGAGAAAATCGCTGAGGGCTAGGTCCGGTGAATATGAAGAATGAGAGACTAATTCCTAGCGCAACTCATTGAATTTGGACACGACGATGCGGGATGAATGAGCCGGTGCATTGCATTGTCGTGGTGGAAAAGCACCTTTTTCCGCTACAAACGAGGCCGTTTCTCCTTCAATACTACATCGAATCGGGACAATAGATCACTATATAGTATTGCCCCGTGATTGTTCTTCTCTTCTGCAGATGGTCGATAAGGATCACACCTTGAGAATCAAAAAAAAATGGTCGCCATGACCTTTCCGGCCAAATTTCATTTGTTTGTCTAGCTTAAGTTAAGTTTATCTAGCCTAGTTAATGTCAACAGTTATCATTGTTAGTTAGCCATAGTTAAAAACACTTAAGTGACTATAACTTCTTAAATTCGATAACACGTGGTTTTAGTGCAGAAGCTACACTAACGTCACCTTGTGTAAAAGGTACGGTGAATTCTGGTGACATTGCTATAATTGGTTCTTAGAAAATAATATAAAATTTTCCCCAATTTTGCAAAATATTAACGATCTTCAATTTTTTCAGAAATTCTCGCTGATAACTTAAACACTTGCTTCCGTAAATTGATATAACTAACTAATATCAGCTGTGTATATGCAAAATTTCATTCGTCTCTTCTACTTCTACGTGAAGTAATGTCACTATGAAGAAGATCGGTATCCGTCACTTTTTTTCTTTCATTGCAAATAACTAGAAAGAATTGTATTTATGTAGGTATATGTTATGATACATGAAATTTCAGTAAAATATATCGTAAGAGCTGAATTTGTAATTGAGTTTATAGCATGCTATTTAAAGTATCGAAGTTGATGCCCACTTCCGGTTCTTTTTTTAATTCCGTCCCGTTTCTATAATACTCGTACTTTTAATAGGCCATTCTCACCAATCATTCTATATATACACTTAGTATGTTTGACCAACAAAGGCTACACAAGCTGGTAAAATAAGCTTTAGATCAGCTGAACAAAGGACCTTAATTTATTCTTTCTGTAAGTTTTCTGGTTAATCTAACAAGCTTGCCACGTGTAAAGTAGGGTGCTTGGATTCGAGTTGGAAGCGCAAGCTGGAAGTAAGCCGCCACCGTTTTATACAACTTTGATTCCAGCTCATTCCAAACAATTTTTACTATCTGGGTAATATAATAAATAAATATAATAAATAGCTCCGTTCAAATTATTAATCCAGGAAGAAAGGGCCAACAATGTTATCACCAGAAAATCCAGCTCACACGTTTAATTTTTATGGATGGAATCTGACCAATAGCGGCAAATATGATGGTTATCTAGACCATTTAAATAAAACGAGCATTCGTTAGAAAAGCAAATATTAAAACGGAAATTTGAATTATAAATTGCGTAGTTACTTCTCGGCTCTCTCTAAAACTCTAAACGGCGATCACAGTCGTCTTCATGAAGTTCCTGTACTCATAGAATTTTGTAGCGATGGAACTTATATTTTGTCACAGTTCGTTGAGCGCTGGTACGATTTGTATCTAATACGGCAACTAATGTTCTTGTACTTATTGTAGGAACGATACCAACGTGTCCCAAAACGGCTATTTCTACTGTTCGTACTGCCGGGTTTTGAACATTTTTCTGTTATTTTTACCGACCCCGTCTCCCGAAATGTTGTCACCAACCCCAATATATGTTTTCGATTAACATTTTTATTCGGATATCGATGGTTAAGCAACTCAGCTGCTACAACGCTGATGGTACAATTATTATTCGGGAAGAAAAATCTTAATTATTTTAACTCTTTATGCAATTGAGTAAATCATTTTAATTTTCAACTACAGAAGTATACTAAAATGTTGCTGAGCAATAAATAACATTACTTTTCAATTCTGAGTACAATATGTTGCTTTTTCTTTAATATTTTTAATAAGGTTATTTGCTATTTACTTATGTTCCTAATGTTTTGGGTTTTAAAGTAAGAGATGCTTACGAGAAACGCATTTCCCATTGTTTTAATTTAGAATTAAAGTCCAGTGTAGTGTTAAATTTATGCAAAATGTAAAAATTTTCATTTATTTCTGTATCTTTCTGCAAAAAAGAATTAAATGTTAAATAAATGTTTTTTGTCACGTTCTTGTCTACGGTTTGAATGAAATCTAGCAAGTATGGTGTTGCTGTAAAGAGAATTTAATTGTTTTTGAAATGAGATATCACTCGATCCCAGTTCCCTATGATAATAAAGGAAGGGATAGACTCTCTGCAAAGGAGCACAAAGTTAAGACGTTAAATTTATAACACACATGTGTCCTCATACAAAATAAATTTTACGTGTTTCGGCATTTTTTTCAAAAAGTCGCCGTTTCAGTGATAATTCATATGTTTCGTTTTCGATGGGCCTCTTGTATAGGTTGGTAACGCTATTTGGGTTTACGCTATTGGGGCATGTCCGTATCAAGTACAATGTAATGTGGTAGTTGTATGTAGTCATGTGTAATGTGTAACTGTAATTAATAAACGTGTAATAGTAATCTGCTTTTATCTCTTCCGTTTTACTGCAATATACTAAAACTTTCTTCACTATGAGACAATGCAGACGAATCATCATTTGTTCTAATATCAAATAACAAACTATTTCGTTAGTACATTAGTAGATTATTTTATATTACGATGAAAATTGTTAACATGCACAGATCTAACAAGTACCATTGAAATAGGAATAGTGGTGACATGTGTAGAGCATTTCTAGAAGGAAAGCAATCGGTTATTTTTAGCCAAATAATATCATCATAAAAGAATAACATATGATTTAGAGAAGAGGCATGTTATTAACTCAACAAACAACAGCTGAGCACGATTAAACGTACCCAAATTTTGCATTAAACGTGTAATATCGACCATGTTCAAACCAGAATTTTAAATTCATTTAGAATCATATAGATATGTTTAACCAACCCCTTAAATTTTACTTGAACTAGTTGAACATATCTATATCACTTTCAAAGGACTATGGTCTGCCCATTTAGACGAAAAAAGCTTTGGTTTTAAAGAATTTTTAGAGTATTGTTAATAACTTTTTAATCGTTTGATTTAGACATAGACATCTTTACAGCTTTTTGTAGGAAGTTTAATGACCTTTTATGTAGGATAGATAAATACAGGATATTCTGTATTATTGAAGTTAAACGAGTTATTTACCCATTGAAACAATATAAAATATGAACTGTTTCGTTGTATGCTATCTAGTGAATATAAACACACTCTATCGACTTATTGGAACCAAGATATGTCCAAATAACTAAATGTTTTTGGGAAGGTCTATAGTTTAGTAAGAATCAAATTCTCTCAAAATTGACGAACGTTGGACAGGGCATCTTGGTCGGAGAACCCATTAATCCAACATCTAGCAGAGCTGGATCCGGACAGACCTCCTCCGCGGGTGGCGACCAGGCGTGTTCTGCAGATGGCGCAATAGCCCCGAGCTGATCACTTGATCGCAGTACCTCACGTGGCTTGGGAACCACGCACCCCAGCGATAAAAAGGTTAAAGGAACAATCGCTCCAACCTTGGGATAACAGAGGCTCTAAGAAAATTGACGATATATAGGTATAGAGAATCATTAACCAAGTTAATTCCACTTATGTAGAATTTGAAAATGGCATATAATATAGGCTGTCCTATTTAAAATAACCCAACTTTGATATATTGAACTTTTTTAACCACTCTGTATAATTGCAACTAATTTTAAAATATGTATACTGTTCATTGATCTGATATGTGACTGAAACTTATATTGTTTAGTATTTAGGCACAAGAGGCCACGGCATTAGTCAAGATTCATTCTGATATTATTTATATAAGTACTACACTTAAACATGCTGTCAGACGCTACTAAGGATTTAGTAACTGGTTAAAGTAAAAACGGCGTTAGTAGGCACGAAACGCGGCTATGAATACTATATTTCTTTGTAGAATCTTACAAGCATTTTAGTACAGTGTTAATAGCCACAAATGGGCGATGAATAAGACTTCAAAAGTTTGGATTTGATCAAACATACATGAGTAATAAAGTATTGAAATTTAACTTCTATATAAAATAATTTAATAAAATACGAATTGGAAGCTACTCCATTTCATTGTAAAGTACGCAATATAAGAAATAGACGCACGTAAAAGTTAAACAATACTCCTATATCAAGCAAATTTAGTTATATCCAAATGGTTAATAGGTAGTATACCTAACTTTAGAAGATTTATATTAATGAACACTAGATGTCAATTATTACTAGGAAATCTGGAATTGCATATATATTATTATTATATATTATTAACGGATTATTGGTCCTCGAGTTCCGCTATAAACTAATTATAATGTAGTTTAATTAAGCGTAGCTTGATTTACTAAACTAATTAAACAAGATGTATACACCTAATTACGTCGGAAAGAAACGGACTTCAGAAAGTGACGCAAAATGTTTAGAAGACTAGACTATAATAAGACGCACACAATCTAAATATGGATCATGGTTTCTTGTGATGGGTGCAGCATTATTAACATCCTTACTGCACACTAGTGGCATGAAGTTCGTGTCTGAACAGTTCATAAGAACTATTCACTGTATGAACTATCCATTACTATCTTGCTTTACAGTTTATTTTGATTTTTTTCGTAAAGCAAGATTAATAACTAGCGGTTAGTAATCTAGTTTATGGTAACTCTACATTGGTGAAGATTTATACATCTGCTTGAAATTAAATATTTTCTATCACCAACATTCTTAAGGAATGTAAGTAGCTAACTTACTGTACAAATTGACGTTTGTTTACTCACTGTGCAAATTGATGTTTGTTGGCCTGCCTGTACAAATCGATGTTTGTCAAAGTATTTGCAGCATACCACAGGCACATATGCTGTTAAATTTTTAGTTGCACTGCTTAAAGTCGGTGGTTTATAAACAACCAAGGGTTTACAGCATATTCAAATAAGGTTTAGTACGTCTAAATCGGTTGAAAAATAGTAGTAACGTAACTGATCCTGATTTGGAACTATGACAGTGCTATTTGACTACACCACATATTAACTGAGATTTGTTACAACCGGAGATAGTGACTACTATAATTATTAGATGATGTAACCTCCCTGCTCCTGAGTTCTAGTGAAATTTGTGTTTATCATTGTTAATACATTATGTTTATGTAGACAATAAATAATAAGATACATTCATGACGAAAGTATCTAAGTTTGAAAATGCACTTCAAATGAATACACAATTTAGAATATTGTATAGAAAGATGCTTCGTTGACCGTCAGCACAGGTGCCAGCGGCATCAGAATACATATGTAAAATGTCGCTTCTTTGTTTAGGACTTTAGGAGTGTAGCAGGAAAGTATATTCACGCCTCTGCTTTCGCTCAGAATTGGTCCACTCTAGTTATAAGGCATAAATACGCTGTCACAAACTAAGATCTGTCTGTAGATTTTTCGGCGATCATATGGTAGTTTTGTATCTTTCGATCATATAATTCTCAGGCTATTTTTCTTCTTACGTTAGGGTAACAAATTTTCAATTTACGAGTTAGATTTTTTGGAACTGGATAAATTTCATAAATGAACGAATTTGTTCATTGTAGATCTTTCCTTTTTTTCTGAACACAGCTAACAATAATTAAAAATGGTAGAAGTGCTTTCTGACAGTTAGTAATTGTCTAGGTTTTTTTATTGCTTTTACTAGACTTTGGAGACTTTTTGTAAGGAATTTTAAAAACAATACGACAAAGTTTGTTTCTTATTCTATATTTATTAGTATAATTAATATGTGCTGTTAATTAATTTGGGACTTAAAAATTAATGTAATATTATTTTATGAAGTTATCGAGAACGGAAAGATTTTATTAGGTAGGCCAACTGAAATAGAACGGGGCTTGTACATATATTAGTTGTTCATTATACAGTACTGTGCAATCGAAAGTTTTTAATTTTTATAATACAATTTTATAAGCGCGCTCGTATAGTACACATTTTGCATTTACGATTTTGTGAATACATTTCTAGTTACTGCATCGGTAATTCCCATTCGACAGAAACATAATATCAATTTTCTTATTCTTGGAATATCCCCTATTAACAACTGGTGTCATTAAGACTGAATATCGAGGATTATGCCTAAAACGTAAAGACGTATCTAGTGAAAAGAGAGCAAGAATACAAACTCTCCTTGAATTAGGGTTGTTTTCTCATCGCCAAATCGCTGCGAAAGAAGAGTTCTCCCATCAAACAGTCGGTAGAGTGACTAAATCTATCTCCGAGAACTTACCGTCCACATTGACCAGTCGGACTGAATCTCGCGGTATTCGCAAAACAAGTACATGTGAAGACAGATTAATAATTCTCAAAGCTCTTGAAAATAGACAAATGTCTGTTAAAGAGCTGAAGTAAAATGTTTAGTAAAGAAATATTAAAATATCGGAGCGCACTCTCTACGAAGCGAATCTGAAGAGTCGGCGACCTGCGAAAAAACCAAAATTATCGACTAAAATGAAAAAAGCTCGACTGCAGTAGGCAAAAGAACATCGACACTTTGCAATAGAAGATTGGGAAAAGGTAAGTGACTGCTAAAATAATATTTACTTATTCATAACAAAGTATTGAAAATATTTATTTTTTAAAGGTCGCCTTCAGCGACAAGTCTTAACCTACAAGCTATCACTGAAACCGTTTGCTTCGTTAGGAAGAGACCATCTGAACTATTTTTACATATAAACTGCTGTGATCAGGATTGTAAAGTACTTGCCTGCTGTAATGATATGGTCATGTATATCAGCAAAAGGCCTCGAACCAGGGTAGTTTGTGAATGGGAGTATGAACCAAATTCAGTATCAACAAGTTGTAGAGCAGTATGTTAGGTCATAAATGCATAGCTTACGAACAGATAATGATTTATAATATTTATGCACGATAGTGCACCATGCCACAGGGCCAAAACCATTCATAATCTTATGGAAATAGAAAATATTATGATATTGCCATTTCTCGGATTCGAATCCAATAAAAAATATCTGAAGCTTCTTGAAACGTCGTGTGTTTATTCTTGAGAAAACGATGTCCAACTAAGAGAAATCCCTATTGGTTACATAAGAAGTATACCTAAAAGAATTGCTGCCGTTATCAAAGCAAGGGGTAGTTTAACGAAATATTAATGTTTGTTACTATTTTAGGTTCCAATGATATCTATATAAATAATAAATGAATGTACAAGTTCTGCTGAAAAAACTAAATTTTACGCAGTGGTTCTAATTTGATTGCACGATAATGTATGTACATACGAGGGAGCGTTTTTATATTCGCGGAATGGGGGGAAATAAAAAAACCAAATTATTTTTCTTTTTCAATATATTCACCTACAAGACGGATACATTTTGCACATCTTTCAATTAATTTATTTATACCCTCATAAAAAAATGATTTCTCTTTATCTGCAAAATACGCCGAAACTGCCTCCTTGACTTCATCGTCGGCAGTAAATTTTTTACCCCGCAGCTCTTTTTTCATTTTCGGAAACAGGTAATAATCACTCGGGGCCAGGTCTGGGCTGTAGGGTGGGTGATTCACAATTTCGAAGCCCACCTTATGCAGGGCAACTAACGCAACGCGGCTGTTGTGGACGGGCGCGTTGTCGTGCAAAAGCAGCACACCTTTCGTTAATTTTCCCCGTCTTTTCTCTTTAATGGCTTCTTTTAGTCGCTCTAATATTGAAGCGTAATATTCTCCGGTTATAGAAACACCTTTATCTTTATAATCAATCAACAATATTCCTTCCGAGTCCCAAAATACCGTTGCCATGAGTTTCCCAGCTCGGGTCGTCTTCAAGAGATTCCCTTCCTTGTTTAAATAAACTATGCCACTTGTACACCATGGTTTTTCCTGGACAAGAGTCGCCGTAAACCAATGACATCTCATTCATTATGGTCGCGACTGATTTTCCTTGCCTGGTAAGGAACTTTATAACGGCACGATATTCGATTTTTTCCATATTTCACTTTTCACTCCTGATTATGTTACTTGGTTGACGATAGCTCAAAGACTAACTGTCTAATTAACTATGGTCTTTCTTTCTCTTCTGAGGCCGAATTTTTATTCCTAGGCCCCTCATTCTTCCTTTGATTGGCCCTTCTGGCCAGAATGTGTGTTTGCTTGGGACTGCGCTAGTCAATTTTGACTAAGGGGATCGTCGAAGTATGGCTGTTCCTTGGTTTACGTCCTTGATCTTTGTAGCTAGGGATCTTCGATGGCAAGGGCCCTTCTGACTTGTACTCTTGGCGGGGGTCTGTCCGGGTCAAGGTCAGCTAGCCGACTTATGAGAGGATTATCCGATCTTTGGATGCCTTCTATGGTCCTGTTGGCCAGATGTAGTACGTGCCGTTTCAGCGTCGGCACTCCCAGATCTTCTCTCAGCTGCGCGTTCCTGACAAACCACGGCGCCCCCGTTATCAGGCGAAGGATCCTGTTCTGCAGCGTCTCTAGTCTCTCGAAATTCGACTTCGCCATACTGGACCACGTGAGTGAACCATACGTTATGATTGGTCTTAGGAAAGAGCAGTAAATAAGGATCTTGATTTTCAAGGAGAGGTCGCTTTTCGGACAGAGCAGCGGGTACAGTTGGGTTTTGGCGGCGTTAAACTTCCCTATAGTTTTCTCGACTTGGAGTTTGAAAGTCAGACGTGAGTCCAATTTCAGGCCCAGATAGATGACCGACGGGCTCCACGGGACTCTGAAGTCGTCAATCACCACGCTGTCTGGAGGGGGGCGAAGTCTCCTGGTAAATCGTACTGCCACGCACTTGGAACTATTAATCCTAAGACGCCACTTCGTGGTCCAGTCCAGTATCTCATCCAGAGAATACTGAAGCCTGCGGAGCATCTGTTCTTCGTCTCTGGAGGCGGTTAACTGTCTAATCACAATGAAACTTCGTATTTATATTAATTATGAGTCGCTGCATAGGCCACGCCCCCAATGCGCCTAATCACCCCCCTACAACCCGCTCATTCCGAGAATATAAAAACGCTCGCTCGTATAATGGCATTATATTAAAGCGGTGAATGTATCTCTTGTGTAGCAAGTATAACCTAAGATACGATAAGATATCGCTACGATGTAGAGATTATCTTCTCATCACTATACACGTAATTTAATCGAAATGGTATACAATCAATCAAACCATGAGAGTAAAATATTCAATGTCAGTTTTAAGGTGTCTGCTATGCTATCTTTAATTGAAACAGTTTGAGGCAGTCATTCAAGAGCTTTTAGTATGTTATTTTTGTCCTTTGTTGATAAATTATTCCCAACAATTATTATGCCGGTGTGTGAGACTTTTAGGAATTTGTTATAATCCACATCGAAATGTTTCACACTGCAAGATAATTTTGTATTCAGCAGGTATGAGGATTTTATCTACTTTGATTAAGTTTATATATTAAGTTCTTCACCTCATCTTTTTCAGTAATAAATTGATAAATTTTTCGCATTTTCTTCTTTTTACAGTGCGAATCGTTATTATTTTGAAATAACTGGGATTTGACTCATTTTTTATCATTTATTTCTGTTAATCTAGATTTCAATTTAGATGGAGGCGAAAATATTTAAATGTAACATTAACGGATAGCAGGAATAGTACTTGGATGCATGTCACTAAGAAACAAATTTATAGTTACTGTTTAGAATTACCTTGTTAATAAATTGTAATTAAATTGATTGACTTCAGATCCTTGCTTCACAACATCGCCCACTACACTATTTTCAAACCCTAGTTCATATAAAGCTAATAAAATTATTTTTTACCACGTTGTTAGGTGCTTTTATGCTTGATCTTTTACTACATAACTAAATTTTGTTAACATGTTTTTAAGAACTTTTAATTCAGTGCGATGCTTAAGCACTTAACAGAGTTGTTCCAGTCAACTGGAACCAAACAAATTCTGATCTGTTGATCTGTCCAGATGATATTGTAGGAATGCTTTTGACACCATAATATTTCGAAGTTCTTCACTGAATCTCTTGGTGTAGAAGTAGAACACTAAACACTTTAACGCACTAAACACCAAACAAGTTTTAACTAAAACACCGACGCGTTTCAGTTCAGCATTGCTGTTGAAACGCGTCAGTGTTTTAATTAAAACTTCTTTGGTGTTTAGTGGGTTAAAGTGTTTAGTGTACCATGACATTTGCAAAAACCAGAAAATTTCGCAAACCTCACATATTGAGATTTACATAGTCTATGGTAGATAAGGTAGCTTATAGCATAGGTTATCTTTCTTTTCTCTATGGCAGGAATAAGTTAACATTTCTATAACGAATGTTAATAGTGAAACAATACTACCAAATATGAGAAAATAAAATGCTGCTTCGACATCAGTAAATTTAACAGGAGCATATAGCGTAGTTGCATCTGTGAAAAACTTTTCTCTTTTGTAACGATCTTCTATCAAGTGCATATTAATAAAATCTGTATACCATTTGTCTATGAGACCAGTTTCTGCGAATCGTTGTAAAATTGTATTAAAAGCTGGTAGGAATGGAGATTCTTTAGCGACAAGATAAATTAAAGGTTTAGATATAGGACATTCATCAACAATGTGTAAAAGAGGAAGACCATCTTTGTCTACATATTGAGTTTTTAATAACAATTCAGCGTCAACTTTTCTCTCAACAGCACATACGTCTTTATCGTAGGCGGCACGATCCAGCGAACTACTATAAATCAAGTGTGTCTTCTTCTTGCGAAGAGCTTTTAATATTGGTGATGTAGCATTATCCATTATGTCTAAGTTGGTAGAAATTAATAAATCTGAGTTCAATAACTCATCCAGGGTATTTATGTCGGGAAAAAAGGAAATTATACTGAAGGATGTAGCTAGATTTCCTTGGAAAATTGCTGTTAACATTATGTGCAAACATAATCCACCTGAGAGAAGAATTCGTCCAGGAACGGATGAAGGAAAGTTGTCATAAACAAGAAACAAGACTGAGTACACGGTTACACATAGATTTGGTCTCTTCTGGCGAGTATAATTTTTCAAATTAAATTCACACTGCTGCATGAGAAACCACGTCAGTGATAAAAGTAGCATAGTAAGAAATATTACAGTCCAGGTTATGTGCGAAAAGCACCTGAACATCTGCATCCATTGAGGTATTCTGTTCGATTTAGGCGCTATAAAGCAAAGCCGTACTTTCGTTATAAAGTCTGTAGTATCTACATTTGCAGATTCGAAATGTTCGTAAAATCTGCTATTCGCTGACATATCTACTCTGCCATATATAACTTCTGCTAAAGATCCAACAAAAGTGCCGTTATCTTGTTTCCAGCCATAACCGTTTACGGTTTCCTTAATAAGAGGGGTAAAGTTTAGATAGTGTGCCATATTTACTAACGTGAGCCCATCGAAACCACCGTAATTTTTAACGATGGATAAATCCTCATTTACATACCAGGGGATTCTTTATATTTGATTGAAGTGGGCATTCTTGCAAATAGTGAAGTTCTTATTGGATATCCTTTAAAATTTTGCAACTTTGGAAACAAATTTATTCCATGGTGTTCTAATGCATCAATAGATATGTTTGTTATTTTACCTTGACCATTATCAAAATAAAATGAATTGTAGTAGTAGAATGTGTTTTGTGAACAGTCGCACGGGGTATTAACTAAAACGTTACGCGTACGATTATATCTCCATGACATAATTAACGTTTTCCTAATTTTTCTGTATATATTATTGCATTTTTCATCCATTCCACTTAAGTAAAAAATAAAATTGAAAATTCTCTTATTGGACAAAAAATAATTTTCGAAGATTTGTTGAAAATTTTGTTCGCCCCATACAAAAAATAAATAGATATCGGTTGTTCGTTTAAGTATTTTGCTGGGATTGTATTTTTTCATATGGTAGTCATGAATAATTATTGGTTTTTCTACTCTTCGAAATACTTCTGCCAGTAATTCGTCCACATATTCAGAAGTAATATCATTTTCCGGGTCTAGAATGTTGAAGCTTATTGCAGATAAATCTGTAAAAAGAAAATTTGTATGAGAAATTGTAATGTTTTAAACACTCAGAATTAATTATATTTATCGTACTTTTCGTGATGATTCAGTATTTTAATGCCAATATTTTGCAACGGTATTTTATTGTCGCGTTTCATAATACCGAAATAAATAATTGCTATGGAATGCTGTAGCGTATGAGAGGAGTCTTTAGCATCGAAACGGATTAATCGGTTGGCCTGGAACGTTGTCATTACGCGACAAGCATGTTCCACTCGTGATCTCCTTTATTTTTATATATCCAACGCCAACCGCCTCTCGAAAAAATTGATAATATAGATACTACCACTGAAAACATCAATACAATCGAAGATATACAATCAAACTACCGTTCACTATTTTCCTGTTTGCATTATTTACTATACTGTGTAATCTATTTACCACACGGCTTTAATGGGCCATATCTTACCTTATGTTTTTGTTTATATAAACTAATAATACTTAACAAGTTACTCTCGCAAGAACCGTTTCATGTTCGGATCAGTATTTTCTATCCCTAATCGGGACTGACAATGAATTGTTCAAGCTAGATCAGTATCTGGAGTTACCCAGTTGTCTTTGTCGACTTTCCGTTTGCTACTAGTTCTAACTTTGTCCGATAGAGAAAATGAATCTAGAATTAGCCTGCAATTTGTATTGTTGTGCAATATGGTCTAAAGCGATGAAGGTATGACCTGGTATTCAGAGAAACGCTGATAACACCCCAGAAACTATAGTTCGTTTCTAATACTTTACTTCTTTTGTTGCTTTTGTTAGTAGGATAATTCCGTCCATTTTTTTTCTAATGTGTGAAATATGGTGCGTATTATTTACAGTCGTTGGCATTTACTCGTTTATTTTCATAACCTGAATATCAACTTAATATTTTTTTCCATCAACTTTTGAAAAATTGAATCTGAGTTTTAAATGAGGTAGTACGCATAGCAAATCGTCGATCATAGAAAGTGACACTAGCCAAAATCGGAAAGAAGTTTCAACGTTTAATAAAGCAGTTGAACTTTTATCTCATTCTTCACGTGAAAAGATTAGTTGCTACATTCACTCTTGAATTTCTTATTTAGCGTTATAAATTGTATTGATTAGGGCTAACGAAATGATTGCTTAAGTAAAATATGTACAACAATTTTAGTATTTTTTGAAGTTCTCCAAGGTATTCTAGTTAAAATGGGAAAGTTGACATATAACTTTTGGTGAGAAAATTACGTTGTTGTCAACATTTAAATTTAGTGAAGATAAATTCTGTTTTTATCCAGCAAAACATTTAACACATGTCATGCCTTTGAAAAGCTCGTGTGAAGAGAGTAATAATTTTAGGATTTTGCTATAAACATTTTTTACTTTTATTCATTGTTTTTTACACTGGGTAATAGAATGATTTTAAAGTTTTGGTGTGTAGGTGCTCAGCCATTAGAATTTAGGCACATCGGTCGGCTATCAAGTTATGGCTAAAAAAACTTCCATCCACAGATTGTTTTTATTTCTCTTCTCAAGTGCGGTTCTCTGCCAAACAAACTGGCGAAATTGTTTTACCGATGAAATAAAATTATCCTTTAAAGTATTTTAGTTAATTTTAACTGATTATTGTTTTAAAAACCTGTATACGCGTACATGAAATACACGAATACACGTTTGTAAAAATTCTATATGACACATGAATGTCATTATCTACTTGTGCGGCACATAATATGTAGAAATGTGTCGCTAGGAAGTTATGGATAACTTCAGCTAAATATATAGAAATATGTTAGTAAATGTCTATTTGATGTAAAAACCTTAGAAAATGTAAGCAAGAAAAATGTAATATTGTTAAGCATCACATCTTGTCGATTATTAACTGTACTTACATTATCTATGTTCTTTGCTTGTTAGTTGTATTTTTTCTCGATATGTAACTTTCGCAGTTGTTATCCATTTCTAAATTGTAACACCTACTATATTTGTTGGTATAATAGAATAATACTTCTACAATGTATACAACACCTTTATTGTACGACTGATCTTGCAATACTAAACTAATAGAAGAGAGTCATAATCAAATATTGGACGAATAAGATGATATATTATTATCATTATTATTAAGTAAACATATAAATGAGGTGCAGATGCTAATATAGAATGTTGCTAAACCAGTATACTACAAAAAGTGCATGGAATAAATAATCCAGACATTGTGACAAAGTAATGGCTTCAGTATAATTAATAACTTTCAAACTGTTATGAGAGCTGGCTGGAGAGTGGATTCTTCAGAAGAACTTATCGATTAGGATCTATCATATGTCATCTTATTTGTTACTAATATTTGATTATTATTATTCGACGTGTAAACCACGTGCAGTTACTGTGACCTTCTGGCACTTCTTACTCAATTTTGTTCCTGAAGAAGCCACTTACAGTAGTGGCGAAGCGTCGAGTTTTAGTAAGTTTTGTATATACCTATATGTTTGTATTTTTCTTAATTTTACTGCTTTTGTTTTATTTTTTTTTTTGTATTGTCTTTACTATCACGAGATCAAATCCCAGAAACCCTCATAACAGAGACTCCGACCGTGGAAATCTTCGATATCATTTAACGTAATAAATTAGTAACGAATATATTAGTCGAAATTAGGAGAACATATGTTAGTAAAAGGATATGGTTTTTATGAAATGTTTATCATAATTTGTTGAAAATGTAAATTGTAAACTACAAGTAAGTCGCTCTAATTGAAAACATAAACAAAATTTTTGAAAAATTAATTAAATTCAGATTAAAATCTTTCTTTGGAAAAAAATGGCTTTAAGAAAGGTTGGATATAAACAAATTGCTAGATAACATTAATACTTTAAATGTAAGCAGTTTATGTAACTAAATTATTGTTGACAGTTTTTCTTTTTCTGTCATCCAAACAGAAAACGTAATTACGAATAAAAAGAAATATTGTAGTTGTTAATTTATTTAGTTTATTAACACTGATATATGTAGATTTTATACTCACTTATTTTAGAAATGAATTTCGAAAATATATTCCAAAAATTATCATCTCTCATACAAATATCAAGTTTGCGATTATTATCTATGGTTAAAGCACAGTAAACAAAGTTAATACTGTGGATGAAAATTAGAACTCTACTTGTATATGTGTACATTGCGACTAACGTGTACATGAGTTAAACTGTTGATCATATATAAATTATTCTTCTATTATATTCCATTGACCTATTGTAAAGTGTCAATAATGAGGACGTTGCAATAATGGTCAGTGATTATGTATACATAATTTTATATCAATTTATAGTAAATGTCATGTTTTCACAAGATGTTCGCCAATTATCGTGTTCATCAACGTGCGCAGGTTGATTGATGGGTTTTCCACGTAAACGAAAGCCTTTTTTAGTTTGACGGCATATTAACAGTATGCTTTTGTAAAATTAAGCGCTGTAGAAAATTGTAATACGTAACATTGTAATAACATTATGTACAAATTGTTTTACTTTGGAATGCATCTTTGACAAAACTAATTTGAAAGTTCTACGTGTTATACGTGACGAAACCAGTTTAGTTTAACTTTTAATTTTGTAACTGTAGCAATCTATGTTATTCTCTATATATTCATCTTAACATCCACCCTCTACATTTTTTTTTCCGACGAATATCTGAAATTCCCAGTATTTTTTTATATAACTTAATTAACCTTATTGCCAACGTTACATACTTACAGAAGATTCACTGACGAAATAGAATGAATGCTATTTGCGATCATTATACTTTCTAATTAGAGCTAATTTTTTAAAATTACTAGATAAATTAGTTCGCAATTTAATATCCATCTATATCAGGCAATTATGTATCCAGCATTACTGAAGTACTTTTTTACCATGTGTAGGTTTTCGCTTTTATTAAAGTTTGGGACTGCTTTATGTGTTTGCTTTGATTCTTACCTCTTGAAATTCTAATTCTTCCATGTCTTGGCTGTGATGATATTGTTTTATTTCATCTTTTACGATTTACTCCAATACGAACAATAATTTACTCGGCTATTTGCTAATACCTATGAATTTTCGCTTGTAAATTATCAATAACCTCATCTCAGAGTTTACTATTACCATTTAATTTATTTAAGATCGGTGTCAGTATTCCATTTATTCCTTGAATATGTTCATTCGCTCGTGGAATTCTATATAGTAGATATGAATACATATCTGATATTTCGAAGTTTTATGAAATGTCCAATTTCTTTGTGTGCCTCCTCTATGAAATACTTATTGAATCTATCTGAGTAATAGGTTTTTAAATGTTTCATCGATCTCGTTTTGGGATACTATACGACGACTTACCTTTGTCTTTGTTGATGAACGTAGGCGTTTGCGATAATACCGAATATATGTTTTGACTTTACATACAAACATTACATTTGTTGTATAAAATTGTGTATGTTAAATAGTTTCATGGCTTTATAGGTGATGTATAAAATTATATCTCAATATGGTGACTTGAAAGGTATAGAATGCTAGGAAAGAGTGCCATATTTTCTCCTCGAAGCTTCGCTTCCACTTTATCAGTCCGCCTATTTATCGCTACAAAACTGTATACAACACCTAATCTGTAAGAATGTATTTATGTCATTTGCCTTCAACGTTCAGGTTAAAGAAGAAACATTAATGTAATTCGCTCCATTTGTTAAATACAACAATAAGCGCTTATGTCCTAGCGTTACGGTATTTCTTACATTTCCTGTTTTTGATTTTAACGCATCGAGATTGTGCAAAATATTACGACATACTTTATTTTTTAAATAAATACAGAAAAATCGTACATATATTTATAATATACAGGCTGATAGGTGAGAATGGCCTATTAAAAGTATTATACAAACGGAACGGAATTGTAAGTACAACAAAATTTTGCTGTTGGATCTGGTTGAATATGAACTATCACGTGAAAACACTTTTATAAATATCAAATATCAAATAACTTCGATTTTTTAAATAGCATGCAATAAAATAAATTACAAATTTAACTTCTACGATAAATTTTACACATATTTGATGTATCATACCCTATACCTAAATACCATTCCTTCTGAGTTATTCGCAATTAAAGAAAAAAAGTGACAGATACCGATCTTACATACTTTATAGCAGGGCTGTCCAACATGAGGCCCGCCAATTAAATGAAACAAAAATTATCGAAAAATTCGAAACAGTCTCAGTGTCGCATCAAACAATTGTAAAACCACCCGGTCATGGTCCACCTGACCATATTAATCAATATGTATCCAAAAAACTGCATAACACGGTTGAAAAATGTAAATATTTTTCGCTATGCCTGGATGAAAGCACTGATCTGTCCGACATTAGCCAGCTTGTAATTTTTATCAGAACTATTCAAAACAACTTCCGTGTAGCTGAAGAGATGCTTGATGTTATTCCTCTCCATGGTACAACCAAATGTACGGATATTTTTGAAGCTGTAAATAAGGTGATTTCAGACTACGGGAGATTCGATAAATGTTCCTGTATTGTCACTGATGGAGCCAGAGCTATGGTAGGAACTGAAATTGGATTTGCAGGACTCTTAAAACAAAACAACATTAACTGTCCTGTGATACACTGTATTGTTCACCAAGAGGTCCTGTGTGGAAAATCCTTACGTCAAATGAATGTCATGAAAGTGGTTGTTAAAATAACCAAGATGATTCGAGGGAGCAATCGTGTTTTGACTTACAGAAAGTTTCGTGATTTTTTAGCCGAAGTAGATGCTACATATGGGGACTTGTTACTTCACACCGATATTCGTTGGTTAAGCGCCGGAAACTGCAACTATTTTTCACTTTACGCAAGGAGATACCTATTTTTCTTAAAGATGAAGTTAAGTCTAACACTACGAAACTGGAAAATCAATGGTAGATGCACAACTTTTAGCAGACCTTGCATTTTTAACAGACCTAACATCTCACCTTAACGAACTGAATTTGAAGCTACAAGGAAAACAGCAGAATGTTGCCAACTTATTGGGACACATAAAAGGATTTAAGAGTAAAATTAAGCTTTTCAAGTCTTCATTAGAAAACGATGCTTTTTCATTTTTTCCAAGTTGTAAAGAGCATTTTGAAGAAATGAGGGATTTGAAGGAAATTTCAAATTTACCTCACATAAAATACATTGACACAATTGCAGAAGAATTCGAAAATCGATTTAGCGACTTAAAAAAAATGAAAGAGATTTCAGTTTCTACTCAGTCCCTTACAATTTCAATTGAGAATGTAAGCAGAGCAGATCTTCAACTGGAATTGTGTCAAATCCTTTTTATCAAGGAAGAACTGAAACTGGATTGGACTTTTTCAAGTTGCTGCAAGAAGAACGATACCCCAAGTTGCCTAACTTAGGACTTATACTGGGCTCAATACTGGGAAGCAGATATCTCTGCGAAAGCAACTTTTCCAACATGAAATTTATAAAGTCAAAATATAGATGTTCCCTCTCTGATAAGTCACTTACTGATGCATTAGTTAGTGAAAACCAACGTCCTCAAACTTCCTACTAATTTTTTTGTAACTTGATATTTTTTGAATAACTTAAAATAATAATACAAACGCGTTTGTTCTTTGTATACCATACCTATTAAAACTCACTGATGAAGTTGCATATACGAAGTATTTTATAATGCGGCCCTCCAAACCACAGTTTTTTAGTTGGACAGTCCTGCTTTATAGTGATATTACGTCACGTGTAGGTGTAAAAGAGACGAATGAAATTTTGCATACATTGTGTAGCTACACAACATTTGAAGTTCTTTTGTGTAGCATTATACAGGGTGTTTTAAAACTTAGTTGCTTATAAAGAAGTTCAATTTTTGGAAAGTAGATTTTTTTAAATGGGAAGGTATATATTTTCTGAGTTATTTTGACTCTACAAAAGTTTCTCTTTTAATCCGTATTAGGTGTTCCTATACCTAAAATGGAAGGTGAATAAGTTATAACGATTTAATTAGCCTCCGTACCTAAAATGCTCAGATATGTCAATTCACTGAAGCAAGGGTGCTTAGCTCATTTGTTTTACATACTTACTTGCAACTTAATTTGACGTCTGTCATTTTGTTAATCGTATTTTCGTAAATTCTTCCCATTGAATTATGAAACTAAGGGATTCTTTAGGCAAATTACACCAGATGCTATTCGAAGAGCAACAATTATAGGAATACGTCTCCGAATGTATGTAGAATACTTCAATAGAAACGGTTGACATATCGAACCGTTTAGATAACTTATTTATTTATGTTATTATTATTGTTGTTCTTATAATTTTTCTACTGTACCTTTTATATTATTTTTTTTACTATTTTAATTTTACCTAATTTGTTATTTAGACCTTTGATGCAAATTTGCTTTGTGTTGATTATTCAAATACCGTTTCGTGGGAGTATCTAGAACAATTCTTAGATAATCTAAATTTTTTACTCATATTGTTCTTCGCCATTGTTCTACGAACATATCGGTTGCTAAAACTTTTTATATCTTAAAAATTCTTGCTGTTCATTAGTTAAATGTTAGTATCTTTCACTAAACGTTCGATAGATTTATTTTGCTATTTGATTACATTCACTTTGCATAATAAATAAATTCATGATTACTTGATTTGGTCTATTCTCTATTATAACACCACATTTCCTACTGAGAAAAATATATTGTGCAGAAGCGAAAACAATGTTATTACAGATAAAATAAAAATTGTAAAAAAACACTAAAATTACAATGAGGTTTGTAACAAATACAATAATTTTTGGTGGTTGTAAAGTAAATCCTCGCATTTTTACCCTAATTATTGTACTGCTGCAGATCTATTTCTCTCAGTGTACATAGGTACACGAGAACAACTAACTAAAATGACCGACGTCAAAATAAATGGCAAGTAAGTATGTAAAACAAACAAGCTAAACACCCTTGTGTCAGTAAATTGACATACATATCATTTTCGGTTCGGAGACTAATTAAATCGTTATAACTTATTCACCTTCCATTTTTAGGTATAGGAACATCTAGTACGGATTAGATTATCCAATAAAATATATAGCTTTCCATTAAAAAAATCCACTTTCCGCAGATTGAACTTATTTATAAGCAACTATAAGTTTTCAAATACCTTGTATAATGTTACAGAGAAGAACTTCAAATGTTGTGTAACTACACAATATCAGCTGTGCGTATGCAAAATTTCATTTGTCCCTTTTACTCCTACGTGACGTAATATCACTAATATCACACACAGTAAGATCGGTATCCGTCACTTATTTTCTTTAATTGCGAATAACTAATAAGAAGAAATAGTATTTAGGTATAGGGTATGGTACATGAAATATGTGTAAAATTTTTGGTAGAAGCTAAATTTGTAATTTATTTTATAGCATGTTATTTAAACAATCGAAGTTGATGTCCACTTCCGGTTAACCGGAAGTGATATTTATTCTAGAATATTTTCACGTGATAGTTCATATTCAACCATATCCAACTGCAAAATTTTGTTTTAAAATTTCGTTCCGTTTGTACTACTAATACTTTTAATAGGCCATTCTCACCAATCACCCTGTATAATAATCATGATTATAATGCTTTTGTAAAATAGGTAGGTAATGGTTTTCTGCGTAGTTTCTGCAGGATCCTGTTAAAAATACCTCAGTTCACGATCGTAGTAGTAATAACGGATTCAAATATTCGTTTTTCATGTACATACATACATACTAGTCTAAGAGCCCTGGCTACATGTCGGTCGACATGAAAAGGTGCACGAAAAGTCTCACCTGAAAAAGGTAGTATTAGCAACGACAAATAGATAGTGCAATCGTCAGAAGAAGAGAGAAAGACGATCGATGCTACTGAGCGTGCCGACAGCTTCTAACAGTCCTTTCTCTTCCATTTACCCTTCTGACAATTGTTTTCCTATTTTCTATCATTATTTACTATTTGTACAAACAAGTTCCATCCATGCACCTTTTCGGTTTTTCAGAAATGAAAATTGACAGTTTTCACCGCCCTCACACGCCCACATCTTTCAGAGCGCCTTCCGACGATTGCACTATCTATTTGCCGTTGCTAATACTACCTTTTTCAGGTGAGACTTTCCGCGCGCCTTATTTCATTAAATACCGACCTACATACCGCATCACCAAAACCTTTTTTTTGGTCGAGAAACAACGTTCTAATTAGTGATACTTTTATACTCAATTCTAAAACATTTCCCCATTTCGAGGTGATAAGGTATTATAATTTATATACTTAACTTTATAAGACCGGAAATCAAATTAATATATCATATAAAATAGGCGCAAACCCCGACTTAAATTGAAACAAAAATATTTGGTTCGTCTACTGGAACAGGTGCGATTCATTGTTATTCATCTTGCCAGCTCGTTTGTCTGTTGCTTTTTATATGTACTACTTATTAACGTGCTGCTAGCAATGTATAGTCTTACTGCAATAAGATGAAAAACATTTATATGGTTCTAATTATATTTTAACTTTCAAATTAATTGCCGGTTGTAGTATACAATATACAACAAATCACATTTTCAATTGTCAATTTCGGGTGGAAAGTTGGCCAATTAGATTAGCCATGCAATCTTAAAATTGGAATCCTACAATACAATAGGCAGGTTGTTAATTAATAACTACTTAGTTGACGCAACTATAAAGTAAACTTATTCAATTGTGCATTATGAAGAAGCATGAATCTCTAAATCAGTATAAATTGATCTAAGTTTCCAATGTTAGAAATAAATATAAGATTATTTAATTACATGCCATAAATATTTTGATATCAAAAGTATGAAATAATCTTACATTATGTAAATATAAAGAAAATTGACATTTTTATATTTGTATAGTAATATATCTCATAATATAAAAACAATATTAACTTTTGTATGCTTCATAAATAGTTTAAAAGTACTCAGCTGTACCCCTTAATTAATAGGTATTATCATATTTGTCAGCTCTTGTTACGAGAAAAAAAAATGATTATTTTTCTATAAAAAGTAATTTTTATACATAATTTAAATTTAAAATAGAGATGTATATACTGTTTTAATACAATTTACGTTCAACCTACAGCAAATAATACAAAAATGTTGGTATTCAAATAATTTTCCTTTAAATGGGAAGATAACCTATGCCAGATAATTTGGAATCAACCAGTTATTTTTACAAAATTTTATGACACTTTGAGTCAGTTTTAATGCCCAACACTGTAAATTAATAGGTGATAGATGCTGTGTATGATGCGTAATAGTATTGCTAGTTAATAAAAATATAAATTAAAGACTATTTTTATGGATTTGACATTATCAGCCTAGTCGGTAATGTCGAATCTACGAAAATAATCTTTCTTATATTACATAAAACATTCATACAAGGGGGTATTTCAGTCACTAGTTATATGATTTTAATAAGTATTAACTGATTATACAGTAAACAAATGGCATTGCAAGACTTATCCGCTTGTATACGCGTTGCAGATTGCTTCTGATGCACTAACATAAATTTTCATGAATAATGTATATTTGTATCAAGCGCATCGAAACGGTGTATAACTGTATACAGTAGAAACTTGAAATAACATGATTAATTTAAGTTGCACTTCCTTTGTGTTTATAATAAAATTTATGTAAAATGGGAACGTGGTACGGCATTAGTAGACTTTTGTTAGGAAGTGTGATAGCATAGTTATCACAACACCAAAAATACATTTTAATTGAATTTTTTGTTATAAAACTAGATGTTATCACCACTATTTCCTTGAAATACATAGCAAGAGTTAAAGTGGTAGTTCGATAAGAAATACAGCATAGAAGCCATTGCCGCTGCACCCACCATAGATAAAAAATGCTGTTGGAAAAAGTTGTATCGTTATAATAGTGTACTGCAGTGCTCAAAATCAAAATCAAATAAGCAATATATATTAAACACTTTACACTTTGAATTTGAAACCCACCCTCCGCTATTCAATTTCGAATTTGCTCGACTTCGGTCCTTTACTTTCTTTCCAGGAATTGAACTGTATTCAACTGGATAACCAAGTACTCTTTTCAGTATTTTAATCTTTTCTTCTTTTCTTTTCTCCTTTTTCCTTTATTATTTTTCAACCTTTTCAAATCTTTTTTCTTCTATCTTCTCTGATCTCTCATTTACTTTTTTAATCTTCAAATCAATTTGTTCCTTCTTCTTTTTTTCCTGACCTCCTATTTTTTAAAACTATTTCTAAATATCAGTAGCGTTGTGATTGTTTATGTGTAATTTTAACAATTCAATTCATCCCAAATTTACAGTGTTTAATATACATATTACTTTAACGAATATTGATGGAAATGATCGAAATCATATAATATGACAGTACCTACATTCGAAATATATAAGTATTTACGTTTCTTATACAGTAGACATAATACATATGTGCAGTTTATACAAAACTGACACGTGTTTGTCCAGCTAGATCCACACAGATATGTATTACATTTACAATTTTCGTCGTGTGAAAATCTAGTCAATGTAAAAAAGAGAAAAAAGAAAAAAAGAATTTCGAAATAGTTTAGAGAAAGAGATCTATAGGTCGGCATTCAATGAATAAGCCTCCTTTTATCCACGATATTTTTCAAATGTAGGTATATATTGTAATGCAGCGTTTCTCAATCTTTTTGATAAGTGGAACCCTTTTTAGTAGTCACTTTTATTGTGGAACCCCTGATTTGTTTCAATAGTATGCTTTTAATGTAGGTAACATTCTGTAAATATAGTATATGCAACAAAAATGACAATTATTTCAAAAAATATTTATTTCCTTCAAGAAGTAATTCAAAATTAACACAAAAGTTCTTAAAACAACTTAAATTTACATTTACAAGACTTTTAAATTTTAATTTTAATGGGATGAGTGATATTGCTTTTTATTATCACAAATATACTTAGGTAATATTAGGTTTAATTGATAAAATTTGAATTCTTATGTCAGGTTCGGCATTAAGTCTGTTCCGGTATTTAGTTTTTGTTGACAAATAAGCTGAGAACCCCGTTTCGCACATACCGGTTGATTTCAGATATAGGATAAATAACGGCGGAAGGGGCAAGGGGTACGAAGAAGTTGGATCGCGTATGAGTCTATCACAGCGCTGTAGACTAGATGAGACTAGACTGTGATAGTGAGACTCGTACGCGCCCCCACTTCTTCGTACCCCTTGCCCTATATCTGAAATCAACCGGTGTATGTGGTTACAAATGGTAAAAGCACCAACACGGCCTTTTGCGACAATTGAGGATATTCATCTTTTATACTGCACCAGAATTCCGTTAATGGCATTAATTTAAATTTATTTTGCAATGATGAATCAGATGTCATTTCAATAAAAGTTTCGTATTGTTCCGTTGACATGGCCGAAGGTCGTGCAGTGAAAATACATGGGTTTTAATCCACAATTCATTTTGATATTTAATCTGCTGTTCATTTGGGAAATATTTATTAAAAGCTTCACTAATCCTTTCAGATGTTGAATAATTTCTTCAATAAATGTCTCTGCCATTTCAACCCCTTCTTCTTCTAAAAAGCCTTTTATTGTTGGAAAACAATCAAACTCGACGGAGCTCATACAAATTGTCCAAAATTCTATTTTTTTCTTGAAAGCAAGAATTTTTTCGTGGACAATAAATACATTTACTTGTTTACCCTGAAGGATTAAATTAAATTTATTTATCTTTGTAAAAATGTCGCTTAAATAGGCAATTTTAAGTAACCAATTTCTATCAAATAATCGACCTTTCAATTCAAAATTGTGTTCTAAAAAAAAGCACGCACCCCGTCCCTTAACTCAAGAAAACGGTTTAGTATCTTTCCTTGAGATAACCATCTGACTTCAGTAGTATAAATGATAAGAAAAATTGAATTTTATTTTCCACTAAAAATAGAGGCTTAAATAAAAAAAAATATCTCAGGCTTCGTAGATACTTGATCTACAGCGCGTAGAAAATAAGACACGAAAGCTTATTTTACGTAAAAAAAAAACCGAGGTGAAAATTCCAAAATATCAGAACAATACAGAAAGATGTTTTACAAAAATTAAGTATAATTTATTAACTTCAAAAAGAACTTTCCATAAAAAGATATTTTACAATATTTTATTGTTTGTGAAAATCGCCACAAGTTAGTTTATTTTCTTAAAATTCTCTAATTTATGAGAAAATTTTCAATTTTAACTGAAATTTGAACTTGGCGCAAATTTTTAATTACAAGATAACTTATTTTATAGAACAAATATTTTTACTTTTAAAAAATATTGTTACCCCGAGTCTCGTTTTGCCATGCGAGTGAAGAGCACGTGTTATTCGTGGCTTGTGTCTTCTCTTGGCATTTCTGTTAATTTTGTTAGTTTTTAATAGTGTTATCCCCACATTAATTAGAAGATGCATAGAAGGTCATTAAAGTTTAGTTTCATTTTATTATTATTCATAAGGTTATACTTTTGTTTTTTCTTATCATTTGGACTTTGACCCCTGGGGGTTATTCTCGAATCTGACTTGTCAATTTTTTCAATAATTCCTATTCTGGAGCTGACTTTCTCATTTTTCGTAACGAGTTATCGAGAGTGAGCTTTGGGAGTGCCCACTGTTTCGAGAATAACCCCCTTCTTCATCGTTGTGTTGCAGTGCCGTGTGCACCTACGTGCGCGTGCACTTGTGGGGGAAGTGTACATCGGCGACGGGCGGTCTGTCTGACCGTCAGTTGCGGGATGTCTTGTAATACATCTACGGATGTTTTATTGGGCACTTCTACTGCCGGAGGTGACCTATTCCAATCAAATGATCGTACTGTTGATGATTTAACTATGAATAACAATAACTCAACACAGTATTTTGCGAATGTTCTTAAAAGTGGAGCTGGTGCTAAATTTTCGTTTCCTGAAAGAGACCAAGCGGTGATTTTCGATGCCATAGAAAATACGTTTAAAAACGATTATATAATCGCTGTTGGGGAACTAGTTCAACCTCAAAATATAATTTTCGCTTCTCGTGTTTCCAACAATAGAATATGTATTTATTTATCCTCGAAGGAATTCTTCATGAATACGCATGGAGGCATAAAATTAAATGATTCTATCATTCCAGCTCGTAGACTAGTATCTCCCGCTAAGCGTATTATTCTTTCAAATGTTTCCCTATCCTTACCCCATGAGATTTTGGAAAAGAATTAAAGCAGATAGGACTTCAAGTTGTTTCTCCCGTTAGATTTATCGGAGCAGGTATCCCAAAAGAGGGGTATAAACATATATTTAGTTTTCGTCGACATGTTTATGTAGTGTTCCAGGAACACGAAAGATTGCCCGATTCCCTGGTTATTCAATTTCGAGGCAATGCGTTTAGGGTATTCCTAACGACAGACGAAATCAGATGCTTTCAATGTAAGAGGATAGGACACGTTGCGTCGAAATGTCCTTCAAATAATGACAATTCTGTAGTGGTTGAGACGGTCGAGGCAAGTTCGGTGCCATTGCCCGATAGTCCGTGTCCTTCGTCCCCGGAAAAAGAGGAGGAAAGGCAGGTGGGTTCTTTAGACAAAAATATGGATTCGTTAGATACACTTCCAAAAAGCGTCAGGCAGAACCGTCCACTCCCACAGATTCAGAGCCAACCTCGTTGCTAATACAGGAATATTCTCAAGGCGTCAATCAAATTGTGGCTGAGGGCGATGTTCCGTATTCCGAGTTTAAGGATATTTTCATTGACAGAGTAGAGGTTATTATCAGAATTTTTGTAAACTTTTAGAAGAGGCGAAAGGTAAACAGGATGCGTTGGCGGTGGCCAAATCGTATACTAATAATATCAATTCTTTGGTAGAGCTGCTTATTAGAATCGTACGAGTAGTTAAAACAAACAATCTTAAGTCACGGATCAAGCGTCTTATTAAAAAAGTTAAAACAGGGCTGGACCCTGATGCATATCAAGAAATTATGTCTCAAGATGACATTGGGAGTATATCATCCCAGGGTAATTGCTCTGACAGGTCTGAAGGTTAATCATTACTACTACATTTAACCTTTTGTTTTTTTTTTCTTGACTATGTATAATACTTATTTTTCTTTTTTTTACACGTAAGTATTATTTTTATTTGCATACATTCTCATGGCTATCCAAAAACTTAATATTATTCAATGGAATGCACAGTCAGCTAAGGCCAAAGGTGCTAATTTAGAGAAACTCATTACAGATTATAATGCGGATGTCGTTATGCTTTGCGAAACCTGGTATAAACGTTTAGATTCAATTAATTTTAAAAGTTTTAATGTGTATAGGAATGACCGTGAGGACGGGTACGGCGGAACAGCCATTTTAGTCAACAAATTAATAAGAACCAAGCCAATTTCATTCACATGTAGGCCGCAGAATGTGAATATAACTGGAGTTTATCTTCCGCAACTTAACATATCAATGGTGTGTGTCTATAGACCGGTGCACGCGCCAATGAGTTATCAAGACTATGTCAGAGTGTTAACTCAAATTAATACTCCACTTATAATAGGTGGTGATTTCAATGCTCACCATTCAGCTCTGGGCTCCTCTAAAACGGATAATGACTGTAATTTACTACTCAAGGCCATCGAAGATCACGAACTTATATTTCTTAATGATGGTAGTCCAACTAAATTCAATAGGCCCAATCAATGCGTATCGACTATTGATGTTTCCCTGGTTTCATCCACAATAGCTCATAATTTCGACTGGAGGGTTGCTGACGATACTTATTCTTCGGATCACTTTCCTATACACATTACGATGTGTCTGAGTGTATCGGATATAACCACCATCTTTCCTACCACGAAATGGAAGGTGGAAGTTGGAAATCTTGGTTTATTCACAGAGTATTGTAAGCATCATTTCCCGGAAGATATTCAAGATCTCACTGCGGAAGAAAAATTAGCGTTCCTCTATGCATTTTTAACTCAAGCCGCTGATAATTGTTTTAAAAGGAAAACACTGTTTATATTGCGTGGGAAGTCACCTCCACCTTAGTGGGACGATGGATGCACGAAAGTGGTCGAGGCGAGGAAATTGTTCTTGAGCCAATATAAAAGGGTTCCCACATTCGAAAATTATATTAAATCTCAAGAATCTATCGCATACAGCAAGCGATACCTTAAGAAAAAGAAGAGGGAAAGTTGGATCAATTTCTGTAATGGCCTAAACAAAAACACTCCCTGTTCACAAATTTGGCGTTCCATTAAAAAGTTTCACAGAATTCCCGCTCAGAGTCCATCACAGATAGACGAGCAAGCCGCAGACGCTCTCTTAAACTCGATTGCTCCTTTAATGGAAGTAAATAGAAGACCTTTTGTCAATCGATTAAATTCAGAGGAACCTTTAGATAAGCGTTTCTCGTTAGATGAACTAAACTTAGCATTAAACGTATCCAAGAATACTGCTCCGGGTTTTGATAATATTTTTTATACGATGCTTACACATTCGCCTTTACTAGTTCGCAAATTCATGCTTTCTATTTTTAACGCATTGTGGAGAGATGGTGTAGAACTAAACGAACTGAAAAAAGTGGTAATTATACCTATTCCAAAACCAAATTCTGAGTCTTTCCGTCCGATCTCGTTGCTATCATGCATATTAAAAACTTACGAACGAATGATCAAAGGTCGTTTAGAATGGTGGGTACAAAATAATAATATTCTCCCCAGTAATCGGTATGGTTTCCGCAGACAAATGAGCACCATCGATGCCGTAACAGAGCTGGTCACCGAAATACAGTTAGGCCTGTCGAGAAATTTAGACGTAGGAGTAATTTTCCTAGACCTCAAAAATGCATACAATACAGTTAACTTAGATATTCTATTTCAAAAACTTTGTGATTTTGGGATGTCCGACCATATTGCTGATAATATCGTAAATAACTTTAGAGACCGGATGATATACATTAGAACTTACAATAACGTTTTAGTAGGGCCAAGAAGAGTTAGTGTTGGATTAGCTCAAGGTTCTATTTTAAGCCCATTGTTATTCAATATCTATTCAGCGGATTATCACAAAATTATTGATATAGGCGTTAAAACTATTCAGTATGCAGACGATATAGTATGTATTGTTGTTTCAAAGAAATCTTTCACAAACCTCCAAACTAGTCTTTCGCACGTAATGGCACAATCAAATAAATGGCTTTTGGCAAATGTCTGTAGGAAAAACAAATGTCATGTTTTTCTCACGCCATAGAATCCACCCTGGTGAAAACATCCTTTTGCACAACAATCTGATAGCCGTTAAGGATTCTGTTAAGTATTTGGGACTTATTGTAGACAACAAACTTAGCTGGGCTTGCCACATAAATCATGACGTGGTTAAATGTGAGAAGTATATCAACGTCTTGAGAAGTGTTGTAAAAGTCAGATGGGGCGCTGATATCTTTGTAGACAAGTTGTTCTACAATGGGTGTATTAGGCCGCACATGGACTACGGATGTATTTTCTACGGGAACGCTACCAAGAAAAACTTGGACAGATTAAGAGTGCTTCAAAATAAGGCTCTTCGAATTTGTGTGGGGGCCATGAGGTCTACTCCGCAAGAAGCTTTATACGTAAAGGCCCAAGATCCGCCAGTGGTACTACGTCAACAATTCTTGGCTGCAAAGTACGTAGCAAAGCTGAAGATTAAAGATCATAGCACAATTGTTACGAACATTCATCGTCTGTCCATCTTGGATCTAACAACTCTATTTTGGAAGAAGAAAAAATCTCCTTTGCTTGCGGTAGCTTATCGATACATTGAAAGTTTGAGGTACAACATTGGGCACCCGATTTTTCCAGCAATCCACTATGATCAATATATTTGTCCTATACAGATTTTTCAACCTAATTACTCTAGTACCAGTATGACTGATAAAGCTCTACATTCTGAGATGGTGGACAGTCTTCCAAACACCAATATCATCTACACAGATGCCTCTAAATCCGAGAATGGCTGTGGTTGCGCGGTGTATGATGCAAATAACGGAGTTAGTAGATCATACAAGCTAAATAGTTTGTTGAATACATTTTCTGCAGAGGCGAGGGCAATTGTCAAAGGACTTAAGTATATCCGCGAAAGGGGTTTCGCGAATGTCGCAATTTTGTCAGACTCTCAAAGTGTGCTTAATGCCTTGAAGCACAGGAAATGGTTTGCTCAGGAACATCCCGTGTTGCTAGACATCATTACGAGATGTGCGGATTTGAGGCCTTGTGCAGTCGCTGTCAAATTGTTCTGGGTTAAGGGCCATGTAGGAATCATCCCCAACGAGAAAGTAGATGCGTTAGCGAAAACATCAGTAACAGATGGAGAAGTACTGGACCAGATGATCTATGAATCGGAGATTTTAGCGCAGTTTAAGAGGTACTTTTTAAGGGAGAAATGGGAAGATAGATGGCAAACGCACTATAGCCAACGAATGACTCAGTATGCAGAGATTCACCCGTCCATCGTTTATACGCGTTGGCATACAAAAGTTAGAACGTCACGATTTGCGTACTCTACCATAGCGAGAATGAAATTCGGTCATGGCAGTTTCCCTGCACATTTACACAGACTAAAAATCATAGATTCTTGTGCCTGTGCATGTGGCTATGAAGTTGCCGATTTAAATCACCTCATTTTGTCTTGTGAGAGGTTTGGAAGAGAAAGGTACAGATTTTTTACGAAACTGATAGATTTTAGAGTACCATTACCAACTTCAGTGGTACTTCTGCTCAGGAGCAATGATGCAAGAATATACAGTTCATTGATAGGGTTTATGAAAGATTGCGATATTAAGGTTTAAAAGAGATGTGCACTGATTAATTCAAATGTGGCAAATGGGCTTAGATCCCTCAACGCCAAGAAAAAAAAAATATTGTTACCTTTACAAAATACATTCTAAAAGTTTACTTAATACCTAATACCTAATTTACACTCTTAAATTTTAAACAATATTTTACATTTACGGGTTTATTCATGGTATACAGAGTTACCTTAAAATCATTGATTACATTACCAGCTACTTTTTGCTCGTTAAAATCTCCCTAACTGGATAGTTTTCTTCGTCTTGAGTGTTAATTTAATAGTGTGATTTTGTTACAATGTTTAAATGTGTTTTTGTTCAATTTCATAAGAAAAATGAATGAATTAAAATCATTATTCTCATGTTTACGATCGTGTTGATGTTACGCAGTTAAAGGTAATTTATTTTTAATTTGGAAAGACACAGATCAGATAGCAAGATATAATTTTGTAAACATTCTATTAATTTAATGTTTTTAATCTTTTTTCAGTTATCTACTATGTGGACACACATCTGTCAAGCGATAATTAGGATTGAGGATCAGAAGTTGACAGAATAACATTACAATATATACACTAATCAAACCAGACTTATTCATTGAATACCGACTTATAGATCGCATCCCCTAAACCATTTTTCTAGGATTTTATTTCCTTTTTGTTAACTAGGTTTTGGTAGAAATATTACCCATTCATTACTCAATAAATAAATATATACACATATGACTATATACAGCTACCCGCGAAAGTATTCGTCCAGGTAAAAAAATCGCTTGTTTTACAAATAGAAGATGAAAAACAATTTCGTTCGCCACAAATCGATCACTAACGACCAGAACAGCTTAAATGTGGAATATTTCTCTAATAAGTTAATTATGAACAAAGTTACAAGCATTGAAGTAGGCATGGAAAAATGCATTCCTTTGTGGTGAAAGTTTAGTTAAATTTGTGTCACTAAAAGAAATAATATGATTTGTTCATCCAAAATTTCAATTGATTATCTGCAGCGGTTCCAAAGTTATGAATTTTTTACTTTACGAAATAGAAACGAAAATCGCGTGCGAATCCTCTGTAACGCGAGTCGCATGGTATTTATTCAAAAATATTTTCACGTGATAGTTCATATTCAACCATATCCAACTGCAAAATTTTGGTTTAAAACTTCGTTCTGCTTGTATATTTTAATAGGCCATTCTTACCAATCACCCTGTATATGGTGATACTTTTCTAGTTAACTTTAAAATATTTCTCCATTTCGCGGTTAAGTATAACTTACTGTAATCTATGTACTACACTTTATAGCATCACCAAGCAAATAGATATAGGGTGGTTTCCAACCTTAACGTGTTTTGCGAGCACTAGTTAATCGATTCTCTAGAATGAAAGGGCCGTTATAAACTTGAGTATTCATTCCTCATGACAAATTTTAGTGTTCTAGATATTACTTTCAAATCAAGAATACACAGAACATTTTAAAATAACATCACAGCAAGTGATCCATTTTCCGGGAAACACATTATGTAGATGTCGCCGCATTTCCCACAAAAAATGTAGCAGAGCACCATCTTGGAGAAACTACGGAACTTGTCTAACATCGAGACTAACATCTTTGAGGAGTTTCGGGAAATTATCGCGCAAAAATGGTAAATAGCGAGCACCACCGCTAAATCGAGTTGGTTGAACTGTCCAAGTTGTTAAGTTGTCCAAGTAAAAATGATAAGCAAGCGACATTTCAAATTCTATTAGGAGACTTGTTAAATCAAAAGTTTGTGTATGTAAAGTTGAAGGTTTATTGAGCGATGTTTAGTATTTAATGGGACAGATAATGTAGACATCAACATATCAGTAGATCTCTAGTAGTTTATTATTACTGCAGCCTCCTAAAGTAACAAATTAACGCTAGTTTATGCTGTAATAATAACGCAATAATAGGGATTCGAACATATTGCCATTGTTAACGGAAACTTGTGATTCGAAAACAGTAATACATATATTGTATTCCGGCGTTTCCACCTTTTTGGAGGTAGAGCTGGGAAATCGATAATGATAATGATAATATAACTGACAAGGAAACACAGGCGTGGTGGTGACCGATTTAAATGAAATTTGGTGGGTTTGTAGACTGATGCAGTGTAAGAACAACGGTAACTTCCATAGATGCTAAATCGCTCGTTTTCGGGGGTGGGGGCGACCAAGAGCCAACGCTACCTACCGCTATTTGCTTTAATACATATATTTTTTGTTTGGTAAATTGGAAATAAAGGCGTTTATTATTATTATTATTATTATTATTATATCCAAAACTATAAGACATATAAAAAACAGTTAAGACAAATATATAACTGTTTTATGAGTACTAAAAGATAGTGACAATAGTTTGCCTGTTATAGTTCTTGTTTTCCAGAAACAAGACCCATCTCCTATATTTTTTAAAATTTAAAAATTTTTATTTGCTGGAAAAATACACAAAGTTATGCAGAATTCACCCATACATATTAGACATGCTATAAAATAACTCAATTTATAATAAAAACAAGAATATAAGAATTGTGTGAATTGTGTGACTTCAACAAACACTTTTCGACAGCCAAATTGCGACACGTACTCGTACCTAAGATACGAATTCTGTATCTTATTGTTAAAATGAGTTATTTTAGAGCTTGTTTAATATATATCGGTGAATTCTGCATAATTTTGTCTTTTTCCAGCAAATAAAAATTTTAAAATTTTAAAAAAATATAGGGGGTGGCGGTTATTTCTGGAAAATAAGAACCATGACAGGCAAACTATTGGAGCTATCTTTTAGTACTCATAAAAGAGTTATACAGCGTTAGTAAAAAGTCCCGGAACGGTCGAATAATTTTATTTGTAAATTATGATTTCTGAAATTTGGTATGGGGGTATAGTTAATACAAATGCATTTTATGCAATGCAGTTTATATTTTTTTCACTTCCGGTTTAATCGTCATGCAATACGTCCAACTTTTTTTTTTAAACGTAACGCCCTGATTTTTTTAACACTTTTGAATGCAAAATAAAAAACTACGTTCAGGAAGTATTAAGATGTTTATTTTTATTCACAAGAAAACAGTTAAAAAATTAAAAAGTGTCCTAATACAGAAAAATCAAGATATCTGTCTATTCAGGTTGCGATTACAATAGTTGTTCAAAATGCTCTCCATTTACAATTTGACAAAAATGTAAACGGTCAGTAAAATTTCTTATTGAATTTTGTATTTGTCTGGAGTGATGCGATTGGCTTCTTGAACTATTCTCTCTTCCAATTGTTAAAGATTATGGGGACGATTTTTGTACACTTGACATTTCCAGTGATCCCAAAAGAAAAAATCTAATGGCGAGAGATCTGGCGAACGTGCTGGCCATTCGATTGCTCCTCTACGGCCGATCCAACGTTCCGGAAAAATTTCATTCAAATAATCGCGGACATTATAGGCAAAATGGGGCGAGCTCCATCTTGTTGAAACCAAAAATGTGCATTAGGGTGATCACCTATGTTTGCATTTGGAAAGAGGGCCGCAAGTGCTGGAACAACCTCATTTCGCACTAAATTTAAGTAGACGTTGCCAGTTAAATTTCCTCTTATAAAAAATGGTCCTATGATGTTGTTTCCAACAAGACCAGCCCAGACATTCACCTTTTGCGGACGCTGTGTATGGACTTCTTCAATCCAATGCGGATTTTCAATTGACCAGTAGCGACAATTATGTCTGTTCACAGTGCCGTTGAGACAAAACGTTGCCTCATCTGAAAAAATGATGTGATCTAAATCATTAGGCTGCTGCTCGATCAATTCCGTGATTGTTTCGCAAAAATGTAGTCTACGATCTGGATCATCTTCAGTTAATTCATGGACGGGATACATTTTATAGGCTTTCATTCTTGCTGATTTAAGAATCTTATGAGCAGATTTTTGAGAGGTCTCATGAATTTGACCTAATTCTGTTGTGGACTCGTGATGATTTTCTTCCACTGTAAGTAACACATTCAAACTAGTTTCTTCATCTGTTGCTGTTAATGGACGTCCTCTTCTAGGTAAATCCTTCACCTGACGAAAGACTTCAAACTTTTGAATTGTTCGGCATACCGTACTTTTACTAATGTGACCATCCGGATAAACAGTATTAAACAAAATACGAACCTCTTCAAAAGAACGTTGACGATCACCGTACCCACGCATCATTAATATCTCAATTCGTTCTGATTCAGTAAGTTTTACTGCCATTTTCAAATGTGTCAATGTCTAAAATAAGTAAATTTATAGCGATGCAAAAGTTAAAACGCTTTTAAAATTGTCAAATGTGACGGCAAAAAGAATGCAAACACTAAACAACAACTTTTTTCAAAGGTGAACGTAGTTTTTTATTTTGCATTCAAAAGTGTTAAAAAAATCCGTTTAAAAAAAAAGTTGGACGTATTGCCGATTAAACCGGAAGTGAAAAAAAATATAAACTGTATTGCATAAAATGCATTTATATTAACTATACCCCCATACCAAATTTCAGAAATCATAATTTTCAAATAACAAAGTTATTCGACCGTTCCGGGACTTTTTACTAACGCTGTATATTTGTCTTAATTTTTTTTTGATATGTCTTATAGTTTTGGAGATATTAAAGCAAATAGCGGAAGGTAGCGTTGGCTCTTGGTCGCCCTTATTGTGCCCACATGCCGTTTTAGTCCTCTTCACCAGGTTGCACCCCGACAAAGAAGTCCGCAACCTGTTCAAGAGTTAATTTACTTACTCCAGGATCGATCTAATCGATCGACCCTAAAGTATATTCGCCTCTCTCTGTCCGCTGTTGAGTAGTCAGCAAGAAGAGAGACTGGAGTTTCCTTCGCACTCCGTGCGTCTTTCTTCAATGCGCAGTGAACGGTTAGGATGCCTATGAGTAACCTTAGTCTGTCTCTGCTAATAAAAACTACATTGCGAAGTCTTTTCTCATTTGGGCGGATCCCGAGTGTTTTACAGTATCTCACGTCGGCAAGTGCATTCCAATAGGAGCAATGTCTAGCAGTGAGTTTGAATCTGACAAAGATTTTGATGCTGCCATAAGAACTTAAACACGTCGGTTCGAGACCTGTGACTGGTCGTTTGCTGGCACCTCCTACTAGCTTGTCAGCCATTTCATTGCCTCTGATTCCAGAGTGATTTGGCACTCATCTCAGCGTGGTGCTGTGATGTTCCGCCAGTTTTGCGTACATTCTATGGCAACCAAGTACCTACTACCCCGAAATCAAACCTGACAGCCTGTAGTGCTCTTAGTACAGTCTGGCTGTCAGACAAAATTTCTACCGCACCATCTACCTATTTGCGGGCAGTTTAAAATAATAATCTTTTTGTCTAATGGACATTTTCAAAAATTACAAAAGTAGGTACATATGTCTATATTTATTGAAATAATCTTTACTATCCTACATACAAATAAAATAAAACCAAAGCAATACATATTATATTAAAAGAATAAAAAAAATAAAATAAAATAATTGCCAGGAAAGACACAGAACCAACCATGCGTACAATGATTTAAATATTCCTCCGCAGTGTAGTAGTCGTTCAAAAGCAAGTACTTTTTTAAGTCTGTTTTAAATTTATTTTTATATTGCATACTTTTCAAACTATCTGGCAGCTTGTTGTACATGACAATAGCCATATACCTTGGAGAAAGTTCAAAGCGCTTTGTCCGATGAAGTGGTACGGTTAGATCGTTGCGGTTTGCCCTCTGCGGAGATATGTATGGTAATTATTTCGGCTTGGAAGAAGATGGACGGGGAGTTCCTCAAATTAATAATCTCGCCATCCGCTTCTCCATCTCTTCAAATTCCAAATACCGTGCCGTTCAGCGTTTTAGCGGGATGATCTCCGCCTCAATTTGCGAACGAGGACTTTTGCGGTTTTTCTGTTGTAGATGTCTACATTGTATTCCCCGCCGAAACTGAATACGGGCAAGATCTTATTCGTTCTCATGGGCAGTGGTGACGTCTGTTTGATGTAGGTGATGATGCTGGTCTGATCTCGCGTTTTTCCGAAAAAAACACCGAACCAATTACGTTTTACTCTATAGGTTTTTTGGGCTGCTTCGGACCACACTATTTAACTCTTTATAGCAATAATGTAGAGGCATTAAAGGTATAATTATTAACTCACAACCATCAAACGACGAAGTGTGATTTTGACGTTAGACCTTGACAATAAATCTTATTTTCCATGGCACACTGGATAAGTATCGATGAGTGTATCGAAGAGATGAGTTATGTGTGCATTTTTCAAAAAATCGAATTATCTCCTAAACTATCAATTTTATGTATGGGATATGTGAGATATAAAAGATGTAAAATTCAACGCCGAAGGCGACTAAGTAATAAAACATGGGGGTGTCATTTGAAAAATTAAGTTATGGTTCTTCAAAATTTCGAAGAGTTAGCGTGCCATAGTAAAGTAACCACACAATGTAAACAGCCGTTCTCTACGCTAAAACATACTCCAATATGTTGTTTAAGCATATTATGAATTCTAAATTGATATTTGAAAAATCGAGTGTTCTTTGATTTTTTGACTAAATGTCCGCTATAGCAAATTTTTTTAGAAAAAATCGAATAACTACAAAATGGACGAATCAAATTGAAAAAACTAAGGATTTTTATAAAGCTTAAAAATAGGTAAATCCAAATATGTAAAAATATACAGAATGTTTCATTAAAAATAATAAAGTAGATGTGATTTCCGGTATAACCGGAAGCGCTAGAGATCTAATAATATTTTAATTGAAGAGAACATAATCGACTATATACAGGGTGTTAGTAAATAAGTGCGACAAACTTCAGGGGGTGATTCTGCATGCAAAAATAATGACAGTTTTCTATATAGACGTCCGTCCGCAAATGCTTAGTTTCAGAGTTATTTATTTTCAATAAAAGAAAAATTAATTACTTATTAACAATAATTTTATAGCTAACTAAAAGCTTAATAATGATGAGTTGCTATTTTGACACTTCGTTAAAATATTTGTATTTAACAATCCATTGATATTGAATGACGACAGTAGCCTACTAGATAATGTATTAAAGAAATGAAAAATACAAGTTAAGATGTTTTATTTTTTTGCATAAAAACGGCGCCTCACACGAAAAAACGGCAAGAGAGGTTTTTATCACAAATTGAATGGCAAATTCAAAAATGATTTTTAATTTGAAATATCTCAGTGGCGTACCATTTTTTTCTGTAAAAAATTAAGGTCATTACCCGTATGCACGCCAATCATGAATATAAAATTCTTGGTTGGATGTCAAGAAATGCGCAAAAACCATCTCTTAAAACTTACCAAATTTCATTTGCCTATCTCGACCGGTTTCAGAGCAATAAATAAATCGTCAGTTTTTAAGAAAAACTTTAACACCCTATAACTCTGAAACTAAGCATTTGCGGACGGACGTTTATATAGCAAACTGTCATTATTTTTGCATGCAGAATCACCTCCTGAAGTTTGTCGCACTTATTTACTAACACTCGGTATAACTCTGAATTTTCAAACTTATATTTTGGCCAGAACCCCATCAACATATAATGAATCGTCTCGCTGAGACAGCTGTATACAGGGTGGTCCATTTAAAGTGTAACACTGTAATATCTTCGAAACAATTAGTGTTATGAAGAAAAGTATTAGACAAAAGTTTAACTATATGAAGGGGCTCGTTCGATGGCATTACTGTTGTCACTATAAAGAAAGACAAAAAAGTCATAACAAGGTCAACTCTTTTTAAGAATCGCTATATTTATTTTAAGTATTCAATACCGACTTGTTGTATATGACACGGAACCAACAACACCAGAAAACATGTAGCAGAGAATAAGACATGCATATGCAGATATTTCTGAAGACATGTTACTGCATGTGCATAGAGATTTTTCTGCGCACATATAAAAGTGCATTGAGGCTGGCGGCTGCCAATTTGAACATTGAATTCGATAGCCGTCTGCTTTCTTTCACTGTTTACCGTATGTAAACAATTTGTAGCTACTATTAACATTTATTTTCTACTTTTACATTTAACAAACAAAAAAAACATTTTAATAATAATAGTAAGTGCATTTTATTATGTCCTCATTTTTTCGAAATATCTCGATTAATTTAACGGGTCGATGGCCGCAGTGGTTAGGCGGCTGACTATCGTTGTGAGAGGACGATAGGTGCCGGGGTTCAATTCTCTGGAGGGACGGTGACATTTTTTCAGAGAGTTTAATCCCGGATCGACCTGCCATTCGCTGTTGGGAGCAAAGTGATTAACAGCGCGGCATCATAAAAGGCGATATGATGCTGTCACAAAGCCATTTAAACACAACTTACACACACTAAACTACACCGGAAGAGTTGCAGTGATAGCCAGACAAGTAATACAGCTTACGGAGTCACTGCGACTAAGCACCCACCACACATTAAAAAAAAAAATTTGAGGTCATATGCTGTTTACTATTTTTCTATTCACAATTTATTGCTCTTGTAGAATTAGATTAAAAAATACTATATCCTATTTGAAAAAAAAGAGTTGACCTTGCTATGACTTTCGTGTCTTTCTTTACAGTGATAACAGTAGCGCCATCGAACGAGCTCCTTCATATAGTTAAACTTTTGTCTAATACTTTTCTTCATAACACTAATTGTTTGGAAGATATTGCAGTGTTACACTTTAAATGGACCACCCTGTATACATTTAATTTTATATATCTTGATATCCGAGTAATATGTACTACATATAATATATCTCGAGTAATGAATATAAAACTTTCGTATGAGGACTTTCTAATTTGCTCGGGAAGACAAAGCACATAGCATAGTAATTGACAATAAATTACTCGTACTAACCAGCTAGCTATCGCTTTGAAAGCAATACAAGTGCGGGTGACCGAATTTTTGTTTTAGTCTTTTTTTTCATGGCATGTCGATATTAATAACTATGTTCAGGGCGAACTCCATCCAAGAATCTATATTGTTGGTGGCATTACCAACCAGAGAAGGCAGCGACAAATAAGCCTTCATTTTAAAATGATTGTCTGTGAGATACGATAGAGTCATTGCAAACTACTGACAGCATGTAAAGTTAAAATATGACGTAACTGCAATCCTAAGTTTATTTAGAATTAAATGGTAGCCTAGTAAAATTGAACTCGCATTAAGTTGTTCTTAATAATTCAGTTCAACCACTAACAAAACTACCTCCTACAAGTTTGATTTAATTTGGTAGCGTTCGAATTATGAATTCATATATGCGTTTACTCCACTGTATTATTTTTTATTTATAAATATTTCCTTATTTTGACGTATAATGCTTATTAGAGTCGTCAGTACTATTTTCCGATAAGTTTTTCTTATGATTTTTTAAGGCTGCGTATATACATATGTAGGTTCGTTTTTGTTCGTTCGCTTGCTATTAGTGTGTTTGTACAGAATCATATACATATATGTATTTTTTGTATCTTTATCCTGATTTCGTATATATTTTTTTAAATTTCTGCTTTTAATTGCTTTTGGTTTTGTAGCAGTATCTACGCTCATTATTGATAATCCTTTTGCTCAAGTGCTGCTAGTTGTGTGTGAAAATGAAGTGCTGCTACATGAGCACAAACTCCTGTAATATAAAAAGGCCTGAACAATATTAAAACTTAAACATACTCGTATGTTTAACATCAAATTTTCCAGTGAATTAAGTTCGTTACTTGTTACATTTATTACAATTTTTATATTCCTGATTATATAACCTTAGAGCATATAGACGTCCTATACATTTTAGATTACAAAATATCTAGCTGTCTAATTCTGGAACAATTATTGTTACTTTTTTGATGTAACCAATATATTATTTCATTTTTATCGATTTTAAATTATGTTATGTTGTCTATTTTCTTGCCTATGAAGGTAAAAGGTACAGTTGTAACAAGGTAACCAGCGCAGCCACCAATTATTTTCGTAATCTTAAAAATGAAAGTAGACCTGTAATTCGAGTTATTTTAAATTAAGGGTGGGTCATTATTTTCTAAGATATAACTAAAAAAACTTACTAAGGCCATAAAATAGATAAACTAGTGCATACATAGATAAAACGTTATTAATATTGAATAGTATGGTTTCCTTGTAGGTAACTATACAATGTCTTCCATCTCAGACTTCCATTACTTTTACGGTGTAGTTTTAGAGTCTACTAGAAATAAGCAATATCTTGGAGTGTTATCTTTATTAAAGACAACAATTAAATAAAGATTATGATAAAGAATTGATACGAACATTTTATGAGATTAAACTACCTTTTGTTTACATGGTTAACTACAACTGGACAAATAACACTCGTCGGACAACACAAATTTCTTTATCAAGTATATTGAAAAATAAGAGGTTTTTATTTTCTATTTTTGAATCAGGTGACTAATGTAGCTAAGCAAAAATATTAAAATTAGATTAGATTATACTAGACATACTTTGTACTAATAAAAGAGTTGATATTACAAATACAAATATTGGCGATCTATTTTAAATATTTATTCTTTACCACAAGATTAACTCCTATCGTATAAGCGGAAAAATTATAACATGTAGGTACTATCGCGAGCACTTTAAACGACTCAAACTGCCATAAAACGTATCTATTGTAGGCTTTCCTTACTCGAAGCAATATTTAGGTAAATATAACTGGGCAACTGTAATAAGCCGTATAGCCGCAGGGCGGAGGGTAGACACTATTTAAAAGAAATTTAAGCGAAAAGAATTATGAATATATTTGACATGAATATGATGTATTGAGCGAAAGTAGACCGTACTCAACTTAATTGAATAAGAGAAAATCTCATCATTTTTCTCAAGGAAAACAATTATTGCAAAAATTATAAACTTACAGATTAGGCACGTAATTATAGAAAGAATTTAATATTATTTTATTAGTATGTGGTCAATGTTTTAATTGAAACAGCCGATAATAGATAACGTAGAGAAATATTATGTGATTAACGTGTTTTTACAAGATGTCTCAAATTAAACAAGGTATACTTCTAATACTAAAATATCTCTTATTTCTTAGCCTTTTGTGAATTTTTATTTAAAATGTCGGTTTTAATTGAAATAGTACTTATAATTTACGGACATTAACAATACAACATTTGATGAAAAAATATAGTTGTTTATAGATGCACGTTATGGTTATATAAAAGAAGATTAATGATAAAGTAAATTCAATATAATTTCTTTGTAGAACTAATTGTCAGCCGTTAAGTACCCGGAAAATGTTTAATTTATAAAGACCAGACAGGTGCCGTGCAATACGTTTTGAATTGTCTCGTCCAATAAAATGTTCCTAAATCAACTGATAATTACCTTAGATATATTTCACCCCATTAAAAAATTAATATATATTCAGAAATAAATATTTGTTTAAATTCATATTTAATTTTAATCATTTCTTAATGTTTTGCAAACATTGTTTTCCTTCATCAGATTTCCTATAAATACAATAGTAATATTATATTTAAAAATATATTTTAAACTTACACTGCGTATGAATGTTCTAGACATAATGTCAAACAGAGCGAATTTTGTCAATAAATACGAATCATATTATAATCATGTAGGATGTATTACAACCATCATAGGATATATAATTTATTGCGTATCTTTCTACCTGCTTGTTATCGACCCCTAATTAAAGTCGCCCAGTGCTACTTCTCAAATGTTTCGAGTAGCTGTATACGGCCATAACGCTTGAAGTTTGAGTCGTTTAAAATGCTCGCGATAGTACATACATACATATATCTTACAGAATAACAGCAGAACACAAGTTGAGATATATGAACAGTTAACTTACGTCTTGCCAGTTTATTCAAAAGTTTCTATTTTCTTATATATTATATATATATACTTTAAATTGCTAGTTCACTTTTCAGCTACAGCGATTTGAAAAACATGCCTATATGGTAGGTAAATCTTCTCCGAGATCAAGTTTTACAACAGTATAGAAAGATGATTAGATTGGCAAAAGTTACGCACATTTCTGTGTGACAAAAAATCGTTTGATATTTATTTTCTCGCACACATAAATTGTAAAATTATTTTATAATATAAATAAAATCATTTTACTAATAAAAGGCACTGCTTATTCAATTATACCAAATTATACTTTAGTAAAATATCTGCTAAGAGGTCCGAAAAGAAGTTTGTACCTTGTACAGATCGCTAAACGCTGCAAAACTTACCAATTAAACACACCTCGACTAGGTACACGTAAAACCGTTTGACATTAGAACCATAACGTCCAAGAAAATGTTAGACTTCTGCAGAAGTCTGGAGATCAATTGGGATTAAAAAATTAAGTCACAATAGATTTTGTAGGTCGCAGTGAAGAGAGACTACATTGCATATACAACCCAATACTAATCTAATTTAATCTAATCTACTAATTGTGGCGGTAGGAACTTTTCCGATAATAAATTAAAATAATTTTATTTTTTAATTAAATGTTGTATGGCTTAGAACTTGAAAATATTACTTATTATTTAAGAAGTCAACATTGTTAGAATTATAATATTATTAAAATAAATGCATCGGTTAGTATATTATGTTTTCTCATATTTCTTCTAGTGATCCCTCATTTATGGATGGTACTGTATATGTAGTGCAATGCTTTTATGAAAAAGTAACGGCAAGCTAAGATATATACAGGATAACAACTTGAACTACGAAAACCTATTGATAGGAGAAGGTAGTGGGGGGTAAAATTAAATGTATCCATTTTAGTATTGTCAACTGTTTGTAGGACAGGAATGTCAGTGGTTATGTCAAATACTATGACAAATTATAAAACCATTTTATAATTTGCACTTTTTCATTAATTGTGTATTCCATTAGGATAAAGTTTGATGGTTCGGTAAAATATTTGATATAACCACTGACATTCCTGTCATATAAAAAGTTGACAATAGTAAAATTTATACATTTAATTTTAAAAAATTGAGTTTTTTTTTGGGAGTTAAAATTAAATGTATCCATTTTACTATTGTCAACTTGTTATATGACAGGAATGTCAGTGGTTATGTCAATTACTTTACCGAACCATCAAACTTTGTGTGTTATTAAAACGTACCTGGTTGCTTATTTAGATACTTATATGTTTTTGAATATAAACGTGTAGAATATGTTAAAGAAACCATTTTATAATTTGCACATTTTCATTAATTCTGTATTCCATTAGGATAATGTTTGATGGGTGGGTAAAGTATTTGACATAACTACTGACATTCCTGTCATATAAATAGTTGACAATAGCAAAATGGATACTTTTAATACCTCCCACTACCTTCTCCTATCAATAGGCATTCGTAGTTCAAATTGTTATCCTGTATGTACTTATATATCTTAAATTGAAGAGAATTGTTGATTGTAGCGGCTTAATAATGATACTAATGATAATTAGAATTAATTGATAATCACTGTCATTCATTACAATGCAATGACATGTTTCGGTTTTATAAACCAGCTCAAATTGCCTTTGCGGCTAAGAACTATACATTCGATTATATACATATATATATATATACCGGTGGTATACCGTAAACATAATGACTGATAGTTAGGCCGCTATCAAGGCAATTATGAACCCTCTTACCAGGTCAAACTGGTTAAAGATTGCAAACAGTACCTCAATACACTGGCACAAGACAACATGAGGGTATTACGGGCAATATAATAGTCGATAAATTAGCCAAGTAGGGTTCTAAAAACATTTCATAGGACTAGAGCCCGTATGTGGAATCGCCAGGGATTACACTAGAAGAGAGATTTGGTCTTAGTTGAGCAAAGAAACTGTAAGGAGATGGAGGTCGACTGAAGATCAACTTCACACTAAAGCGCTAATAGGGAATGGGATGCTAAATTCTCTAAAAACCTGATTTGACGCAATAAAGTCCATTCTTGGGTTGGTAACTGGACACTGTCCTTTGAGGAAGCATCTATATAACACGGGTCGCGTGAGCGAACCCTGGTGCAGAAGATGCGAATTACAGGAGGAAAAAAGTTTAGATGTAATCTGCACATGTGGGGAATTGTAGGTACTCGAGCAGAAAACATTTTGGAAGGATCTACTAAAGCCTTCGAGGGTACTCAAGTTTCCACTGGGCAAGATATTGGACTTTATAGGGGACAATAAACTGCTCAAGTGGAAGTGAGAGTTTTGATAGGAATGGCACAAAAAGAGCACCCAGCTTACGTGCTTGGGCTATAGGTCTCCAACCCTAATTGCATGAATGCATGAATGAATGAACCCGTCTGCACCCGCTTATTTTTTCGATTTTAATTTTTTTATTAATTGAAGTAATTCCTCATCAATTGAAGTAATTTTAAGAACATTATAACTTTTACACACATGTGCCTATAAGTCAAAATATAATACAATTGCTTAAGCTATATTTTCGCTTCTAACCAATTTTGGGCTATTCTCACAAGCAACGATTTTTGTTTGTAAAGAAACACATTTTACGAGATACTCGTTTAGTAAAACGAAGGAAGCAATTTGGTGTGTTTTGTTTGATTTCCTTTTGTCTAGAAAATTCCATACGTTTTTCTTATAACGATGCTTATATTGCATTGCTAAACTTTTACGAATAGAAGTAGGTTATCTCTCAATATTAGCTTCACAGTTCATCGTTGAATGCGAGAAATATGTTTTCCGAAATGAATAATTATCAAGAAGAAATTTTTTTTTTGCCAGAGGATATACAAATTTGAAAATTAATTTTTACAGAAAACAATTTAATACATGTATTAACTATGTTCTATTCGATTAGATCAAATATTTAGTGTTGGAAATTACAAATATTATGTATATACGAATTAGAAGCATGCGCTAGTAACATTTTCTCCGCTGAGATGTTGAAGATGACCGATAGCAGCTAACATTTGCGTCTCGGCGTGCGAAGTATGTGCACCTGTTGATACCGGTAGAAACGTACGTTAAGTCGTAAAGTTGATTTGAATACTACGAAAGACAGTTTTGTGTTCTTTTTTGTTGTGGTACGGTACTGATTTCTTGGCGAAAAACTTAAGTAAAGTTAAGGTAAGTGTTTGTTAAATTTTTTTCGATATTGTTAGGGTGTTACTGATGTAAGAATATTTTATCTACACGTATTACATTCTATTTATTATAGTAAGCATTTGATACCTTCACATTAAACATTGAAATTGAAACAATTTAATAATACAAGTTATAATAATTCGCGTATATCCATTCATATGTATCACTGTTCTCGTCTGCTGGAAATCACTTTTCCGTTCTTTGGTTAAACAAAAAATCTACCTAAGTGAATCTTTTAATTGCTTTTAAATGCTCATAATATAAAGGATTAAAAGTTTAAATCGGGATATTATATTACGATTTTGATTACTTTAGTTTTACTACTTATTTACACTGATTAAATATTTGTTATTTACACACATATGCATGTTATGTATTTGCTTTGTAAACTCCCGGTAATTCGTTATACAAAAATTTGTTGTTACGAATATATGTAACTATTGTTCATATTTTTGGTACAAATTTGGTCAAAATTTGGAATAGTGTTTCGACTGAAAAATACGATGATCTCTTACAAAGGTACTAGATTGAATTGAAACCGTTAACAAATAAAACCCGAATGATACATAGGGTACAGGTCAGATTAAATCTTACAGACGGCTTATATCGTATAAACGCATAATGTCACACAGATTATATGATTAGAGTGCGACCAAGTGAACCTGACCCCTCAAGCAGCACCTTCGATTTGTCATGTACATTCCCAAACAAAAACTTAGCGCGCCAAAATTTAAATGTGATATAATCTTATATGAATATATAAATACATAGCATAATTCTCACAATCTAAAGAAAACAACATAAACTATCACCATTTATTCAAGCAAAGGAATGTTATATAAAAATATTCAATATTTATTTATTCATGTAAATAGGACATTGTACATATATTACAAAAGAACAGTAAATGTAATGTAGATATCATTCAAAAAGAAATTCGAAAGAACAGTATACAAAATTCTAATGTAAAAGTTATTTGGCCATTCTTCATTTTGCACAATATACACTAGTATTAAACACTATAATTATAGTTCATCGTCAGAGTCCAACCAGTCCGTATCTGACTCCGAATCTGAATCATTTAATCTAATTATAAATTCTTCTTGTATATCCATTAGCTCGTCACTATGGATGTATTGGTTTTGTATTTTCCGTACTTGTTTGCATTCTGCTTGCCACAATTCTGGAGTAATTTCAGCCAACGCCTGCCTAGTTAAGGCTTCCACATTACAACCACCATCAACATTCTTTGAGGCTACCTTTCTCTTCATCATGTTCCAAATCATCTCTATCGGATTAAGGTCACAGTGATATGGAGGTAATCTTAATACGGAATAACCTAAACTTGCTGCGTAATTGTCAATCTCATATTCCGGCTGTGGTTTATTACGTCTAACAATTTCAAGTAACTTACATTTTAACATGTCTGGATGATGCCGTATATTTTTCAACAAAAGCCAGGATATTATATCTGCTTTGTTGGATGCAGATGTTGGTGCCTTATTAATTTGTACACTATGGTACGGTGCATTGTCCATAACTATAATGGAATTGTCTGGCATATTGGGTATCAACTGTGTTTTGAACCATTTCGAGAAATTGTCGTAGTTCATCTCATCATGGTAATCTCCGCCTTTCGTCTCTGATTTACGTTTAGCCATCATAAAGATAAACTAGAAAATATTAGTAACATAGACATGTACTACAAAATTGAAGTTATAATATTATTTACCTTGAATTCACAATACAAAACGTAGTAGTTAAAAAAAACACTTTTTAAATAATGAAGAAAAAATGCAGCAATAAATGAAAATATAAATTTGACAAACAAGAAAACTATCAACACCTAGAACGAGACTGTACCGAGCTGTCAAACACTGAAAGTATAGGTTAGGGGGGGTGCGATGTAAGAGGTTGGTAAGTTAGTTCGCATATTTTCCGCGGGCCAGATTAACTTGGTTGCGCTCTACATACAATCATAAAGTGCTGGGCGAATATGCAAGTGAACGAAACACTCTGTTGTGTGTTTACATCTGTAGGCTTCATCAGAACGCAAGGAAATAGGATAAAATAATACTTTTCTGAAATTCAGCGTGTAATTAATTTAACTGAAAGGACCTATATAAGGTTGAAATATAATTTTACGTACTATACTTCTCTGTACAGGCTAGACCAAATTCGAGGCTCGCCATTGGGATCTCAAAAATAGTAAGAGATATGTCGGTTAGATTATGGTAAAGTTGCGTAATTTTGTGTTTATTAATTTGTTTTTCAATACAAATCTGGATTTGTTTCATATAATCACATTGTTCTTAGAATTTTAAAAATATCTATGTATTACTAGGTACGTACGTATGTGTGCTCATATATTTTCCTGAAGTTTTGACATAAAAGTTGCTTGTTTAAAAAAATTATAAAATACACTTAAGTTGACAAACAAAAATTTCCATAAGATATAATAATTATTTTAGTTGTGTGTAGATTATAATATATAAAAGTAAATAAAAATTTGTTATCATGTGTTCAGCAAAAACTTGCACTGCAAAAATTCTAGTTACAACATCTCAAATTATTTTCTAATGCATCCATAATTTTTGTTCTTATTAGGCTTCGACACTGCTGTCGTGTTAAATTTTATCTGTAAATAAAGAATCCGATAAGTGTATTGTTACACAAGTCTACAATATATTCATACATTACATTGCTTGACCGTGCAGTCCAATAATATGTACTCAGTTAACTTTCATCACTTCTGGAATGTCTTTTTACAAAAAATATTAATAATTGATAATTTGATAAATATCATTACTTGCAATCAAATCTTGATGAAGACAAAATAATTAGTGTCGAAACGTCGATGTTTTATACATTGATATGTAACTATTTCAGTTTAGTAAAAACGCTACATCAAAAATGATATTAATTAATTGTTATAAGTGCATGCTTATCCAAACATTCACGTTCGATCTTGAGTTCTGATTTGTTGATTTATTTTGGAATATATGTCATTTTAATTATAATGTTATTGAAAATACCGTTCGTAGAAAAGCTACATTTGTCAGAAAAAGTAATTCTTTTTGTAGAAAATCGCTATCCTCTGTTTATCTTTTCTTTAGCGAGTGGCAGAATTCTAGATTTCTTTTGTAATCGCCCGTTTTCAATGTATGACAGGAATTTTGTAAGGTTTGCATCTTATTTTTCTATGCACTGTAGTCACTATTACACGGTTGAGTGAGTTCATCGATCGTGGCATATTTATACGACACAACTGCATACTAATTTGCAATTCAAGGTTGTTATTCTTCGAGTGTACGCTGGCCAACCGCAAACCCGATAACGCTCGAAATATCTTCTGCCATACATGCGTATTACAATAATTGCTTCTCAATACACTAACCCACTAATTTCGAAAATGTATCTGCATTTATTGTTAGCAGCAAGAGTCGACATATCTTAATATAAAGTTTAATAAAACGAAATTTAATGTGTACCACCATATTTATTTAGGTCATTTTGTATAAATTTTGATATCTGTCGTTAAATACTCGATATGTACTATTTCCAATTCTACTACATTCTCCATGCATGAAAAATAAATCTAAAATATCGTTTCTATTCTGTAATGTGTTTCATTTGTTATTTTGCTTGATAGACATAAATTATGTCTATCAATTATGTATTCACAGTACAAATACAATATTAATTATTTTGACCATTCAAGGATTACTACGATTTTAAATACATTAAAGCATTAATAGCTCGAAAACTGTAAAAGATAAAAGCTAACATGTCTAATAATGAATCATATTATTAAGTGCAATAATATACAGAGTGTTCCATTTTAAAATGTGACTCTCATCGATGTGAACTTAGTTGAAATGAGCGTTAATTTTGGACGGGCCTATATACGTAGATATCATTTTGAAGGCATAGATCTGATGCACTGTGTTTCAGCTAGTAGCATGTCAAATATGAAGTATTCGCCTGTAATGGTTCCATCAATACAAAATTTTTAACGTTGCAGTTGGCCGTATATTTGAAAAAATTGAGTAAGTAGTTCAAAAACAGTTGATTTTGGATATAAGGCATATTAATAAGTTTTAATGCAGAATTGCATGCGGATCTAAGGAAATCTTAAAAAATATATCATGCTATTTAAATTAAGAAAGTTGACGCGAACTTCCGGTAAATTGGAAGTGATAAGAAAGCGTAAATAATTTCCTCAGTGAGACCGGATGATACTATCCCCAACTACAAGTTTTCAGAATTGTAGGATTTCAGGAACATCGTAAAGTTCTAATGAACTAGTTCCGTAAATAAGCCTGTATGTATACGTGTATAGTTCAGTAATTGCTTGTTAATGTTAAATGATAAGAATTATTGAATGTACTATAAAAAAATCGAGCAGTTTTAATCGTAAAACTGGTGAACAAACTAACTGTTTGATGATTTCAAGTGTTTCATGTACGGGTAAATTCGTGAAGAGAGAGATATGTTGTGCTGTTGTAGTATTTCCACAAAATGCGCCGAATCCTTCATGTAGATGTTCGTTAGTCCGGTGTACTGCTGGTGTTGCCTAGCAACATATCTTGCCAATTCGTAGGTAGGAGATCTACAAGAGTAACGACGATAGGTCTGAGAGGATTTTCTGTTTTGTGGATCTTTTGTAATGCGTATAATCGTGGTGGTCGACTCTCCGAAGGAAGTAGCTGTCTTTGTTCTTCTTTGGGTATAGATGACTCCTTGATGGTTTTCCTAATTTGTCGCTCAATCTTGCTAATAGGCTCCCTGTTTAGTTTATTGCAATGGCCTGACGTCAGAAGTGTACGTATGTTCTGGTTGTACTCTTCTCTGTTCATTACAATAGTTGCGTTTCCTTTGTCGGTTCGTACGACGATCAATTTTTCGTTCTTGCGAAGGTCTGATTAAGCTTCCTCTTCACTTTTAGTAATATTCCGTGTCGGTGGCCTGGTCTTTTTGTAATATTCGGCACATCTTATGTCTGATTTCTTCTACCTCTTCAGTCGGTAGATTTCTTATGGCAGATTCAACTTGCGTGATAATTTCTTCCTTGGGTATCTTGGTGAAAGCAACTGCGAAGTTCAATCCCTTTAATAGGACTTTCTTTTTTTCCTCTGTAAGTTGATGTTCTGATAAGTTAATTAGTGTTTTTTCGATATTTAATTCTAGATGTGTGTTTGACTTCTTTGTGTCGAGTTTTTCGATCTTCTTCTTCTGTTTCTGCGTTGTTGAATTGAAGTGATATTGTGAATGTTCATAACTAATTCTGTCAACTGTTCTCCATAGCTCTTCAACAGGTATTTTACTCTGTTCCAGATATAGATGATATACTGCCATTAATATATGATTCAGATTATTGTATGCAAAACGTACCCTTTCTTTAGTCAATGCGTCCTCCGTTCGTCGAATTATCTTTTTTGCAGTGCTAATTTTTAGGTGATGTTGTTGGATGAGATTGTATTTCATCTACTAGCAAACCTCTTGATTTTCAGTATAAATAAAACAGCCGTTTCTTTATACTTACTGAACACGTATATTTAACCAAAATAACCTAATACTAACACATATGCAACTTATTTGTAACCAGAATACACGAATTTCGCGGTGTGCTGTACAAGTATTTCACGCAAGGTACCTAGACGAGAACTGTCTTTTTGTACATTGATATGCCTTATATAGACCTCTATAGCATGATAAGGGTGGTAGAAACTGATTATTGGAAATTCCTAACGTTAAGTTCCAAGAAATCTTTATAATAATAATACGTTGCAAACTATAAAATGACAAAATTGGAATTACCATAGTAAACTGTATACAATTAAAAGTAGAAATATAAAAGATGACAATATAAAACTTAAGATAGAAACTTGCTTAGATATTAAATTTTCTATATTCTATTCTATTCTTTGAAATTAAGTACTTGCGGCATTAGTAGAATTTAATCGAATGTAGGCTTTCACGGCCACTGTTCCATAAAGATGTATCTTTCGGGTATTGCCGTGGTTGTTATAACAAATTATTAGGATCATCTACTTATTAGTAGAATTTGCTAATTACAGAGTCACTTTTTCATGGCTAATGTATTACATTCCAATTATAGCCAAAATGCTCAAATTTTTTTAAAAATCATTAAATATCTCAGAAACTAACCATTTTAGATATAGGGAATGGTTAATGAAAATGAAAGTATATCAAGTATTCTTCCCTTTCTTAGTATAAAATACAGGGTGTTCCGTTAAAAAAAAAGAAAATAATGCATTTGTGTTTTGAATCGCCCTGTACACAGTTTTCGTAATATTGGGAAAACACCACTTCGTTATAAAAGTGTAACCGTATAAAAAAGTTACTCCAGTAAAAAAATAATTTCAAGCTGTTTCGTATGGAATACACAGGACGTTATATACGTAACGATTTTCACACAAAATTGACCATAACTTCTGAAATGCTCGGTATAACTGAATAAAACCTTATATTGAAAGAACGAGGAAGATGGGCTTAATCGAAATTTGAAATAATATATCGTGTGTTCCATTTAAGAAAATGTATGTTTGTGCACCAAACATACTAGCGATATGAAACACCCTGTCTATATGAAATTAATTTTAAAATGTGTAGCTTAAGACTGTCTATGATTCTTGTACATAAAGTTTTTGATATCTTTAATATTAAGGAATATATTGAGCTTTGACGCACTAATGCCTCACCCTGTATATACATATGCATTACACTGAATGAATGTTTTTAACAGTTGTATCTTGATAAAAGTTAGTGTAACGTTTTGGTCTCGGTAGCGTCGAAGAAATGCGAGTGAAAAAAGTAGTTATTTCTTTTTCTTACGTAGTTTGTCTAGTTTCCTGGTCTTCGAGTAGGTTTTCTCTGCGTAGAGGCGTCCAATAGTTGAGCGTAGGTTTTCACGACTGTCGTTTACTTTGTTGAAATCTTCCGGGAGTTGGCGCGTAGATAAGTTTACACTTGACGTCAAGACTTCAACACGGTAAATGACAGTCGTGAAAACCTACGCTCAACAAATTATCGATAATCAAAAGCAACACTACGAAATCAGGAAAAAGTTTCACAATGAAAGATATACATACGTATGTATAAATATTAATTAAATTGCCATATGATGTGTATTCCATTGTGTTTCTATTCCCAGTCGTAATACACACGGTATAGAGCAGAATATTGGTGCTACTGCGATAGTTAGAATTCCACAGAGATACATATATTTGTTCTCACAACTGCATATAATTTAAATCGCTGCTATATTTTGTATATCCGTCGGTTGCATACTAACCGCTGGCATCTCTTGAATGCCACGTCAGATTACGTACTTCCTTTAGCTATCTACGTCTAACTTATTTGAGCTTAGATTCTGCATGATTAACCTAATCATTGAAACCTATATTAGCAATAAATATGGTATATTTTTACTAGTGGTATAAGTAATAAGTAAGTACCGGATTAATATTATTGGTATTTTCCGGATATTCGTAACCCGATTCCGGGTACCCGTGACTCGATGCGGGTATTACTCATTGTAAATCCAGTCCTATTAGATGATTGCTTATTCACATTAGTTAATACACAAAATCTCCGTAGGAATTGCATAGGCATCAAAAAAACACTGTTATTCGAAATTTTAGGAACCGGTCATACAATTCTTACAGTGACATCACTAATAATTACATTACAGTATTTCAATATGAATAAGTGTGTTGAACTGTCGAACATTATTTTGTTGGTTTTGAATTAATTGTTGTTTTATTTATTAAAAGGATTAAAAGATACAGTTTTAAACAAATTATTTGTTTTCAAATGTTTTTTTCCCTTCCATATGATAAAAATATATTAAACAGTATGCAACTAGTAATTTGTCCCCAAGTTTTAGCTCTGATTTTATTCAAACCTCAATAGAATATATTCATCAAAGTGTATTTAAATGGTATTGACCTACAGTTATCTAAAACTACATGTATAAACATTCACTAAATAAGTTTCTAATAATAATTTAATATTTGGTGGCACCATCATTTGCTTTAATAATAGCATTTAACCGTTTAGGCATTGACGAAACTAAACTTAAACAAACTTCAGGTGAAAGTGCCTTCCACTTTTGTACAATTTTGTTCCTTAGGTTATTTTTGCTTCTGAATTTGAATGTCAGTTCTCTTAACCTGTATCAGGAACTCGTTGGGAAAGTAGAATAAAAGCTATCAGACCTCTCTTTTTCCAATTACCCGAAGAATATATATATATCTAATGGAATTATCTAAAGATCAGTCCAGGGATACTAATATAAGACACACTGCTGATTCTTTGGCTACAAAAATTAAATCTTTTAAATTCGTTTGTTCTTTAAGAATATGGCATTGTCTTTTGGAAAAGATAAACGTTGTCAGTAAATTCATTCAGAACACGTCTACAACAATAAAAGAAGTGTCTTAACGCTTTACAAAATTTGAAACAATTTGTTTCCACTCAGAGAACAGATGAAAATTTTGGTATTTTAATGGAAAAGGCTAAAACTATTAGCAATGAAATTGATGAAGACACGATTTTCCACCAGTTTCTACAAACAGGATTAGAAGAAAAACAAAACGTCTTTTTGTATATGAGCCGACAGATGAATCAGTGGTAAACCCTACTAGAAAAGCTATTTGTATTTTTAATATTAAACAAATTCCAAATTTTCAACGAAAGAAGAATTGAAAGAAAGCGGGCATGATAATAAAATTTTTGGAAATTATAATTATAAAAACTATAATTTGACTTACCAACTTAAATGACACTATGGTATAATTATATAACACTCTATTAATTTTCACGCTATTTTACGTCAATTAAAACAAATTTTAACTTTATCACCCTTACACCTTCACCATCGTCTTAACCACATCGCACCTAACAACGTTATAGGGTGACGCATCACCAAAAAAAGTTTGAAATCGTTTTTGTGATATACTGGAACTCGATTTAATGTAAACATCAAAAATACAGTTTTAACAAGTTTAAATGACCAGAATATAACTCTATTATTAAAAAATTTTTTATTGGAATAACCAGTATTATTTTATTTTCGAAAATTCCATAAAAATGAAGATTATTACTTAATATGTAATACGCTTGAAGGGCATACCTCATACCTCAACATAAATAATTTACACGGATTAAATTCAAAATTAGAATTACGGATCTATTTAGCCACATGTTGTAGTTTATTTAATATAAAAACGAATTAAAAATTTTTGGATATAACACTGTTTTCAAGCAATTAAACAAAGGAAATATTTTTAGAAATGTTTTGTAGAAATAATAATTTGACATACTTTAGATCACTCTTTGGTATGATGTAACACTGCACTAATTTTCACACAGTTTTAAGTTAATTAAAAAAATGTTCATTTTTGTCACTTTTACAATTTATATTAAATTAAATGAATATCGAAAGCATCTTCGCCACATCCCGTCTAAAATCCAACTGCTTTGTGCATAGGTTTAAACTAATAATGTTACGGGCGACGTACCTATTAGCAAAAAAAGTTTACAGTCGTTTTTGTGGCATACTGGAACTCGATTTAATATAAACAGAAATACAGTTTGAAGGAGTTTAAATGAGGATTTAACTGAAAATTCAAATATGAATACCTATAACTTCCCTAAGTTGTAAAATTGTTTAATATGAGAAATAATTTAATATTTTACATTATACAAGGTCATTCAAAGAGCATAAGCACGGTGGGTTTTTTCTTATGGAATAAGACGTTTTATTTTATTTTTAAAAACTCCATAAAAGCCATTTTTTAATTAAATTAAGTAGAAATTATGATAAATAGCGTTTAGTTGGTAATAGCTGTCATTTTCAAAAAAAAACTTGCTTATAAACTACCGGTAGAACCAACATTTTATGAAATGCAATATTTAAGTAAAATATTAAAACTAAAGGCTTATATTAAAGAAGACACGATTGTATTCATTATTTACGTACCTTTAGTAGAACTTGAACCTTATACTTATTATCGTCTTTACCCTCTTCTAATTTTCGTATATAATTCCAATTTCAAGCAAATTACTCCATCCTGTAAGTTTATAGCCATAGGCGAACAGAAATATTTTGCTTCTAACGATCAATGTTACGAAATGAGATCAAATGGACACAGAAATGGTAGATGCTGGAGCTATCTGCGACGTTCAATTACTGAGTTATTCAAATAAGTAGATACGAAAATTGTATCCAAACACCGGAAAAAATTCGAAACAACACAAATAATCAAACTGACGGGTAACAAATGGCTAGTGGTATTAATCAATATTCACGAACAATGTCAAGATGAACAAGAAATCGAGAGGATTCAAGGTACCTACATTCTTACAATCACAAATGAGTGTATGGCTAAAATCGTATCGAACCTATTAAGGGTTCTCTAAGGATACCGAAGATACCACAACTATAAGAAGATCATACTATTGAAAGCTGTACCAGCCACTACTAGAAGATTGGTCAAATCCAAACGATACATAACCATAACCTATCAACTATTCAAGAAAAACTCCAACATTTAAAGAAGAACATTTCCGCAATAGATAACGTACAATTTCTGGAAAGGCCAATTACTATACGGACCATTATGCCATTAACACTTTTGTGCCTAATCGTCATTTATACATTAAGCCGTTATTGGTATAAGAAGGGAGGATCAACGCCTACTAAAATTCAAGAGAAACAAGATACCGCTGTGGTTAGAAAAGGAAAGCATCCTTTGTCCTTAGACTCACAAGAGGATGTTTCCATCTAGGAGGGGAAGAGTTATGATATCGCGGCATGGGAACAACCTTGAGGACATCGCGACAAGGAAGAACCCTCACTGTAACAATAGAATACTGTAAACTGCAAACTTGCATTTCCCATATACAGTATTGTCATTAACGTTTATTATTATATTATGTACGTTAGTTGTAAAGCAACCACGAAGAAATAAACAACTCAAACTGTTGTTTGCGTTTTTTTTTTAAGTAAAATTCTTTTTTTGAAAAGACGAAACCGTTATTTTTTGTTCGATAGTTTGTATTATTTGAAATTTTTTATTAAAATTATCAGTTCTAGCGAATACTTAGTAATCTGTGTATCTAACTATGAAAAGAGGACATCTTAATGTTCCCATTTTTGTTTGATCGAGAATATACAATTGCATCAATATACATACATACATAAATAGATTTTCTGTAAATACCAAAGTATATAATACCATTCCAATTTTTTTCAATCGTTAAATTCAAGTAGGTAGTTCAAAATTACATTAGATTATTGTTAATGGAAATAAGGTAATTTAAAACTTTTTGGGTTTGTCTTTCAGTCAGGCCCGCAGTTAAGGTATGAATTTACTGCGCGCAATAATAAAAAATGCGCCGTTTACAGTAAATATTTTATTAAGTATACCTCATATCATACCAATAGAACACATGTAGTAAATAAGGTAGGTAAATGATATTCTTAATTATATTGAAAAACATAAAATACAAAATTAAAGATATTAAGGTCAATTAAAATTAATTACAATTGTACAATTTTGCCAATAATTAACTTATTAAACAAATATGTCGTATTTATGGTAATGTTTTATGTATTCTATTGCTGTGACAAAAACAATGTCAATCTCTATCTAAGAGCAAATGTATATAATTGGACATTATGATTTTTATCAGACTCACCTGCGCCTAAAATAATTATCATGGCCGTGCTTTTCCTTTAAGAACAAATCCTTAATATACTTGCCGCTTGTGTATCTCAAAAAGGCGTGCAAACGTAGAAAAGTGATTGATTTTTTTTGAAAATGACAGCTATTACCAACTAAACGCTATTTATCATAATTTCTAATTAATTGAATTAAAAAATGGCTTTTATGGAGTTTTTAAAAATAAAATAAAACGTCTTATTCCATAAGAAAAAATCCATCGTGATTATGCTCTTTGAATGACCTTGTATAATGTAAAATATTAAATTATTTCTCATATTAAACAATTTTACAACTTAGGGAAGTTATAGGTATTCATATTTGAATTTTCAGTTAAATTCTCCTCATTTAAACTCCTTCAAACTGTATTTCTGTTTACATTAAATCGAGTTCCAGTATGCCACAAAAACGACTGTAAACTTTTTTTGCTAATAGGTACGTCGCCCGTAACATTATTAGTTTAAACCTAGGCACAAAGCAGTTGGATTTTAGACGGGATGTGGCGAAGATGCTTTCGATATTCATTTAATTTAATATAAATTGTAAAAGTGATAAAAATGAACATTTTTTTAATTAACTTAAAACTGTGTGAAAATTAGTGCAGTGTTACATCATACCAAAGAGTGATCTAAGGTAGGTCAAATGATTATTTCTACAAAATTTTTCCTTTGTTTAATTGCTAGAAAACAGTGTTATATCCAAAAATTTTTAATTCGTTTTTACATTAAATAAACACTACAACATGTGGCTAAATGCATCCGTAATTCTAATTTTGAATTTAATCCGTGTAAATTATTTATGTTGAGGTATGAGGTATGCCCTTCAAGCGTATTACATATTAAGTAATAATCTTCATTTTTATGGAATTTTCAAAAATAAAATAAGACTGGTTATTCCACTAAAAAATTTTAATAATAGAGTTATATTCTGATCATTTAAACTTGTTAAAACTGTATTTTTGATGTTTACATTAAATCGAGTTCCAGTATATCACAAAAACGATTTCAAAGTTTTTTTGGTGATGCGTCACCTCATAACGTTGTTAGGTGCGATGTGGTTAAGATGATGGTGAAGGTGTAAGGGTGATAATCTTAAAATTTGTTTTAATTAACGTAAAATAGCGTGAAAATTAATAGAGTGTTATATAATTATACCATAGTGTCATTTTAGTTGGTAAGTCAAATTATAGTTTTTATAATTATAATTTCCAAAAATTTTATTACCATACCCGCTTTCTTTCAATTCGTCTTTCGTTGAAAATTTGGAATTTGTTTAATATTAAAAATACAAATAGCTTTTCTAGTAGGGTTTACCATTGATTCATCTGTCGGCTCATATACAAAAAGACGTTTTTTTTTCTTCTAATCCTGTTTGTAGAAACTGGTGGAAAATCGTGTCTTCATCAATTTCATTGCTAATAGTTTTTGCCTTTTCCATTAAAATACCAAAATTTTCATATGTTCTCTGAGTGGAAACAAATTGTATCAAATTTTGTAAAGCGTCAAGACACTTCTTTTATTGTTGTAGACGTGTTCTGAATGAGTGTACTGACAACGTTTATCTTTTCCAAAAGACAATGCCATATTGTTAAGGAACAAACGAATTTAAAAGATTTAATTTTTGTAGCCAAAGAATCAGCAGTGTGTCCTATATTAGTATCCCTGGACTGATCTGTAGATAATTCCATTAGACTATCATATACTTCGGGTAATTGGAAAAAGAGAAGTCTGATAGCTTTTATTCTACTTTCCCAACGAGTTCCTGATACAGGTTAAATATTAAGAGAACTGACATTTGATTTTTGTATATTCTATCTATACAGAGATGATGAAAAAAAATTATGTACTAAAGAACGTTAAACCTTCATTGACTGATTTTGCAGCATCGTTTACTACTAAATTCAAAGTATGTATGAGTAGCACAAGGAACGAACGTAGCTCCAGGTTTAACGGCAATAATACGGTTATGTACCCCAGCATTTGCGTCACGCATATTAGAGCCATTATCGTATCCTTGGCCACGCATATCAAATACTAGAAAATTCTTTCACCTGTTGTTGTTGTCGAAGGGAAAAATCCTAAAAACCTTTCTTTTATATTTGTCACATCCTTGGAGCAATCAAGGAACCTTACAATAAAAGTCAACTGATGCTCTGTATGATTCCATCAGGAGTACTACCCATAATAATTGAATAATATTGAGCATTCTCAAATTCATTTATTATATGTTTTGTAACAGCATCACCTAGGAGATTAATAATTTCATTATGAAAATCAGGGCTAATGTAATGAGGCATGTGTGTTTTCAGTACAAGAGACTTTTTTACATTTGCTAAGTGTTCTATCATTACCGGATCAAACTGACCCATCATTTCCACTGCTTTCAGTAAATTACCGTTATTGTATTCATATAACTTGCTAGAATAACCCCGAAACGCTAAACACGGTCTCGCCAACTACTGAACAATTGTCTTTCAATAATCGCATGCCATCGTTAATTAAATAATTTTTGCTGTTCGGAGTCAATTGTCAAATTTAATTTTAAACGGCGGCGCAAATCAAACCAATTTGAATAAGATTTTAAATGAGAAGTAGATGTTTCATGACGTTTTAAATTAATTGAAGAGTGGATCCAATCACTGTAGCCATTTTTACTAGTAAGAGCTAAACAATTTATAACAAAAGCAAAAAATTGCATTGGTTTTGTCGGAGTAAACTGACCACTCTCTTAATACTTTTTGAAGATTTGTTAAAATTTTAAAGTAGTAAGTTTGAAACTTGTATGTGTTATAAAAGTTAGAATTTAACATGTTCTGCAAATTATGCGTTGGTGTTTAAAAACATTTCTAATAACAATTAGACAAGTGAAAATTAGCAAGAAGATATGTTGAAAACAGCGGAGTGTTACAAAAAGTTGTTACATGTTAAGGTTTATAGTTTTTTAATTGTTGGCTCTGTATATTTTTATATTTTGGGATATTCAATTTGAGTCTTGGACAAATAAAAATCGCTCTACCTAATCGCAGATTGCCAAAATGTATGCTAACAAACATACGGACTTGATGGAACTAAAGTCGCTGTGTCGTATAATCTACATAGTTAGTCAGTTATTAGGAGTTTGCCTTTCAGCTTTCTATATCAAATGTAATTCTACTGTATTTTTCGAATAAATATTCCTATTCAAATTTGTTGCTATTAAAGGGATTCGTAGATCTTTTAAGATGAATTGATATTCGCGTAGTTAACTGAAATTGATACATATGTGTATATAAATCGTTGTAGTAATTCTGTAATTCTTATATTTATTAGTTATATACGTAATTACGACACGATTGAATACGTACTTCCATCTAGTAAATTAATGAACCCATTAGTACTATACAAAAGTTAACGGAAGAACTACAACTACGAAAAAGAACGCTTTTACTCGTATCTATACCTTTGCAATCCAAATGAAACCTCGTTAATTCACTTTCAGTTAGTTAAGGTTTGACTTTGCTTGTAATATAATGCTGCTGTCACAAACAGAATTTATTTAACACGTAAATTGAATTTCTCTATTCTATTACTGCTCACAAGTGACTTAATTTTGGAATAATTGTATCTAGATATTGTTTTCTATATTGTTGTATGGCTTAATAAGGATTACAACATTAGAATACTAGAAAGCAATTAAAGACAAAAAAATCCGACTACTACTTACAGATGTAAAGTCTAGTTCAGATTTTCTTTATCTATTTATATGCCGTGTTAAATATTCAGACTTATGTTCATTGCACAAATTTTCTCCGCTTTATTTGCTTCACGTACACATATCTTTCTTGGTCTGTTTTGTTAAGATTTTCACTTCTCATTTTGCGAATGTGTTTATAATGAGCACGCAGTAAGTATAGTTTCTCATGCCATATCTATAACAGTAGGTATGGGGTCTGTAGTGGCAACACCTCACCACTTATATATTTTTATCAATCTTGGCCAAAATCTGGTCGCATTGAAGATTCTAGTTATAAAAAATGTTTGCTCATATTGTTCGCTAGACTCGTATTAGATAGAGATTACAAGGAAGAATTTGTTGAAGATTTCGTTCAGGATGATTTAAGAACTACAAAAGTAGAAATGAATAACGAGAATGGAAACGGTTGTGATTCAAGAACAAGGCGAAATATATATGAAAATGAGATCGAAAACTGAAAGGAAGAAAATGAAAATAGAAACAGTTCAGAAGAATGCGATAATGATAACCACCAAAAGGATCAAAATAGACGAAAAGCTCTCTACGAAAAAGATTGTGTTAAGTGGTTATTAATACAAATTTCAAAAACCCATATATTATTCTATTCGATTCTACAGTAATATATAGGGTGTCTCAGCGAGACCGTTTATTAGAAGTTTATGGAGTTATGGCCAAAATATAAATTTGAAAATTCAGAATTATATATAGTTGATTACGTTCTCTTAAATTAACATATTTTTAGATTTCTTGCGCTTGCGGTTATACCGGAAGTTGTCATCTACTTTGTTATTTTTAATGAAATTCTCTGCATATTTTTACGTATTTGGATTTACCTATTTTTAAGCTTTATAAATACCTTTAGTTTTTTCAATTTGGTTCGGGCGTTTTGTAGTTATTCGACTTTAACTTGCTATAGCGGACATTTATTCAAAACATCAGAGAACACTAGATTTTTCGGATATCAATTTAGAATTCATAATATGCTTAAACAACATATTGGAGTATATTTTAACCCGAGAACGGCTGTCTATATACATTGTGTGGTTACTTTATAATGGCACGTTAACTCTTCGAAATTTTGAAGTACCACTTAATTTTTTCAAATGGCACCTCCTATAGTTTATTGCTTAGTCGTCTTTGGCGTCCAATTTTACATCTTTCATGTTCCACATATCCTCTACTTAAAATTCATAGGTTAAGAGATAATTAGGTTTTTTTGAAAAATACACACATAACTCATCGATACGTACCCAGTGTGCCATGGAAAAATATGCATTCCCAAAGATTTGTTGTCATTCTGTGTTTTCAAATTTATATTTTAGCCAGAACCCCATAAACTTCTAATGAACAGTCTCGCTGAGACATCCTGTCTGTATCCAAATAAAGCTTATATTTTTGATAATTTATATGAGCTTTTGGATTGGCAATACGTAATCTCCGATACCACTAGGCAACAAATTTTAACTTTTTTATTTTTTCTTTAGTAACAATGTACAGTTTTACTTTCTCTTACAGTCTTAATAATAATAAAAACAAATTTATTCTGGCACGTCAGGTTTTGGTACAAACGTTTTGTCGATATTATCGCAGAATGAAAGACATTCTTCGGTTGAAAAATACTGTGACGGTTACATTTACACGCATCTGTGTTATGCATTTTACCATATCACAATACATTTTTGAAATCAATGTCAGCATATTTAAAAACACATTGTAATGTTGTAACATTGTTCTGAAGGAACCGCTGTGTAACTATATTTGCAGTAAGAACAGAGCAGGTATTATATGGAAATTGAAAACGGACTTGCCAGATAAAAAATGAACTTATTCTCTGGCTAAATTTATAAGTTCTTGTAAAACTAGTTAATTATTTACTCTTTAAATTTCTTCTCATGTTTTTGATACTTAATACTAATTGCGATTTATTTATGTGCAATTTTGTAGCGACTTCCGTAATAATAGTACTTTCTATCGACGTCACAAGTATGTAAAGTATGTATTACACCAAGCAAAAAAAATACTTTGTATGAGATTTATATGACCATAACTGTACATGAACTTGTCATGCAACAATTTAGAAATTGACAGCGCAAGATAAGTACAAAGCGAATTAGTTAAATTACCGAATTTCGAAGGGCAACGTAATGAGAGCAACGTAAAGGTAGATCGGTAGTATTTTGACAGCGCGAATATGTCGAAACGGCGAAGAGCACAAAATTATCGCCTAGTCAACTTCTGACATTTCGCACAACAACGCCGGAGAGATAAAGTGAAGAACAACTCTGCCATTTAAAAGAATAAAAACGCGAGAGATCTCAGAAAAAGTTTTTGAAAAGATTATTATTTACTTAGATGATTATTCAGATAATCTTCAAATTAGTGTTTTTCGATTTGTAGTTCACATAATAAGCATCAGGTAATCAATTCGAGGATTCATTAAATAGTAAATGTATGAAATCTAGAGTCAGTATAATTTTAATTAATCGAGAGAATTTATACGGAGACATTATTGTCAAATGAATTCAAGAAGTCTAATTAACCTTTAGGCTCCTCCTACGTCTGTCTAGTGTAAACAATGCTGGTATTTTGAATAAATATCGTAAAAGCAGGCTATGCCACGCATAGGCTGATTGATAAATAAACACCAAGAAATCAAATTCTAACGATCAATGAAAGAAAAAGAACAGCAAAGGAGATTACGGTTCTATTTTTACGCCACGGGATCTACCGTGGTGATTTATATACAGCCAATCACGATAAATAACCGCAGTGAAAAGCAATAAAGATTGTTGATGAGGTGTTCATGAATCATTCACGCTGATGCTCTACCTTTGTGGCTCTTGACATATAACGTTGTCGATAGCATTTAAATTTTTAAATAGTTGCAGGATACATACTCAAATATATACAAAATTGACATTGTAAATCTCTACATACATACATGTTTTATATTCATAATACGCACGTTTAGAACACAACTTATTTTATGGCAATTGTAATTCACCCTCCTCCCTCTCCCCTCCCCCATCGCTAACTTTTGATCGGTTTAATAAAGAGATTCCAGTTCTAGGTCATTAATATTAAATATGTACTACATTCCTGAACTAAAATTGCTATTTAGTTTCAAAGATTAACGACAGGGAGCGATATAGTATCAAAATTTTAAACGGAATTGGGGGTCGAATGACACCTCATTTTAAATGGCTCACTGAATATGATAAAATCTGCTTTAAGCTAAATCCAAGCGCTTTTCATTGTATTTTCAGGTATTGCTCTATGTTAGTTTAACAAAGACTTCATGGAAACAATTGCTTAGATGGTCCCTTAAATTAATCGAATATTCAATATAATCCACCAGGGATCGGAAAGTAAGGTCATGCATGGCTTATCTCGCTACCAGTGTCACATGATAACAAATGTGATAGAAGGGTAAGTAGAACGGGTGAATTTGTCGACTTATCTCGGCATACTTACGGACACAGTACATTTACAAGCAAATCAGCGCGTGTACATGACATAGTTGTACCATGTAGGTTTTTTAAGGGAGTTTGTTACGATATTTAAACAGTAATCCCAGACAAAATGACGCTTAGATTACGATTCAGTAGTGTATTAGTGGATATTGAACTTAGCTCTGATACAAATCGTACAGCATTTTATCAAGGCTGGTACAATTTACTAGTAATATGAGAAATTGGTTCAGTGAAGTTATCCACACTTTTCAATCGCAAAATTTTAATTTAATTTAGAAGCAAATAAGGAACACAACGATCTCTACTATTTCACGACTTAAAATAAATTAAAATATTATATTTGCTGCACTTCCTACATTTTCTTATTTATCGCCGTTCCTTAGAACTGTCATTTACAAATTCAGTACATTCTCATGGTTTACTACCACCCAAAACCAGACACTTTACTTGGAACTTCGATAATAGCATAAAAAGATGGAGAATTCTATCTATTTTTCGACGTGGACTATAACATATTGCCACGGCTGTATATTAACCGATTTTTTCTCTATTTTATCTATCTAACGACCAAATTTACTTGGCTGGTTGTTTGTGACCTTCAAAAGAACGTCGTAATTTACTGTGCGTCAACATATTATATGTGGTTGGCATCGAGGCACACGAATAGATAAAGGAACCACCACGTTTTATTTACTCCATCCATGGTTTTTCGATTTTTATTTCTTTGGAAGGGTACAAATTACCAGCAAAATGAATTTGGTCATTAGTTTTAGTACAATACCATCACGTCAAAATAATCATTTGTGGTTTGCATTGAGGTACTCGAATGAATAAAGGAACCACGACGTTTTAATTACCCCATTCCCGATTATTCGATGTTGGGGGCACAAACGGCTAGCAAAATGAATTTGATCGTTGATTTGGTGCAATACGATCATGTCAAAATATCATCAATCGTACCTACATGTGCAGTCGTACGTGTGAGACGTCTTTTACCTGGGCTGCAAGTAATGTGTTAATAACTCGCTTATTCGTGTTCTTTTTCGATAATAATAAATTGCTTGTCTTCAGTATACCTCGTTCTGTGTTATACTGTAATTGAGATTACTTCTAACAACACATTCTACAAAAAAAGTGGACACCATGGTAATTACACGTCAAGCATTTGTGGAGATTGATTTATAAATCGCTACATAATCTTGATTTTGTCGCTACACTCTCATAAGTATTAATTAAAGAAACCAACAAGCAGTTTGCTGAAAAAATGGAAATTTTAACGGACAAAATTGATAAATTTACATCGAAAATCTGAAACAGACGTATTCGCTTGGGATAGAAAAACTGACCAGCTGGGAACAGTATAGTCGAAGAAACTCCATACGAGTTTTTGGTATTGAAGAGTGAGAAGGAGAATGTTGTTGATAAAGTTGCTGCTGTCTTCGTTGATCGACTAAAGATTAATTCGTTTATTGGCGATTATATCGATCGTACTCATAGAGTGGGTAAACCAAATAACAACAGTTCGTCACCCAGGCCGACAATAGTGAAGTTGCTTTCGTACAAGTTTAGATTCATGATTATGATAAACAAAAAGATGCTAAAGGGCACCAATATCGTTATCTGGTGCACGGGCATGGAAACTGCCAAAGGCGACAGCTATTGTTTGGACGAGGGATGGTGTAATTTATTTTAAAACCAAGGATGGTATTCAGAAATTTTTGAGTTAAATTCATGTTTGCATTTATTTGTACGTACTATTACTATTACATTCTCATCGATATTACCTGCAAGATATTTATTTACTAGTCTCATTAGATTAAATTTTCATTTCATTTCAAGTAGATAAGTTAATCTCAAATGAATGAATTAGTTTAATTTTCTACGTTCGCATTCTTGTGCTATTGCTTTCCAGAAAATTCTAATAATTTATATTATACTTTATTAATTTCGCGAATGCTATTATTATGCATCGTTGACATGTACATATGTATATGTATTTCTATTTCGTTTTATGTTTTGTTCTGTAGTTACAGTTAATTTATGTATTATGTTAACAATTAATTCAAGGAGCAATGTCCAGTATTCTACCCTATTATAATATTCTATTTTCCTTCGTGTAGTAACAATTTTTATTGTCTCTAGTATTTATACCTTCGTCCGACTACGGCAATCGTTGTTATTATTATCATTTATACATATTCTTGTTTGCTATTGTTGCATTACTTTTCAATGTACTATTATTATCTCTATTAGTGGCGTACGTTCTTGTAACCCTATGGACTAAATTGCATTGGCTCATCTCAATGTTGCTCATCTTAACGTTCGCACATTTTAATGACGTTAAAGATTATCTAGCTAGTTCTAATTTACATATATTGGGTCTCACGGAGACTAGGTTGACTGGTGGCATACCAGACAACTTATTGGAGATTCAGGGATTCTAACTTTACCGTTGGGATAGAGCGAGACGAGGTGGAGGAACGGGAATTTATGTTCGTAATTACTTAATATCATCATTAATCAATATTACCGAAAATGAAGTTGAAAAGGTATGCATTAAAATACTCGTCAATAATATCACTATTGCTGTCGGTTCGATATACAGGCCTCCCACCTTTGCAGTTGCTACATTTGTGGCGAACCAACTCTGGCAGATGTTCTTTGTGTGTGTGATGATTTGATCTGTCTTGGTGATTTTGACATAAACTTCTTAAATACGAATGAATCCTATGTCAACATGGTTCAGTCACTATTTGACGCTTTTGGCTTACTTTAAATTATAGATAAACCTATCCGGGTTATTTCCCATTCAGTATCGTTAATTGATATCGTTATGGTCAGTGAGAATTTGCAGCTGGTTACTTCTGGTACGCTAGACATGTCACGTATATCTGATCATTGTCTCGTTAACTGTGGTGTTGGTTTACCCGTGCTCAGCCAAAATCCTATTGATATAACCTATAGAAGCTTCAAATTTTTCTCTGTCATAAGTTTCCAACATGATTTTCCATCTCTGCCCTGGCATTATATGTTTACACTAGAAAACGTAAACGATATGGTTAGTTCCCTTAACGACAATTTGTTAGACCTGTTCGACATCCATGCACCCTATCGTACTACGTCGAACATTTTAAAACAAACGCTGAGAAAGGAAAGTGAACCTTACGCATACCGGGACGGCAATCTTCTGCGGCGAAGCGGGCAAATAGATCTTCTTACCTGAGTACCTATGTCCCGCTTTCCCCGACTGTATTCGCCACCGGTGTGCTTACGGTTCAACTTTATTGCTAAGCGTTCGTTTTAAGATGTCCGGCATAGTATATTCAAATCAAATAGATGCAATCCACCTTGGATAACCGATACCATCGAAGAAATGTTTCGCTCACGTGATAAACACATTACGAATATTACAAATCCCTTCGCAATTACGTTACTTCTGCAATTCGTAGAGAACAGAAAGCTTTTGTTGACCATCGTCTCAGTCATGTTTCATCTAAAAATACATATATGGAAAACGTTTAGCAGTATTATCCCGGCCAAAGCTACCAAGAGTATCCCAACAAATTTTGCGAATGTTGGTAATATAAATAATTATTTTGTCAGTCTACGGAAGCATGCTTCTGGAAACAATAAAACTGATCATGTGGCTTTTTACAACAACAATGTTCTAAAAAAGTGGTTACCTTGTTTCAATTTCTCTAATTTCACAAGAAGTTATTCCAGATATCATATCGCAAATACTGTCTGACGCTACTGGGTCTGACAGTTTGGGCATTCATCTTATTCGGCTATGTTGCTCTTACATGATTCCCCTATATCACACACATCATCAATTCTTGTTTAGAAATCAGTACATTTCCAGATTGCTGGAAGGAAGCACTCGTTATTCTCCTCTCCAAAATTTCACGACCCGAAGAATTAAAAGATTTATTCTATAGAAAGAAAATAGTTATCAGCAGTTCCGTCAGTACCTCGATCTACATAGCTAGTTGCTTTCTCAGCAGAATGGATTTAGACCAGGTTACAGTTGCTATACAGCGTTATTAAACTCATTGGATGATATATTCAGTATCGTCTAGAATAAATTTTTTAATTCTTTTGGTCGTGAAATTTTGGAGAGGAATAACGAGTGGTTTCCTTCCAGTAATCTGGAAATGTACTGGTTTCTAAACAAGAATTGATGATGTGTGATGTAGGAATCATGTAAGAGCAACATAGCCGAATAAGATGAATGCCCAAACTATCAGACCCAGTAGCGTCAGACAGTATTTGCGATATGATATATTGAATAACTTCTTGTGAAACTAGAGAAATTGAAACAAGGTAGCCACGGTAATGTTGCACTTTTAGTAAATTTAGATTTCAGTAAAGCTTTGGACACCCTCGATCATGAAATACTGTTAGCAATTTTAAAGTACCTCGGTATGAACGAAGAAGTTTTAGTTTTTTTCAAAAGCTAGGTCGTTCTCAACGAGTTAATTTGGGTGAATGTGTTTCTCGCTCACTGCGGCTCATGCGTGGCGTTCCTCAGGGCAGCATATTAGGTCCATTGTTGTATGTCTTGTACACAAGCAATTTTTGTACCGTTTTCGACGGTTGTAAGATGTGTGCTTACGCTGATGTTACACAGCTGTTGTTCAACATTTCTCCCGGTGATCAGCATGGGACCAGTCTTGCCATAGATTCCAAAATGAAAAACATACAAACACTTGCAAATGCGCACAGTCTAAAATTAAATGCATCCAAATCTTCTGCAATTTTATTTGGTTCTGATTCTGCTGTGCAAGCGGTGAAGACATCTCAGTTGGTGGTTGTGGAAGGCTGTGTGCTAGGCTTCTCTAATTCTGTCAAGAGTCTGGACATGATTATAGACAAAGAGCTACGGTTTACTGAATATTTCTTCTTATACGTAAATCTTACCCAATCATAAAATGTATCTATGCGAATAGACATTTATTAAATCTGAAACACAGGGTGCTGTAATGCGAGTCCTTAATTATTTCACGCTTTAACTATTGCGATGCAGTGTATGGCTCCTGTTTAAGTTATGGGGGGAAGAGAAGAGTAGGTAGTAGAAAAGGTAGTACGGAACTCTTGTCTTAGACTTATATTTGGTATCAAACGTAAAGCACCGATTTCACATAAGCTCAATCAAGTGGGATGGCTAAATATGTCGAACCGCAGAAATCTACATTTTTCTTGTCTCATTCATAAAATCATACACACTTGCAAGCCCCCGTATCTCTATCACAAAATTACATTTCGTACTGACGTTCACCATAGTCATCTAAAGTATAAAAATACAAGTACTATTCCACGTCACAGAACCTACTTTTTCAGCGATCCTTTTCCTATCGTGTGGCGTCAGTTTGGAACTCCACTGAAGAGGAAGCTAAGATCAAGTCTTTCACAGCTTTTAAGCGATTTGTTCGGGTACGATTAATAAGCAAACAACAATCGTGAGCCTTTAGCTTGTAGTGCGATACTGCTTGTTTATGTTTATTACTTTTCTCTGGTTTTTATTTGATTTGTACGGGTCACCATTAATAACAGGATATCCATAAGAGTAGACTAACGGTGATCGCTGATGTGTTTTATTATTTATCTAGGTCTAGATGTATATTGTGGTTTGCCAGTAAATTATTATTATTATCTGTGGTTCTCATCGAGGCCCTCGAATAAATAAAGGAACTACACATCAGCCAAGTGAATTTGATTATTAGATAGATAAAATAACTTCCGCTAGAGAGAAATTGGTTAATATAGTGTGGATTGTAGGTTTTTGTAAAATTGATAAGAAAACAACGAGCGTATGTATTATATTAGAATAATTACTTCATTCGAACTTTTATTGCGATATAAAAGTGTGCAACATGATAAGTTGATAAAATGCTTAGACACGATATTAGATCTTCAGATAGTAAGTGCGCTCGACAGTTATATTAGTTAACAAATTGGATGATACTTTAGGTTTTATATCTATTATCAAAAACTTACTAACTACTTTTGTTAGATTTGGATAGTAGAGATTGGCAAAATAGACCACCCGTTCTTGTAAGGTCTCATTCATTTAGAACGCCCATGCTTAGGTATTATGAAACAAAAAACATTTCCATAAAATAGATTTTTTTAATATAGAATTCAGTATTTATCTCGAAAGTGTTGAAATTTATAGAAGCTGCCCAAATGATTGACAAGATAATACATCAGTAACCTTTACAGTGTACTACACTAAACTCAAATTAGAAGAATTACCTAACTCAACACGCTAATTAATTTTTTATGTAACTTATACAGTTAAATAATTGAGGCATGATCATTATCAATACTGAGATGTGCACTTTCAACAACTTCTAAATTTTCTACAATACCTGACAAAACTAGTTAATTGTTTTCCACATTGAATGATTCATATATTTAAGTTAAGTCCTTTTGCTATAGAAAAATATGTTGGGGCAGCTATTTTCTCCTTTACGTCAACAAACTATATAATGCAAAAGTAATGCGTTAACTTCACTACAATACTTTTTGCATCATTATAGATTAACAACGTATGTAAGCTGACAAAATATTTTATAAAATAATTTCTATCCAATCATTTTGTTGTTTCGACAAATTGTGACGCAGAGAGATCGATAAAAATAGCTCTGCAGTTGAACCTAATTGGCCGAATAAACAATGGTAGTTAATAACTGTTACATTTATATTGCCCGTCATAACTTCACTGTGTGCTATCCGATCTTTTAGTGATGACTATACAGAGTGCATTGTTGACACTACTGAATATAATGCGTAAGTACCATACTACAAAAATTGTAACTTATGTACTCGCTTACTATAAAAGATACATTATAGGTTTAAATTTGCCCCAGTTGTCAAATCAAACGCGAAGCAATTCTGTCCGCTAGTATGTAATATACTTCTACGAACATCCATCTTTTGCATGAAGGTTGAAGTTAAAGCATTGTAAAGCAACAGAATCATCCACGCTTAGTATTGCTCCGTGATCGTCCTTCCTTCTGCAGATAGTCGATGAGGATCGCACCTTGGGAATCCCAAAAAAATGGTCGCCATGACCTTTCCGGCCGATGGAACGGTCTTTGCTTTCTTAGGAACTGATTTGCCCGGAAAAGTCTACTGCTTCGACTATTCCTTGGTGTCCGGTATGTTGTGGTGGATCCAAGTCTCATCCACGGTTACGAAACGCATGAAGAAATCGCTTGGATTGCGTTGAATCCTGGCCAGACACTCCTTCGAAAGAGTCACCTGATTTCATTTTTCTTCGGTGTGACCAATCGTGGTACCCATCGCGCCGAAAGCTTTTTCATGCCCAAAATTTCGTGTAGGATAGGGTCAACGCGTTCTTCTGAGATGCCTGGTGTCTCTGCTATCTCCTTCGGCTTCAATCGGCGATCGACTAACAGGATAAATCTTGTCGACCATTTCATCGATGGTAGCGATTTTTGGGCGCCAACTGTGTGGTTCGTCACTTGTACTTGTGCGGCCACGTTCGAACTCGCTCACGCAGAAGCTGATAGTCGAAAATAACGGAGTAGATCCGCCATAAACCTCCAGAAAAATATTTCGAATTTCCGTGTCCGTTTTTCCAGACATCCAGAAGTGTTTTATCACTGCACGAAATTCGATTTTATCAATTTTTGGAAAGCGTGTGACTTGCTACACAAAAACACTTAAGCAAATATTGGCGGTAGACGTTTGAAATTTTGACAGTTGCTATAAAAACGGTTGCCCTTGCCTACCAATCCACTTCAACCTTCGCGCGCCACCTTTTGTCGATTCCGGATACATTTTAGGTCGCCTCGTATACTCGTGAGTCAATAATTATACAAACAAAAATGGCCAGTTGTTCTCGGATAAGCAGCGTTAACTGATATTGCTTCATATTAAGAAAATGGCTTGACCTTGCGTCAATTTAAGATGAAATGGCTGTTACATATAACTAAACATGGCTCACGCGGCGGCCAGCGTACGGCCGAAGAATAACAACTTTAAATTGCAAATTAGTACGCAGTCCTGTGGTATATAAATATGCCACAATCGATAAGCTTACATAACCGTCCAATGGTGAATATAGTCCGTAAATTTTTCTTGTAATTTAAATTAAATGCAAAATTGCATGTATACGCCACTTGTATGTGTCCTAAATTGGCCAAGTTTACATATAACACAAATAACGGATATAAATACACAAACATTAATACGAAAATTGTAGCGTTTGTGCAAATTTAGTATTTACGTAGGAGTTACTTGGTTCTTTAAATTTTCAAAAAATATTTTCCTACATTTTTTAGAACAATTAGGTTACTTCTTATTTGTGATTATGTGAGTTACTACGCTACTACATACTTACATTTGACACAAAAACTTTCGAAAGACTTTGTAAGTATAGCTTGTTTAATTTGAAATTGTTAGTATACGCTATTTTTAGCACAAACAATATGTTTTTCTGGGTCGAGATAATGGTATATATGTACATATATTATGCTTTAAAATTATGAGTGAAATGTTATGTGTGTATATATTCAGATTTATTGAACATTTTTGGACATTTACTAACAAAGGCTAGTGTTTTAGTGGCTACTTGCTTTGCAACTGGGTGGTACCGTTCCAACACGGTTTCTCAGTTTTCCAAATTCACGGAAACTGCGGAAAGGTAACAACTTAAGTCAGTCTACAGCCACAGACGTAACAATAATTTATTGTCAGCCGATGCCGAGTGCCGAGTACATTCAATAATCATATTCTTTTGTGTGTGCTGAGTACAGCTGTAGCGCCTTTTTAAGCTATAATTTTAGTATGCAACCGACCATTAGAAATATTGGGCCTCCTAATGATAATAAATTTCTGCAAAACTGCATATGCGTAGGGTAATTAAATGTATTCACTAAAAATACTTTTAAGATGGCAACACTTCCGGAAGTACCGGATAATGACATCAACTTTCAGATTCAAATAGAATGATATATGAT